>CM042477.1:3607500-3995000 GCA_023621385.1 Quercus gilva | reverse complement strand
AGAAGGCAATGAACAAGTTAGAAGCGGCAGGACGTTTGATTCAATGGGCCGTCGAGCTCAGTGAGTTCGACATAAGGTACCAACCAAGGCATGCCATAAAAGCTCAAGCTCTGGCAGACTTCATTGTAAAGTTCACCCTAAATTGTGACGACGTAGATGAAATAGGAGACAAGAAATGGATCGTCTATATGGATGGCTCATCTACACAGTACGCAGGAGGAATAGGTGTGGTTTTGCAATCTCCAAAGGGAGATAAACTAAAACACAACGTTCGTTTGCAGTACCAAGCAACTAATGATGAAGTTGAGTACGAAGCTTTTCTCAAAGGGCTGGAATTGGCGAAGTCTGTAGAAGCGAAGTCACTCCTCATCATGAGAGATTCTCAGTTAATCATGGGCCAAGTCAATGGAATGTACGAGGCCAAGGAAGAACGAATGAAGAAGTATCTAAACAGAGTAATGCGCCTCACAAAAAAGTTTCAGGAATCTAGCTTCGTTTAAATCCCAAGGAAGGAGAACATGGAAGCTGATGCCTTGGTGAAGGAAGCCTCAGCGAATGAAGCCGTAGACAAGTTTGATGAAATTCAGTATATGCCGAGTATAGACATCCCAAAAGTACAACAGGTGGAAAGTAGTGAAAATTGGATGGCTCCAATCGTGTCATACTTAAAAGACGGAAGACTTCCAGAAGAAAAAGATGAGGCTAGGAAGTTGAGGGTACGAGCAGCCAGGTATATTCTTATGGACGAGGTTCTCTACAAAAGAGGCTTTTCCCAGCCTTACCTAAGGTGTTTGGCTCCAGACGAAGTGAATTACGTATTAAGAGAAATTCATGAAGGAGCATGTGGCAATCATTCAGGAGTCAGATCGCTCGTCCACAAAGTCGTCCGTGCAGGATATTACTGGCCAAACATGCAAGCTGATGCTAAGGCCTACGTCAAGGTCTACGATCAATGCCAAAGGTTTAGCAACATCCCCAAACAACCATCAGAATACTTAACTCCAATGATGGCTTTATGGCCCTTTGCGCAATGGGAACTAGACATTCTGGGTTCTTTTCCACTAGGTTTAAGGCAAATGAAGTTTCTTGTGGTTGGTATTGATTATTTTATCAAGTGGATAGAAGTAGAATCCTTAGCTAACATCACACAATAAAATGTCAAGAACTTCGTGTGGAAGAACATTGTGTGCAGATTTGGAGTGCCCAGGGTGCTGATATGGAACAACAGACGACAATTTGACAATGCAATCTTCAAAGATTTTTGCATACATTTTGGAATTCAAAATCACTACTCCTCACCAGCCTACCCACAAGCTAACGGCCAGGCAGAAGTTGTAAACTGATCTTTGTTAAAAATAATCAAGACTCGGCTTGAGGGGGCAAAGGGAGTATGGCCAGATGAGCTACCAGGTGTTCTATGGGCATATAGAATGACAGTGAGAACTCCTACAGGAGAAACTCCTTTCAAGCTAGCATATGGAACTGAAGCAGTCATACCTGCGGAAGTGCACATGGCCAATCATAGGGTGACAACCTATCAAGACAAAGCTAATGAGGAGCAACTCCGTTTGAACCTCAATTTGATAGACGAGGTAAGAACGGACGCTGAACACAGGATGGCAAGGTATAAAACCTCATGGCTAGGTGCTATGACGTAATGGTAAAGCCAAGGCGATTCAACATGGGAGACCTCGTCCTAAAAAGGGTTTCCTTAGCAACAAAGAACCCAGCTCATGGAAAATTGGGACCAAATTGGGAAGGCCCCTATAGGGTTTTCAACTGCAAAAGACAAGGATTCTATTACTTAGAAGCCCTTGATGGAGAAGTTGGAGCATCCTTGGAATGTGGAACACTTGAGGATGTACTATCAATAGAATGCCAGCCTGGAGGAGCATAACTCTGGACGAGCTTAAGGGTTAAAAACTTGTTTATTTATAGTGTGGCTTTATTATTATGTTAAATTTATGGACAACGTTAAGGTTTGTATTGTTTCAATAAAGGCATTAGCCTCTAAGGTACATGCCTCGTTTATGAACAATATTTATGTTATGAACAATATTCTTAGAATATACATAATGTTGTGTAACTCACTAATTTCCATACTACGTTTGTTCAAATTTACTTCTGAAAAAGTTGAAAAGCTTAAGATAAGATGATTCTCTGGACGTGGAGACGTAATGCCAAGCTTTCCTAAGGGAAAGGATACATCAAGGCATGCTCGTCCAAGTCAAAGGACGAAGTAAAGCCAATGCTTAAAGCTAATTACAATGAAGCCCCTGGGCATACTCGTCCATACAATGGAAGAAGTAAAGCATAATACATATCTAGACCATGGACAAGAAAATGCATAGACGAATGCATATTAGGCCATGGACAAAGAAATGTCGAGTGTTTTGAACTTATTAAGGTATGTATTAAAACAGTCCAGCCCATGGACGAGTAAAATACAAGGCCTTCATTAAACATAAAAATCAGCCAAGTTTAAGGACGGATAACGCTGATTTTTACCATTCTTCATTGTAGAAATATATATATAAAAGATGGACGAGTCAAACATGAAATTTTGTACATGGAAATGAAAAATCTCGTCCATGCATATACAAAAAAGAAGGAAAACATAACAAGCATTCATTCATTGACTTAAGGGTAGACATCCAACGTCCAAAAGCCCTTGTTAAAGTAAGCAAATGATTGTTTTAATACCTCGTCCTAAAAGCCATGGACGAGGTAAATGTATTAGAATTACATAAAAAGGTCACAAGACGGACCAAATAAAAATACATTGAAAAATTTTCTTAAGTTGAGGGAGCATTAACATTGGAGGCGTCCTGAGGAGGTAGGGTTGTAGCATCGTCCTCAACATTAACATCCTCAGAGCCAGTTTGAAGGAGAGAACTAGTGGCAGCAGCATTCAAATTAAGTACAATGGAGCTGAAGTCTACATTAGGGAACTTTTCCATAGCCTCCATTCAGCCCATTGCTTAGCCTCGTCCTTCAACTCCTGGATCCTCGTCTCTAACAGGATCCTCATCTTGTCCAACCCTGTGGCCTGTCTAGACGCTGCTATAAACTTTGATATGCCCTATAAAAAAGAAACACAACAACAAATAAAAGTTAAAAAAAAAAAAAAAGAAAGACAAAGAAGGAAAATGAAAATCTTTTGTCAAGACGAAGTATGAGTGTTACCTTGAAAAGGTCGTGAACACTAGAGTGTTCAAAATCCTTAAGGGACATATCATAGCAAACATTTATATCTTCGTCAGACACAATATTCTTGAAACGTTCCCAGGCTAGGTCCTCATTCTCAATAATATTTGAAGGAACCGTTCGAGAAGGCTGAGACGATGTTGACACAGTCTTGGACGGAGTGGTCTCAGTTGGAATGGACGAGTCTACATCGACTACATGTATAGGCTGTTGGGACGAAGGAAGGATAGGCTTGACTACTTGGGACGAGCTAGACTTGGCCTTTTTGCCTCTTCGACTGGGGAGATTTCCTAAATCCAGGTTCTTAGGCAGAGTCTTCCTCTTCTCCCCAATCGCAGGACGAGCCTGAGATTCAATCTCAAGACGATCCCCCTCTACAGCCACCTCCTTTCCCTTGTTTCCTTTCATTGTTGCCATTCCTATAAAAAAAAAAAAAAAAAAAAGTACTTTTAGAATTAAAATAAAGTAAACAATGTAAAGGATGTTTGGAACCTAAGACTTACTTCTTCTTACTGTAACTTCGTGTGCAATCGCTTCGTCAGATGGATTAGGACCCAATCCCCACTTAGTAAGTTGTCTAAGCGTGACCAAGGAATGGAAGTCCCTATCCGCGTGTAGACGAGCCCTGTGGACGCGGTCATGATGGAGTTTACTTAAAGAAGGTCGTTTAACAGCTGAAATGAAACAAGTAAAAAATTAGTCGTGAATACAAAAAAAGGAAGGGAAAGAGAAGAAAAAGGGTAGCAACTTACCCTCAGGACGAAGGTTCCCTAGGTCCCCAGTATAACAACCAAATGTATCCCGGCCAACGTCTACAGGATTCCCAACCCAGAAGCCAGAGACGAAGAAAAACTCCGTTTTCCATTTTCTGTCAGACGAGGCCAGGGACTTTATCAATCTACAGTCTCTACCCCTGGCCATGAATTGATGAAAGCCAGGGGATTGATGTATTTCTAAAGGTTTGTAACAATAAAGGAACTCGTCCACAGTAATAGGACGGTCCTTTCCAAAACTTTCCCCCACAAAATTTGCATAGAGATGATTAATCTCCACGCATTTGGATTGAATTGACATACTCTTAAACCTAACCTAATCAATAACTCCCTAGTAAAGGCATTTAAAGGAAATCTCAAACCCCCAAAAAATAAGCCTCATAGACGCCTATCCCAAAATGAGGGTTGCAACACCATTCTCCTCGGACGGGCAACCGTGGGTTAACCTCGTTTGGGATTTGGTACCACTCTCTAAGATTTTTAAGTCTTTGCTCGTCTGTTCTGGAAGGAATATCTATTGCGCAACTATAAACAGTGACCTTTTCGTCTAAAGGACCAGAAGGAGGAACAGTGGACGAGGTACTAGCCTGAGACCCTGAGGCCTTCCTAAGCTGTTCCTGTATAACTTCCATAGGAAGCCCAGGGACGCCAGAGACATACTCCTCGTCCGTGGTATTCCCCCCACTACTACCAGTACTGCTACTAGAACTGTAGTAACTACTCTTGTCATTATACTCGTCTATGGCCTTATCCACACTACCACTAGATGAGGAAAGCACAACCTTAGCCTTCTTAAAAGAAAAACTAAGGATGAAGATAAGAAAAATACCTGGATCTAGGACGAAGGAAAGCTATAGACGCGAGAGGCTTCTAGACAAAGATCTAGGACGAGGAAAGATGAAGAGGGAAATTTCAGAAATGAAGAAGGTAGCGGAGGTATTCCACTATTTATAGGGAACAAACCCTAGCACCCGAAGCAACATGGCCAATCAACAAGAGACACGTGGCATGCTCCTCGGTTAAATCAATCGACAATATTTTTTCACTAATGAACTCATGACACGTGGCACACCAATCTTTAGCTAACACACACGTCTTACATCTCTTTGGACAACTCATGGACAAGGGGGCAACTGATGGGACAACTCTCCAAATTCGTCCATGAAGCTTGCCCACACAACTCTCCAAGTTCGTCCATGAGGCTCATCCACACAACACAGCGCGCGCATAAGATTCTCGTCCTTGGAAAGGTCGTCTTGGAGAGCACGTCTTGAGCAATCTCAACCTGGGTAAGGTCATTATTGTTCATTACGAATCGTTGTCAGCAACGGTTAAAGAAATTAGAGCCAAAAAATATAACTTCCATGGCAGTTATGGAAGTTATCTCCAAACTTTCTGGACTCCGCAACAATAGGGGAAGTTACATCAAAGAAATAACTGCTTATAAACACTATATAAGCATTCTACACAAGAGAAAAAGGTATTCAGTTCTTTCTTCCAATATATTTGGAATTACACAAAATACTGACTTCGCCATTGGAGGTTTTTTGGCCGGCCTCCACCGGTCTCCTCTGACTTTTTCTTTGTTCTTGCAGTATTCGCCAACACCTTTTCGATCATTAGCGCCCGTGAATTTCAGCCCACTGATCTTCTGAGGAATTATCAAGTACCATCACAAATTTGTAGCCAATTTCAAAAGTGGCCAAAATGTGATTGAGCTCTTTCAATTGGATGCCACAAAAGGATATCATGTCAGAGAGCATTTCTTAGGCTTAAACCACTTAACACTCAAAGCCCGATTCATAGTTGAAATATGCCGAATTGAGCATGAACCGAGAAGAATAGGCCCTTTACTATTGGGCTCATTTATGAGCTTTACAAAGATTAAGACCCAAAAAAGTAAGAAAAAAAAAAGGGGGAAGGGAAGAAAGTAGACTCAGACCAAAGGACCTTCAACATTTCTAGTAAAGTTGGGTGATTTTGAAAGTGTAATTTTGGTATTGAGGCGTCACAAAATTGTTTTTCTCTTTTTGAGTTTCAAAACTACTTTTGAATCACAAAAATCAAACTTGAAACGAGATTTTACGGCCTATTTTAGTGAAAATGAGTCGTTTTGGGCTTAAAAAAATTGGCATGTAGTCCAGTGGGCTGGTTCTTTTTCTTTGTCGAAGCCAGTTGGTGAGTCAGTCCGTATATAATTGGTAAAAAACAAGAAGAAATTAATTCCATGAATACTGGAGAAAAAAAAAAAGAAAAAAAGAAAAGAAAAGAAATTGTAAATACAATATGGTTATAGCTATTATCACCATTCACCACTCATCTGTTCGAATTAGCAGGAGGAAGAGAATAGGGAAAGGTCTTGTAGGCTCTTGAGCTTATAGGAGCTAAATGTTGCTGTGAGAGGGTAACGTTACAGATTTCTGTGACAGGGTTTATAGGAATTTTGGTGTGACGTGTCATGTGTTTACTTTTAGGCGTTCGGCCCATGATTAAGCTTGGTCTTTGTCCTTTATTCCTTTGTGCGAAAAAGTTTGCTCCTTCTCCTTTTTGCACATAAGCTTTGTCCTTTTCCTCTCCGTCTTTATGCGCATAAATTTGATCCTTGTCCTCTCTGGCTTCATGCGCATAAATTTGATCCTTTTCCTCTCTGTCTTCGTGCACATAAGCTCGAATCCTTTTCCTTTTTGCCTTTGTGCACATTACATTGATCGTACAACTTGACTCATATCTACCAGCCTGCTTGGCCAAAACTGTATGTATCATGTGGGGCCGTATATTGCCGAATATGGGGTTTTATGGGACTTTAATCTAATGCTTTGGCATTGTGCACATGCTATAAGTAGTAGTGTACTTGATAAAGGCTCAAACATAATTGTCCATTGTAATCGTTGCAACTTTGCAAGTTCATTCGAGTGTCCGTTGAAGTTTCCTATCTAAATCTAAATGCTTCTAATTTCTATAACTTGTATTCGGACTGATTAATATCGGCTAATAGTTGTATTTCCAATTTCTTTCTAAAAGAGAAGGTTTAATCAGTGGTCCATGATTTGAACTCCCAAAAACAATATAAAATTACCAATAGATTATAAAAATTTTATAAAAACTCCACTTAAATTCATCATTTATTGAGGTAATAGATGACGATTATTTAGTGGTTGTAGTACAATTATATTAAATCAATGTGGCTAAAGAAATCTCATTATCAAGTAAAAAAATAAAACACCTGATGATATGAGTAATAAAATGTTGTTTAAGAAGTTTTAGGTTTTGTTGTATATGTTTGTTATGCTTAGTTTTTATAATTTTTTTGAGCACTCATATATTTTTATTTACTACTAATTTTTTCTTAATCTTTGAGACGAAAAAGAATGCAAGTCTCGTGAGATATCAATTTGGAAGAAAAAAAAATATATTTTTAAGAAAATAATTAGAATGATAGTTTCTTTAAATGATTTTTTTATTGGCTTATTGCTTTGTTATTTATGAGTCGAATGATTATTATATATGTTGGACATCTGGTGTGTTCCACAAGTTTCTTTTGTATTGTGAGTGCTCAATGAAGTTATAATTCAAAGTAAAAATTCAAATGTTTAAAAGGTTAAAAGTTTCAATAGAGTAAAATTTATTTCATAACATGTGAATAAAGGTAATAATAATTATGGATAACATATAAATTCTCTATTAAATTTTTATTTATATAAAACTTAAAGATATTTCAATTACTAAATATTATATGAATATCTATATTAACAAAACTTATGGTTTAAAAAATAAAGTAAATTAAGAAATTTTTCTAAATCTTCATAAAATTGCATATATCTTGGTCCTAGTGGTCTCATAAAAATATATTTCTAGTTTAATCTCTCCCTACAGGGGAAGAAATATTTTTTAGTTTGATGATAATCTAGCTCTTGTTCAAACTAAAAAATCCTGAATTTTGATACTCAACTCAACTCGTTTTGTTTTCAGCCCTACTACTTTGCTTTTGCTTTTGTTATCCATAAAGGAGGCAAGCTGTTATTTCTTCATTGGGCCATAGTTTCCCACCATTTATTTATTTACTTTTGATATATACGATAGGTTTGAACTTATGACATCGATTTCATTGATGAATCATTTTTTTTATCAAACCAAGATGCTAGATAATTTTTGAATTTAAGTTTTTTATTTGACGTCAAAAATTTATCAATTAAGCTAAACTAGGATGCACACCATTTCTTGATTTCTAGTTGTTTATTTTTAGCTAGCGCTAAATTACGTAAAAGTTCTTTACTATGGAAGTTATTTTTAGCTTTTAGATCATTTTTGTTAGAAATTGTTTTGTACTTATACATGTCTGTCTCTAAAGAGTTAATTATACATTTGACTTGGGGATTGGGTGTTAGTAGGTTTGCTCACATTCTTCATTTCCTGAAACAACCCATCCATTTAGGAAAATAATCGTTTCGAAAAATTAATGAAATAAGAAAAAGGTAACCTCAGCATGTAGATTTGGGGCTTCTATACAAATCTATCAAAGTCCATATAGCTCATTTTGTGAGCCCCAAATGTAAAATTATATTCCGAGGCCCAAAAGGCTCGCCTATAAGAACTAGGTTCCCAAACGGGCCAAGAGAAAGCAAAGGCCCGAATCAACACCTTTTTCTATTTTAAATGAATTCACTATTATTCATAAACTTAAGCAAGTTTTGTTGTAAAAATAAAAAGTTTAGTACCACAACAAATTTCACAATTTTATCATAACTTTGTCACATGGTGACTTGTGAGTGGTAGAATTATGAACCCACACCATTTTATTTCCACCACTTACAATCCACCATGTAGGAAAGTTGTGACAAAAGTTATGAAATTTGTTGTGTTAGTAGACTTACTAAAAAAATAAAACAAACGCATGACTTGTATTGGTGAGGACGATGAGAAATATAGAGACCAACGATTCTCCACAAAAGGAGAAAAAGAAATATAAGAACAATTTGAAATTTGGAGTTAAACTACCTTGCTCATTATTCAATCAAACAGACCATTGCAAAGTATAGCGGACATTAACACAATAGAGATCGTATGAACATAATTTTTATATTTTATATCCCAAGCATCAGTCATTTAACTAACTATCACAAACAAAGAATGGGTTTTTCTCTATTTTAACTTTTATGAAAGAACATGATTTTCTACAGAAGAAGCTCAGTGACTGGAAGCCTACATGATAGTATATTGGAGGCTTAGCCAAGGCCGTCGATATTTTTCAAACCTATAAGTTGGCTAGTGTCTTCGTTGCCAGTAACGCAGATGCAGTTGTCACTAACAACCATATGCAAGGTCAAAACTAAGTTAAGTTCCATTTTGAATTATTGATTGTCTGTTTAAATCATCTCTTCTTGTATATTGTGTTGTATATATAGGTATAAACATGGATAAGTCGTAATAATGATGTTTGAGTTTGGAGAGTATTGTTTCATAAAGTGAAAATTCAAGTTCTGGAATTTTCTAAGTGAAATTCGAACTAAAAGATTTTCGATTGGTTGAAACTTTTGCTTGGTTGATCGAAATGATGAAGAATATAATCTTGGAATCTCTGGATGATTTGATAGCTATTCGATTCTTGTTCAATTGATCGAAAAAAGAATTCGATCAATCGAAAGGATCTTTCAACTGATTAAAACTTGTAAAATCGAGTTTTCTGCAGAATTTTCTAGTAACTGTTTTGAATATTTGAAGAGGTTTCAAGCCTTGTAAATAGTTTTATGAAACACTTTGACTCTCCATTTTATTTATTTTTGAACAGAAACCATCATTTTATTGAATTATTAGTTAACAAAATACAACGAAATGAGAAACATCCTCATTTAGCAAATCATTTAACCAAACTGGGTGCTTTTCTATTCATATGCTTAGCCTAGTAAATTCTTTACTTATTATTGAATGTAATAATGCAATAGTCTGTTGTTCCTTGTAGTTTAGTCTGTTACTTGTAGTTTGTATATATTGAAGTAAACTACAAGTAGTTTAGTAGTAGGATATTAAGTTAGTTTTATAATACGGGCTGTCGTTTATAGTTAGATGTGTTAATGAGTTAGTTATTAGTTAGTTATCTTTCTGTTTTCATTTTCCCGCCTCTGTTCTCACTATATAAAGAACAGAGCACACTAAGCTTAGGCAATGAATTCATTCTTCACAATATTCGTATTGGTCTATATCTCTCTCTCTCTCAATGTGTTTGTTTTCTCCATTGATGAACTTTTGGACCTTGTGTGAATTCAATATGGTATCAGAGCAGAGCTAGTTTCAGAGATCATTCACCTCTGGTATTCTCTGATTCTTCCTAGTTCAATTACGTTCTTTCTTGATTCTTTAATGCTTCATTAAGATCAACCAGAAATTTGCTTATTGTGTTTCTGTTGATTCTTGCATTGAGATCATCTTCTTCTAGGTCTTGTTTTCCTTTATGTGTTGAAAATCTTGATCTTGATTTTCCTATTCATAATTGAAATTAGAAACTTCAATCTCAGGGTTTCAATTTCTTTTCTTCGATTTTAGGGTTTCCAATCCAAAAATTTCTGTTCTAATTTGATCAAGATTGTGAGCCTCAATCTTGATTTCCTATTTCTTGAACGATCCTCGGGAAAATTGATTCTTAACTTTCTTTGCTAAAGTTTTTCTTACATTCATCATTTTCTTGGAAAACACTGTCTCAAACCATGACTGAGAGTACCTCTAGTGCTACTCATCCCACTGTCCAACCTTGGGAAAACACATCCAGTCCATTCTTTTTATCCAGTGGAGACAATCCAGGAGTTTCTTTGGTGGTTCAACATCTCACTGAAGAAAACTATAACACCTGGAGTAGAGCTATTCTCATATCTCTGGATGCCAAAACAAAATTAGGATTCATTGATGGATCTATCCCCAAGCCTCAATCTGTTGATCACCCACATTACACAGCATGGAATAAATGCAATAGCACTGTCTTAGCTTGGTTGTTCAATTCTGTCTCTAAGGATTTACAATCAAGCATAGTTTACTTCAAGACTGCCAGGGATGTGTGGATCGATCTGCAAAACAGATTTGGGCAAGGAAATGGGCCTACAATCTTTGACTTAAGGAAGGAGATTAGTTCTTTGACTCAAGAAGACTTGACCATCAATGCATACTATGCCAAATTTAAAGGCCTTTGGGATGAATTCTCAAATTATAGGACGTGTACATGTGGCCACCAAGTTGAAGAATGTACTATGTCCTTTCTGATGGGGTTAAGTGAGACATATGCAGCTGTTCGGAGTCAAATTCTACTGATGGAACCTGTGCCTCCTTTAAGCAAAGTGTTCTCTCTTGTACTGCAAGATGAGAAACAAAGGAAAGTAGGTGCTGGGAAGAAGGCACTGATTGATACATCAGCAGCTTTGGCAGCCTTTGGGTCTAAACCTGGTTACAACAACACCAAGGTCTTTGTTAAATCTAAGAGTGGTAGACCACAATGCACTCATTGTGGAGCAATGGGGCATGTTGTTGACAAATGCTTCAAACTGCACGGATATCCTCCTGGGTATAAGTTCAAAAACAAACCTTTTGCAAGCAATGTTGTTGCTACTGAAGATCTCAGTGAACCTGTTGCTCTCACCAAGGCTCAATATCAGCAATTGGTTGGTTTATTGAACTCTCAGTGTCACTTTGGCACCCAAGCACCAACAGAGGCATGTTTGGATCATACTCCCCAAGTTGCCACCATCATTGCTCAGCCTTCAATGGATGTTCAGGCCCAAACTCTTTCAGGTATATGTTTTTCTCCTTCTCTTGAGCATTCAGTCTTTTCTTCCAGTGCAAACACCTCTCACCTTAGTTCCTTTGACTGGATTCTGGATAGTGGTGCAACAGACCACATGGTTCACTCTATTCATTTCTTTACTTCTATTACCTCTTCTGTTCAAATCTCAGTTCAACTTCCTAATGGTGAAATGGTTAAGGTAACTCACATTGGAACTGTTAAAGTTTCAGCAACACTGACTTTAGAGCATGTCCTTTGCATCCCCAGTTTTTCTTTCAACCTTATTTCTATAAGTAAGCTGACCCAAAACCCTTCTTGCTGTTGTGTTTTCTTTTCTCATTATTGTTTTCTTCAGGACTTACAGCTTTGGAAGATGATTGGGTTGGGTAAGAGACATGGAGGTCTGTACATTTTGCAGTGCACTGATTCATTCACCTTACCACATTCTGTCTCCGAGTTTCTGTCCAGATTGCCCTCTTTTCTTTGTAATAAAAGTGTAAATGTCTGTCATCTTGACTCTTCTACTGTTGTTGATAACTCAAATAATGTTGTTAGATTGTGGCATTACAGATTGGGTCATCCATCTGCACAAAGAATAGCTTTGTTGAAACATATTGTACCTGATCTAACTTCTTGCAATAACAACAATTCTTTTGATTGTTTTGTCTGCCCTTTAGCTAAGCAACATAAACTGCCTTTTCCTAAGTCCACAAGTGTTTCATTATCTTGTTTTGACTTGATCCATGCTGATATTTGGGGCCCTTTTTCTACTCCTTCATTGAATGGCTCAAGATATTTTCTTACTTTGGTTGATGACCATAGTAGATGTACTTGGGTTTATTTAATGAAATCTAAATCTAATGCATCTTCATTGATTCAATCCTTCTTTCAAATGATTCTTAATCAATTCAAGGTGACCATTAAGGTAATCCGGAGTGACAATGGTCCTGAATTTGCCCTTTCTTCATTTTATTCTTCCAATGGTATTGTACATCAGCTGTCTTGTGTTGAAACACCACAACAAAATGCTGTGGTTGAAAGGAAACATCAGCATTTGTTGAATGTTGCTAGGGCTTTGAGATTTCATGCCAATTTACCATTAAAATTCTGGGGGGACTGTGTTCTTACAGCCACCTACCTCATCAATAGACTTCCTAGCCCTCTTCTAGGCAATCTAACCCCTTATCAGAAACTTTTGGGTCACTCTCCATCATATCAGCATCTTCGATCCTTTGGTTGCTTATGTTATGCTTCTACTTTAGCTAGAAACAGATCCAAGTTTGATCCTAGAGCAAAGGCTTGTATATTCCTTGGATATCCTTTTGGAACCAAAGGGTACAAGTTATATGATTTGTCCACTAAAACCATTTTCCTTTCCAGAGATGTCATCTTCAAAGAAACTATTTTTCCTTTTAAACATTGGCTGTCTAAACATGTTTCTAATCCTCCTTCCTCTTCTCACAATATGTTTTCCTCTCAGCCTTCCATTTCAGAACCCCTTTCTTCTATTTCTGCTGAATTTTCTTTGCCTTTCAGTCCTGTTGATACTGCTGTCCCTCCTGATGAATTTCCAGATCTTGTTCATCCTGATCTGGTCACTTCTCCATATGTTGCTCCTGCTCCCCTTGAACCTTCTGATATTCCCAATCACTTCCCTATTTTACCTGCTGTTAGAAAATCAAATAGGCCACATAAACCTCCTTCATATCTTCATGATTATCACTGCAATATGGCTTCAGCTTCTGTCATACCTTCCCATGATTCCATTGACAGTCCAGGTATATTCTATCCACTTTCCTCTACTCTATCTTACTCCAAATTGTCTACTGCACATAAAACCTTTTCTGTTGCCTTGTCCACTACCAAAGAACCTTCTTCCTATGCTCAAGCTTCTCTTGATCCCTTGTGGCAAGCTGCCATGAAGACTGAGATTGATGCTCTTCGGGCTAATCAAACTTGGGTGTTGACCAATCTGCCTCCTGGTAAGGTGCCTATTGGGTGCAAGTGGGTTTACAAAATTAAACTTAGAGCTGATGGTTCCATTGAAAGGTACAAGGCTAGACTAGTGGCTAAAGGTTTTACCCAAACTGAAGGTATAGATTATTATGAAACCTTCTCTCCTGTTGTGAAGTTCGTGACAGTTAGAACTCTTTTGGCTGTGGCTGCTGTGTTTGGTTGGCATTTGTCCCAGCTAGATGTCAATAATGCCTTTTTACATGGGGAGTTGAATGAGGAAGTGTATATGGTTCCTCCTCCTGGTTTTGGCAGCAAGGGGGAGGTGTGCAGGCTTACAAAGTCACTTTATGGTTTGAAGCAGGCAAGTAGGCAATGGTTTGCCAAGCTCTCACTCACTCTCCTTGATCATGGCTTTATCCAATCTAAGTCAGACTATTCTGTATTCACTAAGGCCAGCAAAGGTTCCATTCTCATATTGTTAGTCTATGTAGATGACATTCTCATAGCTAGCAACAATGTGGAGGCAGTCAATACATTCAAGGTTTTTCTAGATAACAAGTTCAAGCTCAAGGATCTTGGTACCTTGAAATACTTTTTAGGTCTTGAGGTTGCAAGGACTGACAAAGGCATCAATTTATGTCAAAGAAAATTTGTTTTAGAGTTACTTTCTGATACAGGCTTGTTAGCAAGTAAGCCTGCAAATGTTCCTATGGATCAATCAGCAAAATTTAGAAGCTCTATGGGAGAAGATGTTCCGGATCCCACTTTATACAGAAGAATCATAGGCAAGCTTCTTTATCTGACCTTGACCAGGCCTGATATTTGCTACTCAGTGCATAAACTGAGTCAGTTTATGAGCTCTCCAAAAATGCCACATCTGCAGGCAGCTTACAAGGTGCTTAAGTATCTCAAGAAGACACCAGGACAGGGCTTATTTTTATCATCAAGTTCTGAATTAAGATTAAAAGCCTATTGTGATGCTGACTGGGCGGCTTGTCCTGATACTAGGAGGTCAGTTTCAGGCTTTTGTGTCTTTCTTGGTGACTCTCTCATATCCTGGAAATGCAAGAAGCAGCAGGTCGTCTCTAGATCATCTGCAGAATCAGAGTATAGAGCAATGGCCACTGTTACCAGTGAAGTTGTTTGGCTGTTGGCATTGCTTCAAACATTTGGTTTAGACCATAATCATCCTGCCTCTCTGTATTGTGATAGCAAGGCAGCCTTATACATTGCTGCCAATCCAGTATTTCATGAACGAACGAAGCACATTGAGGTTGATTGCCATTTTATTCGAAGTAAGCTTCTAGATGGAGTGATTAAAACATTCCATGTTCCTACCAGACACCAGATTGCTGACTGCTTCACAAAGGCACTTGGATACAAGCAATTTTATTTCCTATTATCCAAGATGAACTTAATCAACATTTATGGTTCATCTTGAGGGGGAGTATTGAATGTAATAATGCAATAGTCTGTTGTTCCTTGTAGTTTAGTCTGTTACTTGTAGTTTGTATATATTGAAGTAAACTACAAGTAGTTTAGTAGTAGGATATTAAGTTAGTTTTATAATACGGGCTGTCGTTTATAGTTAGATGTGTTAATGAGTTAGTTATTAGTTAGTTATCTTTCTGTTTTCATTTTCCCGCCTCTGTTCTCACTATATAAAGAACAGAGCACACTAAGCTTAGGCAATGAATTCATTCTTCACAATATTCGTATTGGTCTATATCTCTCTCTCTCTCAATGTGTTTGTTTTCTCCATTGATGAACTTTTGGACCTTGTGTGAATTCAATACTTATTCTATCAACCTTATGTGCAATAGCGTTTCCTTCCCTCTTTTTATGACACAGCTGGAAATGTAGGAACCGAGACAGCTCCTCCTTAGCTTCCTGAACCAAATGGCCTAGGACAAAGCACCTTCCATTTCCATCTCCAGTGTGCTGGCCAATACTTGAATATCTAATGTTCACAAACATTGCTTCTTTGAAATTTACTGATCACTGCGTTTCTTTGCTACTAAATTTAACAAGTTTTACTCCACAAAGAAAAATTAAATATCACTCTTTGCTTAGTCTTTCTCTTGAAATGCAAATTCATATTACCTTTTTACTATTTTTTTTTTTTTTAAAAAAAAAGAAAAGGTTGAAAGGAACACAATTATACGTTTTTTTTTTTCGTATTTAAAAGAAAAAAAAAATTGTACATAAACTACTAAGTTTTATATATATATATATATATATAAACCCTAATCCAACTGCTCAAAGATGGTGTGTTTGTTGCTTTGCGTTGAGTGTTTTGATTTTTCTTCTTGCATATTTGAAAAATGTAAAATAAAATAAGGGCACAGATGCTTTTGTTGTAACGTAAGTTTTGCTTCATTCTACTAAGTGTCCGTTTGAGAAAAGCTTATTTAACTGAAACTAAAAACTTTTTACTGAAAGTATTATAAATAAAACTAAAAAATAATTGAAATAGTATAGTATGACCTATAAATAGTACCAAAAAGTACAATAGGACCAATGAATAATAGCAAAAATAATCTTAATAGTAAAAATAATTGGCTTTTTAAGTCAATGCCCACCACAACCTAGCTTTTTGATTGGTACGTGTGATTTTAGGATTTGGATAGGGTATTACACTAGCTGCAATCACCCCACTCCTTCTCACATAAATTTTTATCATTCTTATTTTTTAACTTTAACATTTTTAACTATTTTTTATCTATTTTTTTAGTTAATGGTTGATATTGAAAGTTGATTTTTCAACTTTTAATCTCAACCATCTATTGTTATTGGATCAGGTGCAATACTAGAGTATTGCACCTGATCTCAATTCGTGATTTTAGGAGGAAGTAAAAAGGGGGAAAAAGAAAAAGATGAAGAGAGATTGCTATTTTGTTTTTTTTCTAATGTAAGACGATATTAGTCTTATTCATTCAATATCAAACTGTAATATGAGGATCTGTGAATACAAACTTCATAATTTAATGGGTCCTTAGAAAGTACTACTTTTGCTTACCGTCAAGTCAACAATGGATGCTTATCTTAATGGGTGTTTAGCCTATATACTTAGATACTTCAGGGTATATACTAATATACTTATCTAGCAATGCGTACTCATTTTAATGGCAGTCAAGATCTTCAGTTATTCTTGAGATGAAACTTTGTTGCTCCCAAGAGTCAAGGGACCAGCATAGGGACATAGAAAAACGAAAAAAGAAAGTGGACAAATCTTTGGTTTGTCGGCCCAGTCTTATGCACAACTATATGCATATTAATCGTATCATACGATTAATATGAGTTGAAGCAAGGGACCCAACTACTTCAGCAATGAGTTCTAGGACCGACACAACTTGCTGACCCATCATGTGCCATTGCCAGTGTTGTGCTCGGGGGAAGCAGTTATACTCTCTTATGTTCTTCCTCTCTGACTATTTTAATCATCCTTCCTTCCTTCACGGGGCTTCCTTTTAATCCTAAATGGTCACTCCCACTCTTACGCTCCTTAGCTTCCAGGGAAGTTATAAAGAATACTCTCTCTGACTATTTTAATCGTTGACTATTACTACGCGGTTATCAATGTGTTAGTTTTACAACGATAAATTAGCCATTTACTATTTCTATTACTATCCTAGGTGGGACTTTTATTTATTTATTATTTTTTATAGAAATTCTATGTGGGAATTAATTTTTTAAATAACTAAATTATATATTTATAGATATGAAAAAATTTAAAATAATGGGAATTATCTATTTGGTTCATGATTATTAGTATTATTTATTATCATATCAGGATACAAATTGATTCTAAAAAAAAAGAAAAATAAAAAAAAAAGATTCAAATCCTGGATTACATAAGAATACTCATACACATTTTTTTTAGTAATCATATACTTATTACATATCATGCCTTATATTTTAAATCAATTTAGTAGTGTGTTCTGCTCCTCTAAATTGATATTTGTGAATCATTTAGCTTGCTTTTAGTTTATCTTCTTCCAAAACTACATAATATGCAAATAATTATAATTGATCTATTTCTCAAAATTAGTCGTGATGTGTTTCTAAGAGATTTATATACAACAAATTATTCATTCAAAAAAAATATATACATCAAATTCTAAGATTTGCACTAGATTAAAGAAGCCTCTACCAATGGTATACAACTCAGTTAATACTTAATACTACGTCAAAATTGCTAATTTTTATCATTTTCTCTAAAAGCAAATGCGTATAGTTTGACTGTATTTGATGTCCATACATATGACTAGGAAGAGGAGGATAACTTAGGGTCTGTTGGGAATCTACTTATTTTGCTGAAACTGAAAACTTTTTGATGGAAATATTGTAAAAAAAGATAAATGTTAGTTGAAATAGTATAGTGGAACCCATGAATAGTATCAAAAAGTACAATGGGGCCTATGAATAGTAGCAAAAATAAGTTGAATAGTAAAATAAGTTGGCAAAAAATAAAATAGCCAAACAAACACTTAGCCATGAAGTATGAACCCATTTGATGTTTCTCAAAAAGTGAAAAATATACAAAAAGGCTACCTACCAACCATACCAACTTGCTACATAAAATTTGTTGTGAAAACATTATGAAAATGTTGTGAACATAGCATTTTTCTTCTATAAACTCAATAGACCTATATTTTATTTATAGATCCACTAACAACTAATTGGTTGTTTCCTAGAAGGTAAAGTCCAATGCCTTACAAATATTCATAACAAAACATCTAAAAAATTTAGTTTTTAACAACTCAAAACACTACTTTATCTATTTTAACATATCACTTTATAATACATCCAACATCAAAACTTTTATTTTAATATTCAACACATTAAAATAATATAAACAATACAATAAAATAATATATTCAACATGAAAGTTCAAATAGCGTATAAAACACTATGAACGTTTAGACTCCCAATTTACAAATTACCAATTCAAGCTTAATATCAAACAATGTACATGCGGAAAATGAATATAAGCTTATAACAGAATTGATAAACAATCTAAACTAAATAAAATCACATCCACAGTAGAAATTAAATGGCAAAGATTAAAAGAAGAGAGATGCAAATACAAGGACAATACAATAATGTGTTATCAAAGAAGAAACCGAAACTCTTGGCGTAAAATCTTTCCGCCGCCCTCCAAGCCTAATCTACCCAGTGTACCTAAGCCCAAGCCCCCCAAGCTTCTTGCTCCAACGAGATTGTGCCGAACCTTTGTCTTCTTTAGCTTACCGAATTCCGCTATAGCCCATAGTATCAACCAATATCAATTAGTCCCTTCCTAATTGCTTCCCAAGCACTAAATAGCCTCTTCACAGATGTGGGTATGGTGAGAAAAGGATTTAGCCAAGAACCTCTCAAGGATGTAACAATGGAAATGGTGAGAGTAGAGGAATTTGAAGAGTCTCTATGTAAAGATTGTGGATAAGTCAATCTTGTTTTTCTTTAGGGTTTCTCTCTCAAAATTCTCTCTAGAAACTCTCCTACATTTCGTGGGTATAAAGGTCTATATATACTAGTGTGTGTTTGGAATGCGAAGAGTAATTTTTCCAAAACAGAGCTGGTTGGCGACTTGGCCTCGCGACTTGACTGAGTCGCGAGTTCAAGCCGCGAGCTAACTGAATGGCCAGTCTGGACTTTTTGTCCTGTAGTGCTACAACTGGCATGACGGTTCAACTTTTCTGGATGCTTCACTTGTGTGCATCTTCTGGCGGTTTGCCACTCGCGAAATCTAGTCGCGAGTCCCTGCTTCACTGCACAGTCTTAAGCATTTCTTCACACTCTCTTACACACTACCCTTACATGATTTTCACCTAAATATAGGGTTTCTAAATGCTGAATTACAAACAAATTTGGCACGGAATAAAGCCAACAAGATGATTGATTAAATTCAACCTTACACAACACAATAAACAACAATCACAACCATCAACACATTAAAATACTTTTTTTTTTAAAAAAAACCCACATTATTATTATTATTATTATTATTTTGAAATTAAGTTACAGTGAACTGCTATCTCTAGCAGCTCACTGTAACTCAAAGTTTTTTTTTTTTTTAACTACTTTGATAGAGCCACAATTTTGAAGAATTAGTTGCTAAATTGACTCTTTTTTTGTCAATTTATCAATCTTGCTAGGATGCTCAGCTAAACTTATGGCGTGTTGTTTTATTCATTGAAAAGTGAAAAGCACTTCCCACCTTAATGTTTTCAAAAAAAAAAATATGCCCCATTTGGTAGGCGAGTTCAAACACATATTTTCAGTTTTTAAACAATATTATACGTATTTTTATACATTTTTTTACCCATACGTATTTTTAAAAAAAAAATGAAAACTATTGTTAAACACACATACTAAACTTGCCTTTATTTTATAGAGAATTGAAAAGATCTCGTACATTAGCTGAATCCAATATTAAAAAAAAGGGCAAGATTTGTTTCTGAATCCTTGGCAGTAAAAAAAAAAAAAAAAAATCTAGGCACAAATGACAAGACGGCCGCAAAATTGAGCTGAAGCACAATGATTGATTTGTTTGGTTTTATCTATTCTGTACCAAGTATTGAGGGTTACGACTTACGAGGCCCACAGCTGAACTTAGAATAAAAAAAGGTGCACCTGTGACTCTGGCATTTTGCTCATGGACCTTTGGGATTTGGTCTGTTTTGATTTTGGACAGACACTTCCTCTCTCAATTTAGCTATAGTTACTGTACAGTATACAGGTCCTATACGCATTTGTATTTTATCAGCTAGGCTGTGACATTTGTCCTGTAATCATTGGTGGATCAGGTCAGTCAGTCAGATATTCCGTTAGTAGCCGTTACTCCATTGTTAGTTTTTTCTGTTTTAGTTCCTATTTCTTGAACATAAGAGCAGACTACCGTAATATTCATTCCTAAGGAGAAAGTCTATCACTTTTCTCTCGTCTAAGCTCCATTGCTGAATACTTATCACCATGAGTCCACAATATCCAAGCGCTGACATCCAAGGTCGGCACTAGACATTTTGAGGCCTTAGGTGAGAACTAAAATGAGCATTTTTTTAATATTTATGAATTAATTAAATTAATATTTTTATATTATAATATATTTTATTTCAAATCTATTTTTCTTGTCTTTTAAGATACAAATTGGCTAATTAGATTTTTGTATTCAAGTTCTTCTAACACCTTCTTTTCAATCGATAATATAGCTAATCAACTTAATCTTTCTTGGGATATTGTTGATCTTAGCTAAATATGATTTTATTAATTTTAATTTTGAAAAACTTCTTTATGGATAAACAACTGTGACATGTATTGTTAGTAAAATTCTATAAGCAATACATGTATTTGGAAATGAATCTAACATTTTTATATAATTTAGTATGTCAATTGAAGTATATTCTTTTATTTGTAAAATTTAGTTTAAAACTTTTAACTCTGAAAATAATTCTAAACCATCAATATCATAATAAATATCATGTTTGAGAAAAGATTCTAGTTTAAGACAGTATTTTTGCAAACTATCATCATCTAATGATTTCAATTTTGTGAAGTTAGATAGAAAACCAAAAATATCTTCATATATTTGAAATTGTTCAAACCTATTCACAATTGAACTAATTGTGTTATCTACTATATATAAGAAATAATCAATTCTAAAAGATTCTTCAGCAAATCATGTTGTCTCATTATGAACATTTTCATCAAGTTGTTTTTTTCTACGAATTATACATTTCTCATTAAATATAGGTTTATTTCCATTTCATATACAATTTTTTTAGATGAATTCATAGCAGATGTAAATCCATTTTTTCTATATCCTTTAAAATAAGTAATGAGGCCTTTTAATTGATCTATAGCCACATAAGTATTATTGGCTTATTTGATAAGACTCCACCCTAAAGTTTTGAATTCCGTTCTGGAGGCCGTTTTGAATTGGCCATGAGAACAAAATATTCCGATACCGATGTGTGCCAGTGCACCGTTCCGAAGTTATACGCTGGATATATATATATATATATATATATTGTTATTACTTTTTACTATAATAGATAATGTTTGTTTATTTAGACCCTTGAACACTCATATTGTTTAACCTAATATAATGGCCAAGTAGTTACTTAGATTTATTATGCAAATCTAGGTTCAACATTGACAATCATATCACATGAAGCAGAATAGTAAAGAAGACAAGCGATATGAGGACTTAGGAAAATCAATGAAACCTTTCAGTTTCAAGGTAAAAAACTTGGAGAGGAATTAATCTAAACAATCCACAAGGAAACAAAATCACTAAATAGAATGGAAGTGTTTACAATAGATTTTTCCCTAAATCTAATGCTACCTCTTATAGTACTTACTCACGTAACCACACGTAGCTCCGAATCTATAGACTCTTCTATATAACTTTGTTGCACACAAACACTCCAATTTGTGACTTTGAGATCCTACTCAAAGCCTTAGATCATCAACAATAGTTGATCTTGTATGCAACAACTTATCTCTACCGGTTCATGCAATATCAATCAAATCTCCATGTAGACATCAAAATTTTATGATGTATTCACAACCGTCCAATTGTTCATGATGAAATATTTGTGATCAAATTAATCTCCAATTGATGAGGTGGACGATCAGCAAATGAAATCAAGCCATGTGGCAACATCAAATAAGAAAGCCATATGGCAATGTCAGAAGAAAATACCTATATGGAAAGTTTTTTTATTAAATGGGAGACTAAATTAAATCCATAATTAACTCTCAATAAATGCTGAGAGAAAATTCCAAACTAAATACTATTGAAGTTGCTTATAAATAAAGGCTTTTCATATGAGAAAAGAGAACACACAGAGAGAAAAATACTACTGACACTCAGCCAAAATAGAGAGTCATCTCTAAAGTTCACAAGAATTCCATTGTTCATTAAGGCTTATTCCTACTTCTTCAAATCAAAGTGGGGATTCTCCTTGAATCAAGTTCGAGATCAAGTCAACGGCCCTCGCATCAAATCAAGCACATTCAACTATTCATTCAACTTAGAGACATCAAAGCACGATTCAAGATCAAGCTTTATAGCCCCTTTCGGATCGTAACGTTTCTTGGAGATCGAATTAGAGGAATTTATTGTACCCTTTCATTGTAAAGATTCATACAGAGGATTGTACTCACATATATACCAATCAAATACAAATTGATTATTTGTTACATTATTTTCGTGATTGTGTGATTCATCTTTTACGGAAATTGTGTGTACACTCCAGTAGATGCTTGTTAAGTTAGAAGGTTACCTCAGATCTCACATGAGTAACTCACAAAACGTCACCAAACTTCTGAAACGTGAATTAGGGTTTTCCTTTTATACCTAGCAGTGTTGAATTCAAACCCTAAACGTTTCGTGGGCTTTTGGACTTGATTTAAAATCTGCAGAATTCTCAGTACGATTGGTCGAAGGTCTCTCTCGATCGATCGAGCCTTGCAGTTTTTGAATTCTTCTTTCTACAGCTTAACTATTCTTGAATCTTGACTTGAATCAACTTGAGCAATGTCTAAAACTATTCTAAGACACAAATATCTTATACTAGATGTGTTTTTGTACTTGGTTTGCCAACATACATAAAATTTGAACCAAAATATTTATTTCTAAATATTTAGAACCTAACAAATAAATTATATAGATTAATGAATATAATGTTTTAATTATATATATAAAAAAAGAACAAATTTGGTTATTCAGCAAAAAAAAAAAACTACCTTCCTAAAACCTTCCTTTCAAATCATTTTTCCCATTCCCAAGCTCCCATCCACGTGGCCACCTCTGCTCCTCAACTTTCCCATTGCATTTATTCTCTCATATATTTATTTATTACTTCTTTATAATTTAGTAAGTTTACAATGCTTCTTTCTTCTCTATTCTTCAGGCTCTCAGCTTTGTCTTCATCTTCTTTCTTCTCAATTCTTCTTTTTTTGGAGGTTAAGGATGATATTTTTGAGATAATTGATTTTGTTTAGACCAAAGAATATTTTGGGGTACTAATGTTTACAAAGATATTCCAGATTTTTTGTTCTTTGATCACAAGGATGTATCAGATTTTTTGGAGTTTTATCTGAAACTAAATTCTTGTCAAGATCTTTACAATGGTTTAATATAAGCATGTTAAAAGTGAGGGCAATTGTTTAGCTCATGCCCTTGACTCCTTGACTTTACAATGGTTTAATTTTAATCTTGTCAAAATATTGTCTAGAAGAGCTCTTTCATCTGCAAGTTTAGATGTCTATTCCAAAATGATTTAAGTTAACAAAGTATATTTAAATTTTTTCTATTAAAAAAAAAAAAAAGTAGGTAACAGCGTAACAAGTTAGAGGCTTTGGATTGGAAGCTAATGTTCTAGGCTACACTCACACTTCTTAGTTCATCCTTCTCACTTTTATGAACTTTGTATGTCCACTGAGGCCCAATTCTGGCACTTGGAAATTACTATGTTGTACTACAGAACAAGAAAAAAACAGCAAGCCTCATAGTACAGTCGGTTTATTTTAGTAATCAAACTAACCAACAAAGGCATGGACTCCACTCTGTTTCAATTTTACTTATGAACGTGATTTTCTCCAAACATGCTCCAAAAATCATTGTAAATAGTAGCAGCGCTGTTAATTGTGAGCATGCGAAGTGCGAGAACGACTGTGAATGCGGGTAGCCGGTAGCGGTGGGGTCTTAAATATTTATATAAAAAGTTAGTGGATAGCTAACCACAATAGTTAAGAAAATATTTTTATAAGAAAAAAAAATTAATATTTTTTGACAACTTTTTATAATTTTTATTTTTATAGAAATGATATCAAAATTTTCTTAAAATAGTTAGTTAATAATTTTTTTTTTAAATACTCATTAACCAGACCTATTAATCAAACCCTTATTTTATTTATTTGCTTACTTTGGTGCATCCAAATGTACAATTGGAGAAACTCTCTCTCAAAAAAAAAAAAAAAAATGTACAATTGGAGAAAAGAAAAACTGATAGATAATTAATACCTTGAAAAGTTTTATGTTTTTACAGTATTTTTACAATATTTTTATAACAAATCATAAATAATAAGTTATTGTTAGCTCTAATTGAATCCACTACTTTAATAAATTTATTCCTTTTTATATTAAGCTTCATTGATACTCTATTTTTAAGGGAATTCAGAAGATGAGATCATGAGACCAATAATTTATTGTGTAAGTGGATTTATTTATATGAAGTGCAAGTGGATCTATGCATGGCATGAACACCAATTCTTTCTAATTAGTTTGGACAAACAAAATTGCAACAATCTCACGCGCTCATACAACTTTTCTCCAAGACATTTTTTCAAAAGATACTTGTTAATGTTATAGTTATACCACTGCTTTCTCACAAACTCTTTCATAGACTTACTTTATTATTGAGATCCATCACAGCACAAAAATTACATTATGAATGAGTGTGAAAATTTCGGTGATAAAATAGGTGTCATCAGACTTTTTTTTTTTTTTTTTTTTTAATGTAAAAAGTAAAAAATTAAAAGAACCATAGCCATAACAGAGATAGAGGCACTTTGAGACACTCCTCCCCTTTTTTATTTTATTGAAAAATAAATAATTTTAACTTTGACAGCTTTGCCTAAGTTAAATTAGTCCAAAGAAGTTTATAAAAAAGATGTGCAAGTGTGTAAAACTCCTCAAATGCCAAGGAGTTTCAGAATTTTCATTAAAAGGGTCGTAGAACTCTGTTGTACCACATAAACAAGGATATAATTGCTAGATGGCTCACATGGACAAGGTAAACATGAACAATAATATCTGCTTAAATCATAATCTTTACTTGGCGATTAGGAAAACAAGTGAACTATTTTGATAAAAAAGAGAGCTCTCCATGTTGATTTGGGGTTTCTATAAAAATCCATCCAAACCTATATCTTTATTTTGTGAGCCCAAAATGGAAGATTTGATTGTGCAGGCCCAAATCAATTCCAGCAGAAAGTAAAAGGGCCAGATCCACACTGCTATTCATAAACCTCAGTAGGTTTTGGAGAAAAAGGAAAAACAGAGCGTGACTTGCACGAAAACAATCACAAAAACAAGAAATCAATTTTTCCTAAGCCCTCACCTTATTCATGGAAGATTACAAAGCACAAAAGATCCACACATAAAAAAACAGAGCAGTGAATAGAGCTTGGAATCTCTATATGATCCACACAACAAGCCCTCACGCTATCAATGATTCTTAAAAAAAAAAGAAAAAAAAAAAGAAAAAAAAAAGGGAAGGAAGATAAAAATAAGCAAAGTGCAAAGCTCATACCACGGAAAATTCAAGCTACGTAATTCAAACAAACCAACAAAAACAGAACAGTGTACTTTGTTTCAATTTATTTTTATTGGAAGCTCCAAGTTATGAAAAATCTACGTAGTAGGTTATTGTCTTGGAGGGTCAGGCAGGGTTGACGTTCATAGTTATCATTTGAATATTGTCTTGGCTGCTGCTGTTGGTAACGCCATCACTGCCAGCAAGGTTACCGCTAGGGAGAATTTGGGCATTAGTAGCAGTTGTAGGGAATTAGCACGAAATTCCCAAACATGTGAGAAATAAAAATAGAGAAAACACACGCCAAAGAAAAATAAACACACGCACAAGATAGTATTTACATGGTTCAGCAATCTGCCTATGTCCACGAAGTTACAAGGATTTCACTATCATCAGGAAAAAATACAAGTGCGGCAGTACAATTTTTCTATCTCTCAAAAAACTATGACAAGAAACTCTAATCACCAAAACAACAATTTCTACGTCTTGTGCACAGGATTCACAATGGGCTACAAAACGGGCTACAACGGTTTCCTAGGGGTGTTGCCCTTGGACCCCCAAGAGGCTTGTCCATGAGCGCTACAGCTTGGGCCCATCGGCCTAAGCCTCTGCACCATGGACTAAGCCTCAGAAAATCTCCCATTGAAAAACCACGCAATATTATTTCGGGTCGGGTCGTCATCCGGATCAAACACAACTAGGTTTCACAAAGCCCAACAGCAGTACTGTTGATAGTTAATAATGTGCGAAGTGTGAGAATGAGTGTGATGATGAGGATGACCAGGCCAAGTATTTGAGTAGCAAGTTTAACGCCTGAAATAATTGACATTTGAACCCTACAGTGACAAGAGAAAATTAATTGTATGAAATACTGGAACCAACAAAAGTAAGCATATATAATTAGAAAATATTCTCACCCGTTTGGGGGAGTAGAGGTAGAGGACGAATGGGTGGAAGGAAGTTGAGCCATAGAATATGAAGAAATTGGGTTCTTTTGTTGATAAACAACTAAATTTGGGTTGCGTTCAATGTGCCGTAGGAGCTTGAGACTCTTATAGAAAGAGTAGGAATTTGTTGTGTTCTTCTTCAGCTTAGAAATAGTAAGCTGTTCATTTGATTGTCTTTGTCTTGATTGTTTCATCTACATTCATGAGCTTAGAAAATCTGAGTTCATTTATTGGGAAAGACATCTGTTTATAGAAAGAGTAGGAATTTGTTATGTTCTTCTTGTTCATTTGAATGTCTTTGTCTTGATTGTGATTAGCATTCAATTTTTGTTGAAAGAGTATCTTACGTATGAATTCCTAGACTGGACTTGTGTTTAGGTTAATATTAGAAATTATCACATGTCACAATCATCTATTAACCACTGACCCTTACTATTTGTATCCTATGTGAGACTTTAATCTTTTTTTTTTTTTTTTTTTGAGGCGTGGGACTTAATCATTTCACTAATTAGGTAACTTACTAGTGAATGTGAAAACTATAACATTTATTCAACATGATTATTCTTTATTATCAAACTAGGTGGTCTTTGAAGGACTCTGTGTGTACTAAAGTGGCTGTGTTGGGCTGGTTGTTCTGTTTTTAATTTGTTTGCTCTGTTTTTAATTTGTTTGCTCTTCAATATAATGTCTAAATTATCCACACAAAAAAAGAAGTACATCTTATGCACTGGATCACGTGGAACAATGTTAATTTGCTTTCATTTACCACTTTCTATTTCAAATGATTGATGGGACGACGAGCTCATCTCTCATGGACGATCCCATCTAGACAGATGAATCCAACCTCAGTCTAGGCAAGCCAGTTATATGCCTTACTGACGAAGAGAGTCGGGCCATTTAATGCAGGCAATCAAACCCAAAACAGTTACAGGGACAACTGTATAATCCGTTGAAGGACATTGATGACATATTATACAGCCCCAGACGTTACCAAAGGGAGCGTTAAGACCTCCATAACTACTCCAACGGCTAGAAACCATAAGAACATATATAAGCCCCACACACTGCCAAGAATAAGGTACATAGACACAGAGACACACAAGCAACAAGAAACTTTCTTTCATTCTGTTCTTTTTATAGTATTTCACTTTGAAGAACTTTTCATATACTGACTTTGGCATCGGAGGCGTTGTGGCAGGCACCACACCGGTGACCATCTTTACAGGCTGAAGAGTCATCTCCATCTGACGAACATTACTGACGAGCTTACGCTTCATCAGTTTGGCGCTGTCTGTGGGAAAGACATTCTCGTGTTAAAACTCGAAATAGTAGTTTCCAATCAATATTTCTTCTCAGATGGAGTCCAATCAAGATTCTGCGGCCTTAGCTCAGCAAATTCAAGCTCTTGCAGCCACAGTGGAAGAATTGACTAGGCAGAACCAAGAGATGAAGCTACGGCTTCAGCAAAAGGAGAATCAGTCCAAGGGAAATCAGGAAGACGAAGGGGATAGTCATAGACGAAGTGACCCTCGACGGCCCACCACCCCAACCGAGCAGAACTCAGACATGCTGAGGGAGATGAGGAGGGAAATGGACGAGCTTAGAAACACCATCAAGGAGAAAACCGAGCGAAGTGTGGATCGAATGGTCCGAGCGACGGACTCGCCGTTCACAACAGCAGTCCTCGATTGTCCAGTACCGTTAAAATTCTAGTTACCTTAGCTCGAGCCCTTCGATGGACTGAAGGATCCTCAAGATCACCTAAATACCTTCAAAACAACCCGGGGACTTCAGCAGCCCCCAGATGAAATATTGTGTCGTTCCTTCCCAACTACACTCAGGGGAGCTGCTCGAGAATGGTTCACGAAGTTGCCAACATCGTCCATCAATACATTCGAGCAGTTGAGCAGTGCCTTCCTGCGTCATTTTATTGGAGGACAACGACCAAAGAGGACCGCGGACCACTTGCTTACCATCAGGCAAGGAGAAAAAGAAACTTTGAGGTCGTATGTAAAACGTTTCACAAGGGAAACACTAGAGGTAGACGAAGCTGACGATAAGGTGCAACTGATGACCTTCAAGGCAGGGTTGAAGTCCAGGGAGCTCGTCACCTCACTCGCGAAGAATCCCCCAAAGACGATGGCTGAAATGCTCCTTAAGGCGCAGAAGTACATGAACGCTGAGGACGCGTTAGCTGCCATCAGGGATGGAGATAGACCAGGGGACAGAGGAAGAAGAGAAGACGACCGTAGAGGACAAAAGAGAGACCGACTGGATCGTCGAACCAATGACAGAGTCAGAAGGAAAGATGACAAAAATCCACGAACGGTAAAATTCACTCCTCTCATTATGCCTGTTGACAAAATTTTAACGCAGATTAAAGACGAGCACTACCTTAAATGGCCACGACCATTGCACTCGTCTTCTAACGTCCGCGACAAAAGTAAGTACTGCCGATTTCATAAAGATCATGGTCACTACACAGAAGATTGTAGGGATCTCAAAGAGCAAATAGAAGAATTGATACCGAGGGGGAAGCTGCAGAAATTCGTGAAAAAGGGAGAGCACAATAAATCTCGAGATGAAAACAAAGGCCAACATGAGTCCTTGTCCAGGAACGACGGCCGTCAATCCCAACCTCCTCAAAATGTGATCGGGGAGATACAGACGATTGCAGGAGGACCTACCACCGGGGGCTCATTCAGGTCACTCAAGAAAACACACCAACGACAAGTGAACAGCGTCCACATGACGCCCCTGCCAAAATACAGACGAACTGATCAGGATATGACCTTCAACGAGAGTGATGCTAAAGGAGTGAAACAGCCACACAATGACCCCTTGGTCATAATGCTCACCATAGAAGGGTTCAACACCAAAAGGATCCTCGTGGACAACGGTAGCTCTGCCGATATCATCTACTTTCCTGCATTCCAACAATTGAAGTTGGATCCCAGAAGACTTTGTCCGTTCGATTCCCCCCTCGTCAGTTTCAGCAACGACAGGGTATATCCCAGAGACATAGTGACGCTGACAGTAACGATGGGAACGTACCCGAAGCAGCTGACTCGTCAGATAGAATTTTTGGTAGTAGACTGTCCCTCATCCTATAATGTCATCATCGGAAGGCCAACACTCAACAAGTGGAAGGCGTCCACATCCACCTATTGCCTGAAGGTAAAATTTCCAACAGAAAATGGTATTGGTGAAGTCAAAGGAGATCAGGTTTTAGCTCGAGAATGCTACCAAGCTGTTTTAACAGCTAAGGAGAACCACACGTGGATAATAGAAGAAAAAGAGGGAGAAAAGGTGGAAGCTCTGGAAGCGGTAGAGCTGATCGAAGGGGAAGCAACGAAGACAACTAGAATAGGGATGACCTTGAGTCTTGAGATGAGAACGAAGCTCATTCAGTTTCTTAAGGAGAACTTAGACGTCTTTGCCTAGAGTCATGACGACATGCCAGGCATATCTCCAGAAGTCATCCAACACAGGCTAAACGTGGACCCAGAGAGAAAGCCCGTCAAGCAGAGACGAAGAACCTTTGCACCTGAGAGAGACCAGGCAATCGCTGACGAAGTGAGTAAACTCTTGACCACAGGCTTCATCAGGGAGGTGTACTATCCAGATTGGCTTGCAAACGTCGTCCTAGTGAAGAAAACAAATGGGAAATGGAGAATGTGCGTGGACTTCACGGACCTGAACAAGGCCTGCCCGAAGGACAGCTTTCCCTTTCCAAGAATAGACCAGCTCGTAAACTCTACAGCCGGGCATAAGCTATTGACATTCATGGATGCATTCTCAGGGTACAACCAGATAAAAATGGTTGACAAGGATCAGGAGAAAACCGTCTTCATCACCAGTCAGGGGCTCTACAGTTATAAGGTGATGCCTTTTGGACTGAAGAACGCAAGAGCAACTTATCAGAGGTTGGTGAATAGAATGTTCGTCAAGCAGATAGGCAGGAATATGGAAGTGTACATCGACGATATGCTCGTCAAGAGCAAGGAAGAACTTGCACATCTGGACGATCTTAAAGAGACATTTGATACCCTCAAGCAATACCAAATGAAGCTGAATCCTGGTAAGTGCGTTTTTGGTGTTGCCTCAGGAAAATTCCTGGGATTCGTGGTGTCCCAGAGAGGAATAGAAGCAAATCCTGAGAAGGTGCAAGCCATAATCAATATGGCATCGTCCAAGACCGTTAAGGAAGTCTAGAAGCTCACAGGTCGGATTGCAGCTCTTAACAGATTCATGTCTAGAGCAGCAGACAAATGCTTACCATTCTTTAAGACCCTAAAGCAAGCCTTTGAATGGACCGACGAATGTGAAGCGGCCTTCCAAGAGCTCAAGCGTTACCTCAGCAATCCACCACTCCTAAGGCCGTCTAAAGAAGGTGAAAACTTTTACTTATACCTGGCAGTTTCATCTACAGCCATCAGTGCGGTCTTAATCCGAGAAGAAAATAGGAAACAGCTTCCAGTCTACTACGTCAGCCAAGCTTTCCAAGGAGCTGAATTCAGGTACCCAAAGATCGAGAAAATCACGTTTGCATTGGTAATAGCCTCGCGCAAGCTCAGGAAATACTTCCAGGTGAATCCAATCTTAGTGATGACGGACCAACCCATCAAGAAATCTATGAACAAGCCCGAAGCAGTCGGGAGGATGGTCTAGTGGTCGATTGAACTCAGCCAATTCGACGTGGAGTACCATCCCAGGACAGCCATCAAAGCGCAAGCTCTGGCAGACTTCATCGCCGAGTTTACCTGTCCAGACGAGTCGAGCCCTGCCAACATGGACGAGATATGGGTGATACAGACTGACGGCTCGTCAGCCCAAAAAAGAGGGAGAGTAGGGGTCGTCATAACCACTCCTGATGGAGGAAAATTGAGATATGGAGTTCAGCTAAAATTCCCAGCCACCAATAACGAAGCTGAGTACGAAGGAATTCTAACAGGTTTAAGGCTCGGAAAAGAACTTGGGGCTAGGAACTTGCTAGTCCAGAATGACTCAAAGCTAGTAATTGGGCAGATCAGAGGAGAGTACGAAGCAAAAGAAGAAAGAATGCAGAAATACCTCAGGTTGACGAAACGCTTGACTCAAGAGTTCGAAAAAGTGGAGTTCATCCAAATCCCGAGAAGCCAGAATATGGCTGCAGACGAAGTCTCAAAGATGGCCTCGTCGGAAGAAACAGAATCAGAAACAGACCTGATGATGGAGATACAAAGAAACCCCAACATAGAAGAGATTTCAACATTTGCAGTCCAGGGCACAAGTGGCTGGATGACGCCCATCATGTCTTTCCTTCAGGACGGTCATCTACCTCAGGACGCAGATGAAGCCAGGAAGATCAAGAAGAGGTCCTCCAAATTCACAATTCTCAATGATATCTTATACAAGAGAGGTTTCTCGATGCCTTACTTGAGGTGTGTTGACGAAGAAGAGGCCAAATACATCTTGAGAGAGGTCCATGAAGGGATTTGCGGAGATCATGCGGGCCCAAGATCCTTAGTAAGAAAAATTATGCGAGCAGGTTACTTCTGGCCAACCATGCAAGATGACACCACAAGATTCGTCAAGAAATGTGACAAGTGTCAGAGGTTCGGGAACGTTCAACGGCTCCTTTTAGAAAAGCTGACGACGATAATGTCTCCATGGCCGTTTGCACAATGGGGAATCGACATCGCCGGCCCACTGCCTCAAGGCAAAGGTCAGGTAAAATTCTTACTAGTTGCTATTGATTATTTTACTAAATGGGTTGAAGCAGAGGCACTGGCGACCATCATCGAGGCCAGAATCCAAGGGTTCGTGTGGAAGAATATAGTTTGCAGGTTCGGGATCCTACAGACGATCATATCGGATAACGGACGACAGTTCGATAGCTAGGGTTTCAAGGACTTCTGCTCAGGCTTGGGCATCAAGAACCAGTTCTCATCACCAGGCCACCCACAGGCGAATGGACAAACAGAAGTGACGAACCGCACATTGCTCAAGATCATAAAAACCAGACTGGACGATGCGAAGGGTGCTTGGCCAGAAGAACTGCCCAACGTCTTGTGGGCTTACAGAACCACGGCTAGAACCCCAACGGGAGAGACCCCCTTCAGACTTACCTATGGTATAGAACCAGTGATCCCTGTCGAAGTGGGAATAACCAGCACCAAACGAGAAGCTTTCAACCAAGAAAACAATGACGACCTACTGCGAGTAGATCTAGATTGCCTTGACGAAGTTCGAGACAAAGCCTTCAATAAAATGACAGAATACCAGAGGAAAATGACAGACTACTACAACAGAAGGGTGAAGCTCAAGTGACTCAACATAGGAGACCTCGTCCTGCGTAAAGCGACCAAAGCAACCAAGGACCCAACTCAAGGAAAGCTCGGCCCCACATGGGAAGGACCATATAAAGTCATTCACTACTCCAGACAAAGCAGCTATCACCGGGAGTCTCTGGACGGGAAAAAGCTTCCAAGACCATGGAACATCGAGCATTTAAAGAAATACCATCAGTAGATGTAACAGAAAGATGTATTCGTCATTAACAATTAATAAATGAATTATTCAGCTAATATTTGCGTGAAAACAGGTTGGCTAAGAGGAAATTCAAAAATGGCTAAGTAACAAGATTCCGCTTCGACGGATGTAAGTTACTGACGACGAAATCCACCTAAAGCCAAAAATGGCTAAGTAACGAGATTCTGCTTAGACGGATGTAAGTTACTGGCGACGAAATCCAAATAAAGCCAAAAATGGCTAAGTAACAAGATTCTGCTTCGACGGATGTAAGTTACTGACGAGGAAATCCACCTAAAGCCAAAAATGGCTAAGTAACAAATTCCGCTTCGACGGATGTAAGTTACTGACGACAAAATCCACCTAAAGCCAAAAATGGCTAAGTAACAAGATTCCGCTTCGACGGATACGGATGTACGTTTCTGACGATGAAATCCACCTAAAGCCAAAAATGGCTAAGTAACAAGATTCCGCTTCGACAGATGTAAGTTACTGACAACGAAATCCAAATAAAGCCAAAAATGGCTAAGTAACAAAACTCCGCCTCGACAGATGTATGTTACTGACGAAAATAATGTCCCTAAAAAGATAGAAAGGCCAAAAATGGCTAAGGGGTAAGATTCCATCTCGACGGATGTACGTTACTAATATCTTCAAAAGGGTAAAAGAGCCAAAAATGGCTAAGTAATGAAATTTCACTCCAGAAGGTACAAGTTACTGACGACACAAGGATTTCTAAACAAATACAAAGGGCAGCCAAGGCGCCAAAGACAACGGGTACACATCAAATCAAGAAATGTAAGTGCAAGTAAAATTAAAATTAAAGCTTGGTCATCACTGCCTTTACAAATAAAATCCCATAAACACTAGGCTAAAAATATTGTTTCCAAATAAAAGCCCATAAACGTTGGGCTGAAAACATTGTTCCCAAAATAGATAGAAAACAAAGGATTTACATAATTGCCCAAAACATAAAGGGCACCACAAAAAGGAAGAGAAATTTTTTTTTTGAAGTTTCAGGTTCGTCCAGCGGCATTGTCATCAGGAGCGTCCTGAGGAGGAGCAGCACCAGCAGGGGTGTCAGCAAAAGCATCAGGCTCAGTAGCAGACAATTGAGCAGCCTCATCCGCAGCCATCTCCTGATCCACCTCCTCCTGATCCAGCTCTTCCATATTTACTCCAGAAGGGTGCTTAACGAGGTACCTCCTTAAGAGCTCAAAACCCTTAAAGTACCAGCTGAAGAGCACAGTATTGTACTCGTCAGTGGTTTGGAAGGCCTCCACGGATCTAGCAGCGATGGTCTTTAGGCTCTCCTTGGCTGAAAGGATCTGCTCATCCTTCTCAAGGGTCAGTTGGTGCTCCACCCTGAGGTCCTCCGTCAGCTTCTTTACCTTCTCCTTCAGGGACGCTGCCTCACCCATGGAGTCTATTAAATTCTTCCTCAAAGTAGAATTTTCTGCCTCCAAGGCCTCCATCCTGGATGTAATAGACACGACCTTCGCCTCCTGCACATAAGATATTCTGAAGTGATGTGGATACTCTCTCCCAGCACCTATAAAAAAAAAAAAAGAAAAAAAAAAGAGGTAATCCTGAGTAAAAAAAAAAAATATATATATATATATATATATATTGCAAGCAAACCTGGACAAGCTTTTGGGTGTCGAGCAGCCACATCATTGAATGGGACACCAGAAAGGGTCTTTAAGTCCGCACCAGTCACGACCTCATGGGCCCGGTCCATTGCAAGCCTTTCGTCGTTCCAGATCGTGGACGGATGAGGATCACTTTTCTCTTTCTCCTTCTCTGTTAGCCTCAGCCTCTTGGAGGCTGGAGTGCCCCCAATTTCCTCCACTGAAGTCGTGGGGGAGGCAATCCTTGTAACTAAGGCCCCAGATGCGACTGGACTGACGGAGGAGGCTACAGGGACGGGGCCACCCTTCTTAGTGACGAGAACAGACTTTTTCCCTAAATTCGATAGGGGCTCGTCCTTCTTGGACCTCATCTTGGCATACATGCCCTTGTTGAATTTAGTCGTCATCTCTGCATGAAGAAAACACTTGTTAAAAAAAAAAAAAAAAAAAAAAAAAAGAGTGTGCATGAACGAATTCAACACTTACTTTTTTTTCCTTCAATTTCAAAAGTTCGCAGGACGAAGTTGGAGGGTTCCGGGCCGAGACAATAGAAAGCAAGGGTCCGTGGATCCACAAGATCGTCCCAGCTCTCGATCGTCTGCGCGTAATTAATCACCTTCTCCACTCGTTCTTTATACCTGCTCTTCAACTTCGGTCGTCTCTTAGCTGAAGAAAAGGAGGAATAAGAAAATCCACCAACGAAGACGAGCGCAGTAAAGTTAAAAAGACAAAACCAAAAAAGTATTGACGCACCTAAGGTCGGGGTTCCCCACCGACGATGCAACCTCAGGAGATCACCCCAAACCTCGCCCGAGGGAGTCTCAAAATCGTCCCCAGACACAAAAAAGAATCTGGACTTCCAGTACCTGAATGACGAGGGTAACTTCTTGACGATCCTAGTTCTCCTCTCCCAAGGGACCAGTTCATAATACCCATGCTCCTTGGATGCTTTTAAACGGTACAAATAGATAAGCTCATCAACCCTGAGCATATCCCCGTCATTGGCAGCCAGCCAAATCCCCATATAATTGATCAGAATCCTCCATGAATTGGGCATAAGCTGCCCAGGAGCAATCCCAAAGTGGTCTAACAGCTCCATCAAGAAAGGATGGACTAGAAACCTCAACCCACAAGTGAAAGCAGACTCATAAAAGCATACTTCGCCTGGGAAGAAGTGGCATGCCCTATCCTCTTCATCGGGCAGACGAACCCTAACCCTATCTGGAAATTGAAACCTATCCCTAAATCTCCCAAGGGTATCAGCGTCCAACCCACACTCCTCCCCTAGAGCATAGAAAGCCCTAACCTCCCGAGGATTAGAGACAGCTGTATCCCCTTCCACGGGACCCCCGTTGGACGATAATCCAGTCTCGAGCTCACTCGACCTCACCTCCGACATCTTTGCTCGCTCTCTAACCTCGTTCTCGAACCAATCTAGTGATTGGTGAAGCAAAGGCAGCAAATCGGCCAATGCGACGCTCAAACAATTACCCTTAAAAACAAAGTCCTCAATATGAGGAGAAACACCTAGAGACCCTCCTAAGCGAGCGAAGAGGAACGAAATCGATGGACAAGCTATCCTAACCTTGGAGCTATGAACCATGAAAAACAAGAAAAAGGCACAATGGCAAACTAAACCCCTGGGAAATTAGAACAAGCAAAAAAAAAAAAAATGAAAAGGAAAAAAAGAAATCAGAGGCAAAGTTGTAGCGAAGCAAGAACAATGGCATATAAAGAAAAAAGGGAGAAAAGAAGAAGGGCGTACCTTTAAAAAACAACGAAAAGGGTGAACACCACCACGCTGTTCAGAGAGAAGTTGTAGAAAGAGTTCGCCGGAGAGAGTGATCAGAGCAATGATTGAAGTATTTTCGAAAAAAGTGAACAAGAAAAGGTTTTAAACTAAAGGTTTTGGGAAACTAAAAAACCAGCGGGAAGCCCAATAGTCCCACCAAACGAGGCATTAACTTCACTCACCCACTGGCACGTGCCACGTATGCCACGATTTGCGAAATGCCGCCACTCTGCATTTAATGCGGAGCGAAATCCCAAACAGCACTCGAAAACTGTAAACTCTTCACATTCTATGATCGTCATTTAAACAACGAACACAGAATCGGGGGGCAACTGATGGGAGGACGAGCTCATCTCTCATGGATGATCCCATCTAGACAGACGAATCCAACCTCAGTCTAGGTAAGCCAGTTATATGCCTTACTAACGAAGAGAGCCGGGCCATTCAATGCAGGCAATCAAACCCAAAACGGTTACAGGGATAACTGTACAATTCGTTGGAGGACATTAATGACATATTATACAGCCCCAGACGTTACCAAAGGGAGCATTAAGACCTCCATAACTACTCCAACGGCTAGAAACCATAAGAACATATATAAGCCCCACACACTGCCAAGAATAAGGTACATAGACACAGAGACACACAAGCAACAAGAAACTTTCTTTCATTCTGTTCTTTTTATAGTATTTCACTTTGAAGAGATTTTCATATACTGACTTTGGCATCGGAGGCGTTGTGGCAGGCACCACACCGGTGACTATCTTTACAGGCTGAAGAGTCATCTCCATCTGACGAACATTACTGACGAGCTTACGCTTCATCAATTATTGTTGATTGCACATCACTACTCTCTCTATTTTATATGTTCGAATATGCTATAAGCCTTTAATTGGGGAATTTATCCCTCTATGGTGCTTGTTGATTCTTAGCTAGCTTGCGGGGTTAATGATCTATTGTTATTTATTTATTTTTATTTTTTGGTCAGTAGTTTCAGCTTTGAGTTCGTGTTGGGTCTCCCCTGTTATTGTGCAGGGGTTTATTTTGCTTTTAGGTTGGCCTTTGTGATTTAGGGGCTGCTGGTTTGTTTGTTTCATTTGTAAGGTCTGATGGCCTAGACTTTGTAAAGTTTAAAAGAGATGTCCTATCAATTAAACTGGAGAAAAAAGGCCTAAAGCTTTCAAAATGCATTCTACAAGTGTTGATTGTGGGCCCAGACCATCATGAGCCATCACTACTAATATTAATACCTTACCACTAAATGTTATCATATATCAGCATTCACTAGATGTTATTCCACTTGAGTGTGATATGATTATAACATAAAATACCAAATAGTTAGACGAATAGTGAATTCTATAAGTTTTTTTTCATGAAAAAAGCTACAACAAAGTATTGAAAGCGAATGAAATGTAATCTAAGATAGCTTGATCGATGAATCAAAGATAGTGGGTATGGGGTATGGTACCCACCCATATATTTTTATTGTTTCAATCTTGACTATTTATTGATTTCTAATACATTTTCTACACTTGTATATGGACCATGCAATCATTCATCAGGCAAAGTTGAAATGTTCAAGGACAAGGTAGACGCCATCCATCGACAAGATATTTGTGGACTTGGTTGTTAAGCATATACAACTTGTGAAAGAGCAAATTACTTTTAGTTTTTATAAAGTATAAGTTGTTGGAAAAATGGAGCTACAATATGAGGATGGAACTGTTGACGAAAAAAATATTTGCAAAAATATTGAATGTAATTGTTAAATATTGATAACATTGCATTTTGGCAGACTTTAAAATCTAAAATTGTTTTGAAATGTAGTTATAGCTTGCTGCTATTTTGCAATTACTTTCTCTCTTGCTTTCATTCTTCCTCTGCTTCTCTTGAGTTCTAGCTCTCTCTCTCTTGTGTTATGTGTGATGGGTGAAATAATAGAATCTGGTTATTGCAATTTTTTAAAGCTGTAATAAATTAACATTTTAAAAAAGTAATTTATTAAAGTCTTGTTCTAAATTTGCACAATTGAGGTAAGTCACTTTCAATTTTCAATACATTACAAATTTAACAAGGATTGCTAACATACAAAGACATCTTCCGATTGTTTTTTTATTTCCAAGGTGGCTCAACAACTTTGGCGAAAATTTTAAATGGGGCCTCTTTTATATTTAAATATTAATTAAATAATATGTATTGAATTTTTTTATTTAAAATTTATTTTTCTTGCTTTCTGAGATGCAAAATTACTAGAAATAAAATTTAAAGTATAGAATAATAGAACCTAGTTATTGCAATTTTTTTAATGCTGTGACCACTTTAAAGTCTAAACCTGCAGAAATAAAAATTAATTTATTACATGGTTCATTAAATTAGTATCACTATAGTACAAATGAGTTGATATGATACACATCAAATTATTAATTGATTTGATAATTTCTAATAATTGATAAAATAAGAGTATGCATTAAAAAAAATGTGATAAATTATTAACTAGTATGTGGTGGGACCAGCTGTGATTTGTTTTGGGCTTTCGGCAAAATGTTCAGTGCTGTATGCACTGTGCAGTCTTGTCTGCACAGCCCACAGCTTGTGTGTAGTTTTATCTGGACTATTTTTGTTTTTTTCCTTTTTAATTTTTTGCATTTTAGAATACAATGTGGCATTTTTAATGCATTTTATTAATCAATAAAAGTACTTAAATTTTTTTTAATTAAAGTATATAGATAATTATTTTATATATATATATATATATATTACAATTGGAGACATTCTTATACATATTTTTTTCACATTTTTCAAGCAGAGTGGTCACAAAACATATTAGTTTAAAATAATTATTTATATAATTTTTTTTTCATGTATTCTTTTTTTTATTTTTAATTTTTTTTTTATAACACAAATGGGGGTGGTCCCTTCACCTACAAGTAAGTTGCCAATGTTGAAAACTAGCTAAAAGACAATTTGTACTACGCTGGCCTTTCAAATTTCGTACTTGATGATGTATGAAATGTTGCGGTACGATATATACATGCTAAACTTCCACAGCTAATAAGCAATAGAGAACAAGAAACGAAAAAATGGCTAGAGGTTTGGGTGTTCTTGCTGATGCGGGTGCTCTGTTGGGGAGCTCAAGTGGCCTACTTTTGTTGTGCATGATTATCATGTCACTCTTGATTATATCAATGGTCATATTTGCTTGTGGTGATTCTAACAATCGAGATGATGGTGGTGGTAGACGTGGTCGTGGTGCCGCTGCTTCCATAGCTGCTGCTGCTGCTGTTTCTGCAGCAGCTTCTGCTTCTGCAGCTACTGCTGGAGCTGCTGGTGGTGGTGGTGGTGGAGGAGGAGGAGGTTGCTGATAGAAATGAAGAATTCATTGCTATTATTATAACAATGTTTAGTAGGATTTTTTTTTTCTTTTTAAATAATAGGTTCTAAGGTCTTAGGATTTTATGTATTTAGAATTCTAATTTGTAATGTTGGCAAACCATGATCAAAACAATGTATTTAGTCTTATTTAGGCTTGCTCAAAGTTGTTTAATTATTGTAAAGTTGGAATCGAGTGGCTGTAGAAGTCTTTGTGACTTTCGGCCTGGCTCGATCGATCGAAGGACAGGCTCGATCGATCGAAAATCGCACAGGTTGTGTTTTCTGCAGAATTTCCAACTCAGCCCTACTTCATTAAACGTTTAGGATTTTATGTTTTTACCCTAGGTATTTAAACAAAACCCTAGCCACGTTTTTAGAGGTTGTCCATATTGTATTGTTGCTCATACATTGCTGTTTTGTGTGAATCTCTTGTGAGATCTTAGAAGAGTTTTCCTTTACACAAAACTTAGCGTTTTCAAGGTAGAGATGATTTCAACATCTTGAAGATCAACACAGTTGCAACCATTGGAACTTAAAGAAAAACAAGCGGGGAGCTTGTAGCTGATTGAAAAGTCCAAGAAAGAAGGAGTCTGTGGATTCGGAGCTTGCACGTGGTCGTGTCAGTAAGTTCTACAGGTAGGTAGCATTAGGAAGTCGAGCGGGGAGCTTGTAAGTCCTTTTGTATGAACTTCGATTCTTTCATAGTGGATTCAGGTTTACTTTGAGGATAGCTAGGTCAAATCCTCCCAAGGTTTTTACTGTGTGGTTTCCTGGGTCATCATATCATGTGTTATTTATTATTCCGCTGCTTTATATTCTTGATATGATTATTTGATTGTTTTAACCTAGAATTGCTTAATTTGACTAAGTAACAACTTGGCTAATTAACTAGGCTACGCAATCTGGTTGTTTTTAAGGGGTCTAAAACCCAACATAATTCAATTATTATAATAAATGAGTTGTAGAGATGTGTTTTATTGAAACGATAGAAGGGAGCGAAGATTTAAAGCTATGAACCTTGATTCTTCTTATAAACAAATTCAATTAAAGTCATTGAATTACAAGATTTTTTTACACATGTTTTCTATTTGCTACTATTGTATAGCTAGCATAAAAAGAATAAGTGATTGGAGGGGCTACATGCCCAAATTTTGGGTTTTTCTTTATGTGTATATGTACAATCTTTTCTTCAGCTTTTTTTCTTTCTCAATTATTTAGGGGGCTTTCATGTCATATTTGTGTTTCAATCAATGTTATTAAATCTGTTCCGTTCCAGCCGGAATGGCAGGAATATTTCGTATCGGGATGCAATCTAGAATGGTGATACCATCCGTTCCACCTCAAGTCCAATTCTGGCCAGTTTGGGGTCATTTCCACCATTCTGGTCAATTTCAACCGATAGCAGTTTTTAGCCACCAAAAAAAAAAAAAAAAAAAAAAAAAAAAAAAACTTAAACTAACAAACCCATCAGCACAGCATGTTTCCACCTAACACTGATCGCCTGAAGAAGTTCAAATCAGATCAGCTACAAAGCTATCAAATGATTTGAAAAAAAAAAGGGAAGAAGAGGAGAAAAGAAATTTAGAGCCGTTGTGGAGGAAGTTCAAGTTTTAGCTGCGTTTGAAACTTTCTTCTTCAGTCCTGCACTTAAACTTTTTGTTAGGGTCTCTAAAACTTTCCAAGAAGTACCTCTATAAGTAACTAATAGGAATATGAAATGAAGAAGAATAAGAGTGGATTGCATGGGGGTGATAGAGTGGGGTTAGGTGGAAAGGGAGCTTCCTAGTTTATAGATATCCACCAATGTTTGTTTATTTACAAAAATACCCAAATTTGAATTTTAAAATAATCAATCTAATCACTTTATTATTATGGTAGTATTCTTTTAAAACAGTATATTACATTCAGTAAATGATACTAGCCTCATCACGCGCTTTGCGTGTGCGATAAGGCTTTTTTTTTTTTTTTAGTGATCCTATTTTGTAAAAAAAAAAAAATTGTGTTTTTTTATTTTATACATATATATAATTTTTATTTTAAAAATCAATTTGAAAAATGAGAGTGGTCCTATTTTTTAGGCCATGTTTTAGTAGGAGTTAGAGTTGCATTTTTACCGGATTGTCCTTTAGTTTTGTTTCTGTTTAAACATAACGGTGTAGGGGCATTTTTGAACTAAAAAATGAGGAACCCAAACAAGGAAATCCCCTTAAATAATAGTATAGACTACATTTATAAAATTTGGCTTAAGAATAGCAATGAGTAATAACTTTTTTTTATTAATTACTAATATATATATATATATATATATAGTGTTAATTCCAAAACGGTCTAAGACAGAACGCCGAAATAGGACGATATCAAAATATTCCGTTCCAATAGACAAACCAGAACGGGCACCGAAATGGTATTCATAACATTGGATGAGCCTTTGTATGTGTTTATGCTTACAACTAATAAAAAATGCATAAGAATTTAGCAGATGTCAATCATAACTATTCCTACATAATTCAGCTTAACAACTAATGAGAATTTAGTGTATGATTTGGCGTTTTCTCTTGGTGAGAAAAAAAATAATTTTTTTGAGAAAGAATAAACTATCATTTTATTAGAGTGGCGATGGCAGTTGCGATGGCGGTGGTTGCGATTGTTGTTTATTGTAATGAATATATTATTTTATTGTGTTGAAAACTAAAATAAAACTACTGATATTGGCCGTTTTGTAAAGTGAGAAGGTAAAATAGATAAAGTAGTTTTTTTGTGGTGACAAATGACTAAATTTATAGCTCCACCAATGTGGACAGCAAGTATTTTCCTACAAGCTTCTAGGCCATTCTATAAACATGTGGCTGAAATTAAATTACTCAACTCTAAACAATTTTGGATAGAGAGATTAAGTGTGCGTTTGGGATGGGCTAAAAGTTTCAGCTTATTTGCAATTTTAACTTATTTTTGCTACTATTCATGGGTCCTACTGTACTTTTTGATACTGTTCGTAAGTCTCACTGTACTATTTAGCTTATTTTTCAATTTTTATTTTACACTTTCTACAAAAATTTTTCAATTTCAACTAAATAAGTTGTTCCCAAATGGACACTAAGAGAGAAACATTAGAAATTTCTCGAGAGAGACAGTGCTTGATTTTTAACAACATTCTCGTGGTGTTTACTCCATTCTTTAGTCTATTGTGAAGCAATTTTGTCTTGTCTTAAAAATGAATAAATAAATAAAAGCTTTGAAAACCAGTGACGGATTTAGGAATTCTTTTTAGAGTGGTCACTAAGAAACTTAAATTATACAAAATTTAATAAAGAGACAATTTGAATATATCAATGTCACAAAAAAAAAAAAAAAAAACACGCAAATACATAAAATATTACAATTTTTTTTTACTAACAAAGAGAATAAGAAAAAAAATAGACTAATAAAAGATAAAGTGTAAATTGAAAATGCTGATATGAGAATAATAAAATGACCACAACAATTTCATAACAAATTTTATGCAACAAGTTGTTAGCCTATTATTGGTGGGTAAAACATGTCAATATTAAACCCGAATTAGAATTAGTAACAGCTTATCACATAAGATTTATTGTGAAATTATTGTGAAAATGTTGTAGATGTAACATTACTCTTATATTTATTGAATTCAAATTCTTATGATTCTCAAGTAAAGTTGTTCAACACTTTTATTAGGGTGGTCAAAATATATTAATTTAATATATAATATCTTTTTTAAAAGTGTGTATATATATATATATTATACATATTTTTTTCAAGCAGAGTGGTCACAAAACATATTAGTTTAAAATAATTATTTATATAATTTTTTTTTCATGTATACTTTTTTTTTTTTTTTTTTTATAACACAAATGGGGGTGGTACCTTCACCTACAAGTAAGTCGCCAATGTTGAAAACTAGCTAAAAGACAATTTGTACTACGCTGGTCTTTCAAGTTTCGTACTTGATGATGTATGAAATGTTGCGGTACGATATATACATGCTAAAACTTCCACAGCTAATAAGCAATAGAGAACAAGAAACGAAAAAATGGCTAGAGGTTTGGGTGTTCTTGCTGATGCGGGTGCTCTGTTGGGGAGCTCAAGTGGCCTACTTTTGTTGGGCATGATTATCAAGTCCATCCCAATTATATCTAGGGATGGCAATTTCTACTCGACCCACAGGTACCCGTCTGGCCCGATAAAGAATAGGGTCAGGTTTGGATTTAAAAAAAAAAAGAAGCCCAAAGCAGGTCCAGGTTTTGGTAAAAACCCGGTCCAAACCCAGACCTGACCTGACCCGTTTAGAATAAAAATAAAATTACAAAAAAACCTATATATATATATATATAGGGTCCAGTTATTGTGTGCCCTAAGGGTACACATTAAGCCATCTATTTTTGGAAACATTTTCTTAGAAATTGAAAAAACTGTCAATACCTTTTCAATTCTCGAGAAAATGTTTCCAAAAATGGATAGCTTAATGTGTGCCTTAAGGGCGCATATTAGTAAAATCCATATATATATATATATATAACCTAACCCTAACCCTAACCTCTCTTATTCTCACTCACTTATGCCAGCCGCCCCCCTCCCTCACCCTCACACACTCTTACCCTTAGTCACTCTCACATTCACTCTCATCCCTGCATCACTGCCGCCGGTCATAGCCCCATTCATTCCCACGCCTCACTACCTCAGCCCAACCGCCTCGCTCCCTCCATTTCTCTCCATCGGACCACCTTGTTCTCTATCTTTTCTTTTTCTTTTTCTTTTTTTCGAGGTTCATTTTGTCTCAATCATATGAGTTGCTTTCTCTGATTTTTGGAGGCTTGATTCGGTGGTGGTGGAATGGGTCTCGACTAGGGTTGGTGGTAATTTGCAACACTTCTGTTCTGTGATTCAGATGTGGGTGATGTCTTTGGGTATTGATGATGACAGCAAGGCATTACAATTGATTTGATTATGGTATTACGGTGATACTAAGATTTTTCTATGGGTTTTTTAGTGGGTATAATAAGAACACAACGCAAGGAAGAATTGTTTTTTTGGGTATGGATTTTCTTATGGGGATGGGTTACTGATTTCATTACTCATTTCTTAATTTTGATTGTAAAAGTTCCCAAAATGAGTTGAATTTATATACAAGTTTCTAGCTATGATTATTACACAAGTTTCAGTTTTTGAAAGTATTATATTTGCATTCATGTAATATAAAAAAATGATCTTTTTATTGATTCCTTTGAAGAGCTCAGGTAGTTTGAAACAATGATGAATTTGTTAAAAACTCTTTGAATTTTTGTGTTGTGTTACTTTGCATACACAATTCATTAGCAATGGGTTGGCACAAAGGTGATGTTGCAAAGGGAAGAGAGAGGGGGCAAAAATGAATTTGGGCTTCATTCAATTTATTTTTTGGTTGGGCCACGATTTAGGTCGCGGATTGGGCCCAAATCTGGTTGGCCTAAACGGGACCCACGGGGCCCAGCGGGTCGGGTCCGGACCCCGAAAAAAAAAATCCATTTAATAAACGGACTGGGTCCGGGTCACGGGTCCAAGCCCGCAGGTCGGGTCCGAGTATGAAAACACCCGGCCCGAACCCTAACCATTGTCATTCCTAATTATATTAATGGTCATATTTGCTTGTGGTGATAATAAAGCTTGGAAGAGAAGAGCTGGTGGTGGTGATAGGGGTTGTGGTGGGGGTTGGGGAGGCGGAGGTGGAGGTTAATGATAGAAAAATAAAGGATTTATTACTATTTGTTGGAAAATTTAGACCCCGGTTGATAGAATTAACAAGTTTTAAATCCAAGTTGTTAATTGAATTTATTATCAACAAAACTTGTTAAAACAAATAAACATCAATATCATGTCAATAATGAATGCAGCGGAAAAGTAAATAAGACAAGATATGATGACCCAGGAAAACTAATGAAACCAACCAGTTTCACAGTAAAAAAAACCTGAGGGGAAACCTTCCCGAAAAGCAATCCACTATAGTAAAGAGAAGTTTCAGATCTAGTACAAAACCTTTGTCCCTAGACTCTACAGTCTACAATCCCCGTAGATGAACTCGCAGCAAAAACCTTCTACTGCTTCAGAACCTCTAAACTCTTCAATATATGAACGCCACCCTTTTGTTGATGCACGAATCCCAATACGTGACTAACCAATTGCGTGGATTCCAGTACGCGACTTCAATCACCAACTAGAAGAAGATGTTGGCTGCAAAGTTCTTCATTTCATCAAGAATGAAGATTAAGAAGCACTTGGTTACAAAACCCTAAGGCGCAAAGACGCAGTAACTTCTTTTAGAGAGAATAAGACATCGGTCACCTTTTGAATATGTTCTCCTTGTATTCTCTTGTTCTCTTATGTGACGACCTCTAAAATAAGCCTTATATAGGTCTAGGGTTGTGAGAAAAGAAACCCTACACAAATACATAAGCCTGGCCCAAAAATCAGATCTAGAAATCTGAATTCCCGTAACCTTGATAGATACCTCGATCGATCGGGAGGTGTCGAGATTTAATAAACCTCGATAAATAGCAGGTGTCGAGGAGGTGTCGAGGGGACAGGAGCTTTCTCGATCAATCCACCAAGTGTCGAGGAGGTGTCGAGATTGCGATAAGAAAACACCTTAAGATCTCGATAGATAGCTAGCTGTCGGGGAGGTTTCGGGCAGCTATCGAGCTATCTATCCACTAGTGTGAGCTATCTGTCCAGCTTTAATGAACACCTTTTCTTCACTTGTTTCTTGGTCCAATCTTCATGGCTTTAATACTAGACTTGAACAACATGTTCCTTGAAGTATTAAACACATCTTAGATCTACCCAAATACAAGTAAAGTGCGTTTTGTCAAAGGATTAGCCAACTACATAAAATATGTCCTTAACACTATTATAATAGGAGGAGTGCTACGTCTACAACATTTTCATTTTTTCACAATATTTTCACAACAAATCATAGGTGGTAAGTTGTTATTGGTTATAATTTGAATCTACAACTTATTTTTACCTAAAGGTAGTAGTTTGTGTTAAATTAAATTTGACTAAACTCTGAGTTGTTCAAAGCTAAATTCGTGCTGAGCAATAGCTAAATGTGAAGTCTTATTGTGTTGGTTTTTCACAATATCTCCAATAGTTTGCTGTTAATGTATGAGGAGCATTGAAGCTTTAACTAATCGTACTGTATGAGATAGCAGTAAATTTAAGATTAAGTCTATTGTAAAAACCTTCATTCTATTCCAAGGTTCAATCAAGGAAATCTTTTCAAAATTTGAAATATTATTTTACTATATTATTAATAGTTAGACTATTATTTTGATTTTCTCAAACTTTAAAGAAGACTAGTGTCGTTTATCTTAATGTTTAGCATTTAGGATAGAGTGTAATTCCTCCAAACTTTAAGAGAGGTATGTGTAAATTATCCATAAAGATTAAATTAAAGACAAGGAAGGTCAATAAAAGAAATAGAAAAATATTGAGTAGAAATAAGATAACTCCATTCGTATATGGTCGGGCTGAGAAAAAGGTACTGTCAAAAATTAGTTTTGTCCAAGGATAATCAAGGAGTAGGTGTCAAAATGTTTAATGGATGTTTAATGGCATTGCATCGAGCACAAAATTGTGCTTATGGATTAGAGTGGCAAAATAAAATTTGAGACATGGGTAAATTATATGGTTATGAACGCAATTTTCTTAGGAAATTCCAATAGAGGTAACAAAAGTATGTCTTGGGTAGTATGAAATGTTAGGGTTTGTGCCCTAGAATCCAATTTATTGGCATGTTATAAATAATTAATCTGTTTAATTATATGAGACTATTTATAAATGAACTAATGAGACATTATCATAGTCCTTGACATGCATTGTATGTGATTTATGTGATTTAGTTACAGAAGATATAAATCACAAGTTCCTTGTAATCTCAAAATATGGTTCGTAGTTGGTAATGAAATTGGGCGTTTCATCTACGAAGATTATAACGCATTAACTAAGATGGTTTGTCTTGATCATGAAAGTGGAGACTTCTAGTTGATGTGTTGATATATCTTAAGTGTGTAAGACATATTGAACTAGACAACTGTGAGATTAATTATTCAATTAACAACTGTTACCTGAATAATTAATCTCACGACTTCTAATTTTACTCTCAATCCTGAGAGGATAGTGAATCTGATCATGAACTGTAGGTTACTTTGATATATCAAGAGTGAGATCTAGTTTAACGGTCAAAACCTCAGTATGTTGGGTAACCACACGTAGTGTTGAGGAACACATATTCTTAAGATAAAATCCATAATCTCTTTCTATAAAGACATGAATAACCCATTGAGATAAGTTTAATGAAATTGGTTATTCAGGGCCGGCCACTTTAGTAAGAGTTACTAAAGTTCATATTTATTGAAATTAAATTTCATAAATATGAATAACTAAAAGATTAAACCATGTACTCAAGGAATAAAATAGTTGTTTACAAAGTGACATATTATGACTTTGTTCACTATGGATATTTCATGGAGGGGTCAAATGCTATCATATTAGAGTATTGGGAAATAATTTATTAATAAAGTCTAGAGTGCAATTATATTTCTATAGTGGTACTTGTTATATAATTAATTGTAATTTTGGGCTTGTCAAGAGTTGACAAATAAGTCTGAGACCCATTGGAGTTAGAGCCTTATTAGTCCCTTTGGTTCCATCCCAAGCCACACATTTAAGCCCAATTGGGCTGGCCCAAAAGGCTAACCGAATTAGATAATCAATTATTTATTTAATAAGAGTTATTAAATAAAGTATTTGTCAAGGCAGTTAAAACGTACACATGATTAAAAGGAAGAGAAAAAAGTTTTTCTCTACAGGATTTTAGAAATACAGTTTTCCAAAGGAAAATCAACGTATACAAGAACTGATTGAGAGACCACTCATCTTGGGCACCATGTGGAATTAGAATGAAGATTAAAGGTATTCTCAAGTCTTGTTTTTGAATTTTACTGCACTAAGGTACGCTTTCTTTTCTTTGTTCTAGAATTCAAGTTTACATGTTACCTATCATGAATGAAGTAGATTCTTGTGTTGCTTCCACTGTGGGTTTCGTATGAGATGCAAAACCAATTTTTTCAGCAATTGGTATCAAAGCCAGGTTCATGATATCTGATTGAGTTTTAGAATTAAAGAAAACCGTTTTCTTGATGTTTCAAAATTCTGCAGTGCATATTTTTGTTTTAGAATTATTGTTCAATAGACATATGTGCTGAGATTGATACATGTGATATATTAATTGAAGTGTCGGATACTAACTGGGCATATATATATATATATATATAGAGAGAGAGAGAGAGAGAGAGAGAGAGAGAGAGAAATGAGTTCAAGTTACACCTTTTTTAAACCATTGGATTTAAGTAGATCCAACGGTCAAAAAAGACACTCATTAATGCTAATATTCTGATTAGGATCTTATTAATTATCATTTATTTATTGCATTCCATACCTATCTCTAAACCTAAAAAAACACAAATTGAAGCTACTATTCAGTTAATGTTATCATCAAAAAAAGACGGTTTTAATTTTTAATAGATTAAGCTACTTGATATAGTTTGTTTTACCGAATTCGTTAAAAACTTCCCAAATTAAAAACTACTCCTTATAAATTTTTTTCTTTTTTTTTGGGGAGAAAAGTCAGCACTAAGCAGTAATTTCAATTACCAAGGGAATTTGTTTTTTTTTTTTTTTTTTGTTTTTTTTTTTTATTTTTTTATTATATGTATATCATATTATCATCTTCCTCTAAGACTGATGAAAGCTGCTGAACCTATATCTTTGAAGACCCACAATATCAAACCTCCCACAAGCTGCCAATAACCAAGCCCTCACTCAACAATGAAAATCCAAAGTAAAAGAAACTGATTTCAATAGAAAATGGTGAAAAATAGAGAGAAATATGTGTTCAAAACTGACCTGTACTACGTCTACTTCTTAATTGTTATAATATGTTGCCTGATTAGATAGAAGCATCTTGGTGAATATGGCACTTTAGTGAAGGATATGACGATTGATAAATAAAAAATATTATTTCGATTTTATAATAGTGACATCTCAACTCTCCTCTATTGAAATTTTCCTTCATTCAATTGTATCTGAAATCACAAGGGTTACAAGATGTAAAAAATTCTGTAGGATGCAAAATATAATCAAAGCATTGAAACAAACTGTTATTCAAAATTTAAACTTCTGAATTGTTGAGTAATGTGCAGGAAAGACGAAAGACAAACAAAGGATTAAAGATAATTCTGAATCTATATATGGAATTTGCTATTAATTACGTTGTCTAATACTTCTAAATAGGACGTGTTATCAATCTTAATTTCTATTCCTTTTGATTCTATTTCTTTCTTCTTAATTCATTATACAATCCTTTAAAAGTTGGGAAACACACTCTTGGTTTGATTGCAACAGTTCCACCATGAATCTAAGAGTGTGTTTACATGGAACTCTGCGAAGCCCTAACAGTCCCCTGCCGAAGTATCCATTTTTCTTCTTTCCTTAAACACTATGTCACATTTTCACCAAACACACTTCACAGAAGAAAAGGTTATTTAATGAATAATTCCCATTGAAATGTGGTTGTTCAATGCAGGTATTATACAAGTATTTTCCAAAATTCACCATGTTATGTATTTTAAAGAAAAAAAAAAATCACTTGGTGATTGAAATTACTGCTGAGTGCTGCTTTTCTCCCAAAAAAATTAATAAAAAACAAAAAGATTATAAGGAGTAGTCTTCAATTTGGGAAGTTTTTAACGAATTTGGTAAAACAAACTATATCAAGTAGCTTAATCAATTAAAAATTAAAACCGTCTTTTTTTTATGATTGCATTAACTAAATAGTAGCTTCAATTTGTGTTTTTTTAGGTTTAGAGATAGTTATGGAATGCAATAAATAAGGGATAATTAATGAGATTCTAATCAAAATATTGGCATTAATGAGCGTCTTTTTTTACCGTTAGATCTACTTAAATCCAATGAGCGTCTTATTTATATATATAAGATGGGTTCAAGTTACACATTTTCTAAACCATTGGATCTAAGTAAATCCAACAGTTAAAGAAAGATGCTCATTAATACTGAAAGTAGGATCTCATTTATTTTCATTTATATATAACATTACATACTTATCTCTAAACTCCAAAAAAATGTATGCGTATTTCTCTTTCTCTCATATGTATTTATATAATCTTTTCTCCCTATATTGTTTTTGGTGTTTTACACAGTTGACGAGATAGAAATGGATTGGCGAAATATAAAACATAAAGGTAGAATAGAAGTTGAAGTAGTACCAGAGGAGAAGTAATTTGGGTAGAGAAATTTCGCTCACATTCAAATTAGAAATTTTGATTTTTTTTTTTTTTTAAAGATAAATTTCGCTTTGCAAACACCATTGAGGAGGTCTTCAACGGGGAGCAAGATTGAAGATTATATAAACTGGCGGAGTAAGTCAAGAAATTATACAGTCCTCTGGTGGACCACGTCACTTGTCCACCATTCCACTAAAAGGCTCCCACTTGTTTAAAATTGCTGAGTAAGTAATTAGTTTTTGTTTAAATTTTTTTTTTTTTAACTTAGCAATTTTAAACAGGTTTAAGTCTTTTAGTGAAATGGTGGACCACGTCACTTGTCCACCATATAGACCTTATAATTTCTCACGTAAGCCTTAGGGGCATTTTTTCTAATATATATTCATAATTTTGACTTAGGAGTGAACAGCGATAGGTTTTGGGGTTATTTAGGAGATTTCAGTTCAAGGAAATCTATGTAGAAGGGATTTGACTTTTTTTTATTAAAACAAATGTATCTTTTTTTTTTCCCCCCTGATATTATTATGAATTGATTAAAATTATTTAGTTGCTTGTAATCTTGTATTTTGAAGGAACTATGGGCCAATTTCTATTTTTATATTTGGATTCTTTAAATCAAAATTTCCTTTTTGGGTTTTTTTGAAACATTATAGGATTGATTGGCGTATGTATATTTTTTTCAAAATTTGGGAGGGGGCTAGTAACTAAATTGCTCCCAAATTTTAAAAGAATCTCTTCTTTTAGTGTGTGTTTGGCAAAATTATTTTTGCCAACTTATTTTACTATTCAACTTATTTTTACTACTATTTATAGGTCCCGTTGCACTTTTTGATACTATTCATGGGTCCTATTGTACTATTTCAGCAAAATTTTACCTTTATCTTCAGTACTTTCAGCAAAAAGTTTTCAATTTCAGCAAAATAAGATAATCTCAAACTGACCCTTAGTCCTACTGTTAAGGGAAATTTTAAAAATCCAAAATAATTATAATATTGAAAGATAAAAGGTAAACCCCAAAGGAAAAGAACATAAGAATTACTAGTCTTAGAATTGAGTTAGACCAAAATAAAGGTTTGATTTCTTTGAGGGATTGTGCAATACTTTTTTTCTTCGATGTGTCATTAATGAATTTACTACTGAATCTAATGAGTTAAACTAATGAGTTAAACTAAAGTCAGAGCGTAGGGACATCAAAATTTAGTTAGAGAAATAGTTATAAATAATCTTAACTTTAAAAAGTAAAATGATTTGACAGCCAAAAAATAGGAATCAAGATAATGATAAAAAGTTTTGGGGGAATTATAGATTACCCACATTTGGTTTAGCCCAAATTTAACTTACCCACCCGTGGTTTTATTTTTGACACTTTACCCACCTGTGCTTCACTCCATTACTACTCCGTAACCCACCTCCGTTTCAAACATTACTCTAACACATTTTTTTTATCAAAAACAAAACCCAAAACAGATCAAACACTCCTCTCTCCCAAAACACACTTCCATCCATGTGTGCTCACCAAACTAAGATCTTAGATGCTACAAGGCAGAGAGCTTCAGATAATAAACCGAGAACCATCTGGGGCCATCACAACCACCATCGGAACCCACACTTTCAAAGTTTCAGGCCTGCTTTGTCAGTGACTCTTTCTATCTTTCATTACCTTTGTAAGAGAAATGTTTATGTCCTATCACTTCCAAGTTAGATATGAAGGACCGAATAATGAAGGCAAAAACTCTAAATGGGTTTTAGTTTTATATATTTGTCTATTTCATATAAATTTCATTTAGTTTTGTACTTATATTATTGAGGAGGAGGACAATGTGTTTGAGGTTAAGTCTGAGGTGTGCCATGGCCGAGCAAGACATCCACCATCGACGGTGCCACCACTGAAGGTGGCTGCCGTTTCTCTTTCTGTTTCTTTTACTGTTTTCCTTTTCTATTTTCTGCTATATTTTCCTTCTTCTTTGTTTATTTGATTTAGGGAATGGGTTTCTTTTGGTTGTTGGGGTTTGAAAAAATAGGATTTGAGGCATGGTTACTGATGGATCCGTGGGTTTGGATGTGTGTGGGTGTGTTGACATTTGTAGTTTGACTTGGGTTTTGGGGTTATATTTTGATAGATTTGTGGTTTGTACTTTGATGGTGTGGGTGTGTTAGTGTTGGTGTCTATGTAAAATCAGGTTGTATGGGGATTGATTGCTAGGTTCTTATGCAGATTCTAGTGATGGGTTTGAAGCTTAAGATGTTTGAATATTGATTGTTAGTTCGAGGTTGGGTTTATTAATTCTGTTGTTTTAAAAAAATATATATATATATTTTTTCTGGGTTTTTGATTGCATTATACTCCAAAGCAAGACTGGGTTTTATTTTTGATACGGCGAGAAAGAGGAGTGCTTGATCTGTTTTGGGTTTTTTTTAATAAAAAATGTGTTAGAGTAACGTCTAAAATGGAGGTGGGTTACAGAGTAGTAATGGAGTGAAGTACAGGTGAGTAAAGTGTCAAAAATGAAACCATCGATGGGTAAGTTAATTTTAAGGTAAACCACAGGTGGGTAATCTGTAATTCCCCCAAAAGTTTTTTATTGGGTGGAAGTGATTTTGTACAGTTCTATCATGACATGCATTTTGTCTATTTGCTCTCGCCCTTCACGTTTGTCGGCACAAAATCTGACTGGCATCTTAGCGAGAACTCGTGGAAGAACTACAAAATCCCATGGCTATCATGCGAATTTTTTTTCCTGGTTGTTATAAAGAGAATCAAATCACTGCATTCCAATCAATGTAACCATTTCCATTCTGTATTCTTTGATTGAAATAATTCATAAAAGTTGTAAAGAAAAGAGGGTTTGGCTTATCTTCAATATTTTTTTAACTGGAAGTTTTCTTTTGTTTTAAATACACAATAGCAAGTAATAGTAGTATATTGAAATTTTCACATTTTGTTTAGTTAGTGGGTGATATAGTAGTTTCTCATTAAAACAAAAGAAGATTCAAGTTAAAAAAGTATTGGAGGTAAGCCACATCTTTTGTCTTTGAGATCAAGTAAAAAATGAGACGATTTTTTTATTATTATTTGTATATATTATAATAATACAATCAGCATTATTCTAATAATTATTCTACAACTATATGCTTTTGTCATATTTTTGCTATAACTTGATGAAATATGCGATTATAATTTATTAATCATTATGGACACCCTCTTGAAAAGTTGAGTAAAGTAGCAAACGGTAAATATTTTTGGACCTAAAATTATGTATTGTGTAATGCACTTTTGAAGTGGATACCTAAATGCCAAGTATGGCTCTTAATAATATGCCCTCCTTTGAAAACCAAGTCAAAGTCAAACTACTAGAAGTAATAAGAAATTTAAAAAAAAAAAGTTAAGAGAAAGAGAGAGAGACTTATTTTTTAGTATGAAGAAGAAGGAAGTAAAGCTCTTTCCACTGTAAACTCCACAATAAGCAATAGAGAAGAATATAATTTTTTTATTATTATTTAAATGAGGAATGAGCAAAAATTTAAAAATATTTCCATTTTTCGATGAAAAATAGGTATAAACCATCTTTCTTTTTCCTCTCTTTTATGAGAGAATTGTTAAAGCAACCATGTGTTCATCACATAAAATTTAGACCAGAGAATTGGTGGGCAAATTGTATATGCTTATTAAAAAAAATACAATTTTGGGATAATCTCATATATAAGTTTATATATTTCAATTTTCTCAGCAAAAATTTGGGGGTTGTTGGCACCCATCTCCAACACGACTCCACCACTACCATTGCCGCTCGTGTAGAACCATATTAAGCTTGTATATAACAATGAAATAGTAATCACACCTACAAACTCATTTTTTTTTTTAATATAGTTTTAATAATAAAATTTTCTAATTTTTTTTTATAGGAAATTTGCAATTTTCATTAAAACAAATCAGTTCAAACACGATACATCATGGTGAAGAGATTGCTCAATAAAGCAAGGGTTCTCTTCCAACCAAGCAATAAAATCAACAATACCAATCACATGCTTTGCTAACAAATACACCGGTCTATTACATTGTCTACGGACATGTGAAAATTCCACCCGACTTAAATAACTACTTAAGACCTTGATACCTGCTACCACTGCTGCCACTGAAGAGGGAGGTGAGGTGTTACCACAAAGTGCATTTAAAACTGTCAAGGAATCCCCTTCAAGGATAACGTCCTGTATACCAATATCTCTTGTGAACTGAACTCCTGATTCGACAGCCTTTGCCTCAATTTCCAACGGCCCCAACAGTGCATTAATCTTCTTGCTCAAAGCTGCTATTACCTGACCATGGCAGTCCCGAATTAAGACACCAACTCCTGCTGCTTTTGGGGCTTTGAAGACCGCTCCATCCACGTTAATTTTATATCTATCTGGTGGTGGAGGTGCCCACCTCGCTACTTGAACATCTGGAACCGTGGCTTGTCGATTAAGAGTTGCATAATACTCCTTGAGGTAACGAGAAGTCCACTGCACCAATTCATAGCCCGATTTCTTTTTACCCCCATTACGCGCCTCATTTCTGTTACCCCAAATTGTCCTTGCTATTGTTGCAACCAACGCCACTTTTGACTCATCATAAGTTCCTCCCATAATCATGTGCCACATTAAATCAAAGCACGAGTGAATCTTCTTTGGAGCTATACTAAAATGAAACTTTGTACAACTCCATACCTCTCTAGCTCTCGGGCAACTCCAAAATAGGTGGCCTGATGTCTCGGTTTCTTCATGGCACTCACTGCAGCAGTCATCTTGCAGCACCTTTCTTCGTACCAGATTTTTCCTTGTCGGTAAAATATCTTGGCATGCCCTCCATATGAAGTGCCGAACCTTATGTGGTGCTTGTATTAGCCATAGTAGCTTCCATAATTTCTTAGTTTGGCTATCATCTGAACTTGAGCCATAATTGGTAGGCCGAGAAAGGTTCATTGCCAGCTTGTATGTGCTACGAACAGTAAATAAACCGTTTGCACTTTCTGCCCATATAATTCTATCATCTGGTGGTTGTATACTCAGCGGTATACTTTTAATACACTCTGCCTCACGCGGTAGGAAAAGTGCATCAATCACCTGTGCTTCCATTGTGTAGACTCCGGATCAATCAATTCGCACACCTTTGTTTCTGCACTCCAGAACAGTCTAGGAGATACTACTTGGTACGTTGAATTAGATGGCAGCCACTTGTCTCCCCATACTCGAATGGATGTCCCTTTACCCACACTCCACCAACTCCCCTGCTTCACCAAATATTGAGCCACCATAATACTCCTCCACACGTAAGATGGATTCGTACCAAGTGAAGCATGTATAAAATCTGTACGAGGGAAATACTGTGCTTTAAACAGCCTATATAATAAGGAATTCTGCATTGTTTGAAGCCTCCATCCTTGTTTAGCAAGTAGTGCAAGGTTGAATTGTTTTAGTTGTCTAAAACCCATTCCACCGGCTGCCTTGGGTTCACATAATTTGTCCCAACTGATCCAAGCCATCTTCCTCTCTTTTTGTTTCTAACCCCACCAAAAATTGCGAATCAGGCTAGTCAATTCATCACATAAAGAGTCAGGTATTTTAAAACAATTCATTGTGTACATTGGTATAGCTTGAGCTACAGCCTTAATCAACACTTCTTTTCCTGCTTTTGACAAGAGTTTCTCCTTCCGACTTGCCAATTTCTTATTAAGCCTTTCTTTAATTTCCTTGAAAGAATTCCGTTTATTCCTTTCGACAAGAGACAGTAATCCCAGGTACTTCTCATGTTGCCTAATGACTTGTGCCCCAAATCTATTTTTGATTTCTTCCTTCACATCTTCCGGAGTGTTACTACTGAAAACAAAGATGTTTTGGTTCTATTCAGTTGCTGCCCGAATGCCTTCTCATAGACTGCAAGAATTTTTTGTAAAGTGTTGCACTCTTCAAGTGTAGCCTTGCAAAAAATAATGTTGTCGTCTGCAAAGAAAATGTGTGAGATTTTGGGTCCGATTCTACAAATACTCAATCCGTCCATCTCTCCATTATTCACTGCTTTCTTAATTAGGGCCGATAAAGCTTCTGCACATAAGAGAAATAAATAAGATGATAGAGGGTCTCCTTGTCGTAGACCCCTTGTAGGAATTATATGCCCTTTTGGATTTCCATTTATTCTTATAGAGTAGGACACTAATGAAACACATCTCTTTATCAGATTCCTCCATTTTTCCTCAAACCCCAATTTTGTCATAATCTTTTCAAGATAAACCCATTCTACTTTATTGTATGCCTTACTCATATCTAATTTAAGAGCCATTTCACCTTTCTTGCCACCCTTTTTATGATGAATGTGATGCATGGACTCAAAAGCTACCAAAAAATTATCTGTGATCAACCTTCCATGCACAAATGCACTTTGGGTGTCACTAATAATGGATGGTAGTATCTTCTTCAACCTATTAGCTATTACTTTGGATGTAATTCTGAAAACCACATTGTAAAGACTAATAGGCCTATAATCAATCACACACTTCGGCTCTTTTATTTTTGGAATAAGGACTATATGGGTTTCATTAAATTTAGGGGGTGCTAAACCATTATTAAGAAAATCAAGAATGGTTTTTATGACTACATCACCAAAATTCGACCAAAAATGCTGATAAAATAAAGAAGGCATACCATCCGGCCCAGGAGCTTTCAAAGGGTGCATTTGTTTTAGCACCATTCTTACTTCATTCTTTGTAAAATCCATTGCAAGTTTCTGATTCATGGCTGGTGTCACCTTTGGCTGAAGAGCATGCAGCAATTCATTGAATTCATTCAGCCGACTAGTTGTGAAAAGCTCTTTATAGTAGTCCACCACTATCTCTCCCATTCAATCTTCATCATCTTGCCAACCTCCATTTGAGTCTAGCAACCCCTCCATCAGATTTTTCTTATGTCTAGCAGATGCTTTTGCATGGAAAAATCGAGTATTTCTATCCCCGTCTTGGTACCAACTAATCCTTGATCTTTGATACCACATAGCATCCTCTCTCTCATGCCACCCATTCAGCTTCATCCTTGTATTCCTCATGTCTTGGATATTACTTGGAGATGCTGGTTGTAATTCCAACCATTCCAAGTGTTTTTGAAGTGTAGCTATTTTCTGTCCAACATGCCCAAATTCGGTCTTATTCCATGCCCCAAGCCTCACTCGACATTTATCTAAGCATGATACTAATGGGTAAACCGAAGTAGAGGTCAGCCCTTCTTTCCACGCCTCCAACACCACAACCTTGCACCTCGGATCCTTTAGCCACTTTTTTTTCGAATCTAAACATCCTTCTCGGTCTTCTTTTCCTTGTTTTATTGGTGAATCTAAGTAGCAATGGTGAATGGTCTGATACCGCGGATGTAAGGTGATACAATCTAGCAATTGGGAATCGGTTTGTCCATTCATTCGTGGCCAAAGCTCGATCAAGCCTCTCATGTATTTGAGTCCCATCCCTTCTCTGGTACAACCAAGTAAAACACGGACCTATAAATCCAATATCCTTCAATCTGCTATAGTCAATTGTCTCCACAAAACTCATCATTTGCTACCGTGGCCTAGAGCTACCACCTTCCTTCTCAGACATCCCTGTTAATTCATTAAAGTCTCCAATAACAAGCCATGGTAGGGAAGACGAGTGGCTCAGCTGTTTCAACTTTGTCCAAGATTTTGACCACTTCGATGTATCCGGATTGCAATGAAATCTTGTAAAGTGCCACCAACTTGAATCTATTTCACCCTCCACAAGTGCATCAATGTGTGTTTGTGTTTGTGCATCAATGTGCTACTATGGAAGGAGGAGATTCGGTTAGACATCCAAACTTTTCATAATTTTTGGTAAGGCGTAAATACACTTTTGGTCCCTACATTTTGGGTCGTTTCTCGATTTGGTCCCTAAACTGATTTTGCTCCTAGGTTAGTCATTGATTTTTTTTTTTTTTTAAATCGTTTTTAAAATGGTCCTGCCGTCAACCCAGTAACAGAAAAATTTGAGGTGGCAAATGGAATGCATAGGTGGCATGTTAGATGCTGATGTGGCTAATAAAATAATATTAAAAATACCACGTCAACATCCATGTTAGCGTTTTAATGACAAGTTAGCATTTTAATTAATAAAAAAATAAAAAAAATTTAAAAAAAATTAAACTGAAAAAAAAAATTCAAAATCAAAAACAAAAAAAGAAAAAACTTTTTCATATCCTCTCTTTCTCTATGTTTGTGTCTGTATCTTTTTTTTTTTTTTTTCAGATCCTTTCTTTCTCTGTCTCTTGGTGCGTATTTGTGTTTGTATCTTTCTTTGTTCAGGCTTTCAATCCCTCTCTCTCTCTTAATCTTTGACATTTTCTCTCTCTCTAAACCCGACTCTATAATCTCTGGGTTTTTCTAGTTTTCCGTGGGGTGGTCGGTAATGGAGGTGGAGATCGGTGGTCGGTGGTTGATTTGGTCCCTAAACTAATTTTGCTCCTAGGTTAGTCCTTAATTTTTTTAAATCATTTTTAAAATGGTCCTGCTATCAACCCAGTAACAGAAAAATTAAGGTGGCAAACGAAGTGCATATGTGGCATGTTAGATGTTGATGTGGCTAATAAAATAATATTAAAAATACCACTTTAGTATCCATGTCAGCATTTTAATGACAAGTTAGCATTTTAATTAATTAAAAAATTAAAAAATTAAAAAAAAATTAAACTGAAAAAAATTCAAAATCAAAAACAAAAAAAGAAAATTTTTTTTCAGATCCTCTCTTTCTCTGTGTTTGTGTCTGTATCTTTTTTTTTTTTTTTTTTTTTCAGATCCTTTCTTTCTCTGGCTCTTGGTGCGTATTTGTGTTTGTATCTTTCTTTGTTCAGGCTTTCATCCCTCTCTCTCTCTCTTAACCTCTGACATTTTCTCTTTCTCTAAACCCGACTATAATCTCTGGGTTTTTCTAGTTTTCTGTGGGGTGGTCGGTAATGGAGGTGGAGATCAGTGGTTGGGGTGGAGATCAATGTGTTGGGGTGGTGGTGGTGGAGATTGGTGGTCGGGGTGGAGATCGATAATCCATGGGTCTTGGATTATGGGTTTGGTTGGAGATGGAGATGGAAATGGCTGGGTTTGGTTGGAGAGGCTGGGTTTTTTTGGGTTTCAGTGGGGTTGGGGTGTGGCCGTGGAGAAGGAAACGGTGACGACAACTGATCACGCTGCTGGTTGTGGGTCTTAAGTGGCGCTTCTGAAGAGATGAAAGCCATGAAATGGGTGAGCCTAGACCGAGCTCATTGAAATCGAGTCACGAAAGCCATCATTGTTGTCCTTGCAATTCAGTGACTTGGTGTGATGTTTCAGATCTGGCCATTGACGATGTGGATGACCGAAGCAGAGATTTTGAGGTTTGGGTTTGTTGATGACTGAAATAAGGAGCTGCTTATGGTTTCTGGGTTGTTCATCTCAATGGGTTTGTTGCTTGATCTCTCTATATATTTATTTCTGGGTTGTAAATTTGCGGGTTTGATGTAATTTTTCTGGGTTTGTTGTTTGGTATTGATTTATGGGTTCGATGGTCACTTCATTTTTTGGATTTCATGTAAATTTCTGGGTTTGATGTTCATCTCAATTTATGGGTTTAAGCTGATAGGTTAACCAAAAACAAAAGCAAAAAGAATTAAAACGATTACGAATTTTTATTTTTTAAGAAATGATTTTAGTTTAAATTAGATTTTAGGTTTTTTTTTTAATTTAATTTATTTTTTTAAAATTTTCTTAGCTGGCTTTTTTTTATTAATTTAAATGCTAACATGGCATTTAAAAAATGTTAAATATATTTTTTTTACTATTATTTTATTAGTCACGTTAGCAAATAGTGAAATCCGTTTGCCATTTCAGCATTTTTCTATTACTGGGTTGACGGCAGGGACCATTTTAAAAACAATTTTAAAAAATCAAGGACTAACCTAAGAGCAAAATCAATTTATGTATTAAATCGAGAAATGACCCAAAATATAAAAACCAAAAATGTATTTACACCTTTTGGTAATTAATGTATAATAAATGTTTCTAAAAAAAATGTATAATAAAAACGACATTAATAATACGTAAAGCTAACCCAACGTGGAAGAGACATAGATATGGCTTGATCTCCAAAAATCTGACAATTTGGTGGCTTAATAGTTGTCGCCGACATCACAGGAACAAAAATAAAATAAGAAAGGAAGCAAACATATATCCATGAGGACGAGGAGATACGCCATGAGGTGGACATAAAAATGGCGGGTGATATGGCCTAATATATTTGAAATTCATAAAAACTTGTATGAATTTCTATACACAGAACTGTAGAAGATAATTTTTGGAGTTGTTAGGATCACGAGTACATTAATGTTTTTGTTATTTGCAATAATTGAGTTCTTGTGGCCTGATATATTAGATAAGTTGTTTTTTTATTTATTTATCCCTTGTTTGGTTTACTTTTTGAGTTAATAAACTAAGAATATTTGCTTTAGAAATTATTTTTAAGAAATTTTTTGTAAAAAATAATAAAATAATTTTAAGTCATGTTAATGAGTACTCTTAGAACAATTGTTAATAAATAATTTCAAGAAAATTTTTACTACACTTTTATGGGAAAAAAATATATCAAAATATTAATTGTTTTTTTTTCCCGTAAAAACTTTCTTAAAATAGTTCACTGACAAATGTCTAAGGACATTCTTTAACATTTTCCAACAATTAATTGTATTGCCAAGTTTTTATATTATTGGAAATTAATTCATTCATTATTTGGTCAATGAATATTCCACCAATGTTTTTTTTTTTTTTTTACCAAAACATGTGTGCATCCAAATTCAGATCCTCTAGATTTCTTAGGGTATTCTACCAATAGATTTCTTTAAATCCTAACCATTCTTTTAGTGCCTGTTTGGATGGAGGGGTGAATGAGTGAGAGTGGAGGGGAGTAGAATAGAGTTAGCCGAAAATAAGCTAATTTTGGACTAAATCTACTTTGCTCTACTCTATTCCCCCTTTCTCCCTCTTAATCCAAACGAACCGTTATGAGTTAAGAGTTTAGATTTTGCCATGTTAGTATTTCACTAACAATACTCTTAAAATAATATAATAATGTTGCAAACAAAACAATTAAGATTATTGTCAGTAGAATGCTAACATGGCAAAATCTAGATCATTAAATCATTAAAGAATGGTTAAGATTTAAGAAAATCTCTTTGGTACAGTATCCTAAAAAATCTAAAAGATCTAAATCTGTGTGCATCCAGGGGGCAAAGGCAAGGCAGTTAAGTTGTGCCTACGGGAAAGGTGTAAGAAATTTTGCTTTCATAATTAGATTCTTTATCACCACGACGTACCACCAACCAAAAAAGTGGGCTCGATGTGTTGGGTAATAAATAAAGGGCAAGACTTAGGTATAGTATTTAGGTGCTATTTCTTAAGTTCCCCTCTTAAAATTCAGCCAAGTGGATTTTTTCTCATGAGATGAAAGTGTGTTTTTTAGTTAAGTAGCCACATGGTTGAATTTTAAGAGGGGAACCTAAGGAATAGTACCTAAGATTCTGTACCTAAGTTTTATCCATAAATAAATAAATATTTTTTTAATTCTTAGGGCCTGTTTGGTTAGAAGTTTTTAGTATAGTTTTTTAAGTGTCGTGGAAATACGTGTAGGTTAAAAAGTATTGTGAAAATACGTGTTTAAGTGTTTAAACACTGAAAACTATTGTTTAAACAATTATATCGATTGTTGTTTGAAATCTGGATTTTTATGTATTTTCTACACTTACCCATTGTTTGGTTGCAGTTGAGGGAAGAGAAAGGAAAAAAAAAATGAGTAAGAGAAAATAAGAAAAGAGAGGTTATCCGATATTGCCCACATGATATGCAGTTGATTATTTGCCATCCCATATGCTGGATGTTTCTAGAACAAAGTTGGTTTTCTATTATTTATACGTGGAGTGTATCTCCTACTAGATTCATAAAAAAAGGGAATGCTTCTCGGACTAGTCTGAATAGAATAATTTGACTAATTCATATACTCTAAATTCTCTAGGGTATTCTATCAAATTAGTAGTTATTGTCTTTTACAATAATATATCACTAGACCGTATGCTTTAAGCTAAAAAAAAAAAAATAGTTTAATTAAATTTACAAAAAGCAATTCATATTTTTCTACCTGATCCATCAATATGAATGTTTCAAAAATTACAGATGAAAAAATTTTAATTTTCTAGCAGAAAAAAAATTGCTTTGAAAATTTCATCACATGGGATTGGATAATCAGTAATATAGAAAGAAATAATAAGGAAGATATACACATAAATCCATTTGAACACAAGTGAAAATTCAATTTGATGGACCCATGTATGTTACATTTTTATTCTTCTTTAATTTGTAAATGTTCTTCTTTTTTCTTTTTTGTGTACAGGGTTGCGGTATGAATTTCTATACACATAACTGTAGAAGATAATTTTTGGAGTTGTTAGGATCACGAATCCTTGATCATCTAATATATTAATGTTTTTGTTATTTGCAATAAATCAGTTCTTGTCGTCCTGGAATCCTTGCTCTTCTCCCAGCCAAAAGTAATGCTGAACTGTGCGGCCTGATATATTAGATAAGTTGTGTTTTTATTTATCCTTTGTTTGGTTGCAGTTTTTTTTTTTTTTTTTTTTGGGTTAATAATACCATGAAAGACACACACGGTAGGGGAAGGAGATAAGACAAGGGAATATGCTCACAGTCATACAACACCAAAACTAGATGGGAAAGTTGGTTTACTTTTTGTGTTAACAAACTAAGAATATTGGTTTAGAAATTATTTTTAAGAAAAATTTTATAAAAAAATAATTCTAAGTCATGTTAATGAGTACTTTTAGAGCATTCTCATCAAAGATGGTAAACATTTTAGCATTTATCATCTAAAATACCAACATTAGAGCATTCTCATCAGCTCTCTAAAAAAAAATGTCATTTTGACACATCAAAAAACTACTTTACCATTTTAGCACATCATTTTACAACATACCATTTATCAGATATTTTATTATTCTATTCTAAACATTAAAATAATATACACAACACATTCAAATATCATTAAAAAAAATTCAAATGGTAATATATACTACACAACCCACCACCACCACCACCATTGCCCATAGCACCACACCACCACCACTGTCCATAGTAGCCCACCCCTACAACCACCACAATCCACCACTGCCGGCAACCATAACCAAAACCCAAAATCAACCAACCAACCCACTACCACCGACCACCATAGCTAAAATCCAAAATCAACCAAACCACCAAAATCAGCATAACACCACCACCACTGCCCATAGCACAACACTACCACTGCCCATCCGAGCCCACCCATTGCCCAACCCACCCATCAAACCACAGCCAAAAATAAAATAAAAATAAAAATAAAAATAAAAAACAGAAAAACCATAGCCAAGACCCACAACCCACTACCCACAACCCATTCAAACCCAAGCCTCAAACATCAATTCAACAAACCCATGCCCACAACGACAAAACCCAAACCCACGGCAAGCAAAGCCCACCATCCATGGTGAGAAAATCTCACCCACGACACACGGCAAGCAACAGTGGCGACCCTGGACGATCTGTCTCTTGGCGTGGTAAGATCGGCGATGGCTAGACGGCGATGAGAATGCCAGACGGAGAGAGAGAGAGATGGGTGAGATGGGAGAGAGACATCTAATAGGAGGAGAGAGAAAAAACGAATTAAATAAGCCAAACAGTGTTTGGCATTTCTGTCCATACGCTCTCAAAAAATGAGAGCGTACTGTAGCATGTTTCATAATTTTGAAACATTTAGCGCGCCTGATGAGGATTCGTTTTTGTGTTTGGTGTGTCAAATGTGCCAAATATTTGGCATTTGGCACATTTGAGAGAGCTGATGAGAATGCTCTTATAATATATAACACATCACTTTGTAATATCCCTTACATCAAAACTTTTATATTTTTAACACTTTATTTAAATATTCTTTCTTTATGACTTTTTGTTCATTTTTTATTCTTCTTCTCTCTTTTGGTCTCTCTCTCCTCTGTCTCTATCTTTCTCAACCCAGCAACATCGGCCACCACATCCACCCATCCATACCACAACCATCACATCCACCCACCATCGCCATCACTAGCCACTAGCCAGATCCACCGCAATCACAAACAACAGCAGAGAGAGAGAGAGAGAGAGAGAAAAAAAAAAAAAAACCCTCCACATCCATCCACCACATCCACATCCACCCATACCACAACCACCACATCCACCCACCACCGCCGCCACCAGCCACCAATCAGATCCACCGCAACCACAAACAACAACAGAGAGGGAAAAAAAAAAAAACCTCCACATCCTAAGCCACTGAATCAACCCAGACCCACAAATCAACTTAGCACCCAGACTTCTCGAGCTTCAACCACTACCTCTCCCTCACGCCACCTCGCCTATGAGATCAACAGCCGCACCACCATAACTGTCTGCGCCGTCGACAAACTGATTTCGAAATTGAACCCCAAACCATTCATGTCATTTTGGTCGTGAAACAACATCGTTCTCATCTGCATTTCGTCGAGATTTTCAAAACGTGGTGGTGGAGCTTGCGATGTCTGTCATTTGAGAGTTTCGATTCACGGTGTTGCTTGTCCAACATCATCTCGTAGAGAGTTTGAGACTGAGATTGAGAGTGTATGGTGGTTTGAGAAGGAGAAAGAGAAAGAGAAAGGAAAGCAGTGGAGAAGAAAGGCACGACACAAGAGAGAGTGAAAGAGAGAAAAAGAAAAAGAAAATTAAAAAAACTCTAGTATCTTGCTTCAGTAGGGTGTTAAAGATGAGATTCCATTGTAGCTCGATGCTAAAATTTTTAAGATTTAGCATATTTGATGTAGGTGTGTTTTTATCATTTTAGATGCTAAAAATGTGTTTCTCAAAAATGTGCTAAAAATGCTAAAAAATAGCATTTTGCATTTTAGCACATTTGATAAGAATGCTTTTAGGACAATTGTTAATAAATAATTTTAAGAAAATTTTTACTACACTTTTATGGGGAAAAAAAATATGTCAAAATATTAATTGTTTTTTCTCTTTTCTCATAAAAACTTTCTTAAAATAGTTCACTAACAAATGCCAAAGGGCGTTCTTTAACATTTCCCAACAATTAATTGTATTGCCAGGTTTTTATATCATTGGAAATTAATTCATTCATTATTTGGTCAACGAATATTCCATCATTTTTTTTTTTTGGTTTCCAAAACATGTGTGCATCCGAATTCAGATCCTCTAGATTTCCTAGGGTACTCAACCAATATATTTCCTTAAATCCAAATCATTCTTTTAGGGCCTGTTTGGATGGAGGGGGGAAGGAGTGGGAGTAGAGGGGAGTAGAGTAGAGTTAGCCGAAAATAGGTTAATTTTGCGCTAAATCTACTCTACTCTACTCCCCCTCCCTTCTACTTAGTCCAAACGAACCATTATAATTTAAGAGTTTAGATTCTGCCATGTCAACATTTCACTAACAATACTCTTAAAATAATATAATAATGTTGTAAACAAAACAATTAAGATTATTGTTAGTAGAATGTTGACATAGCAAAATTTAGACCATTAAATCAATAAAGAATGGTTAAAATTTAAGAAAATTTATTTGGTAGAGTATCCTAGGAAATCTAGAAGATCTGAATCCGTGTGCATTCAGGGGGCAAAGGCAAGGCAATTAAGTAGTGCCTACAAGAAAAAGTGGGCCCAATGTGTTGGGTAATAAATAAAGGGCAATACTTAGGTATAGTATTTAAGTGTTATTTCTTAGGTTCCCCTTTTTAGATTCATTCATATGGATTTTTTTCTCATGGAATAGAAGTGTATTTTTTAGTTAAGTAGTTACATGACTGAATCTTAAGAGGGAAACCTAAGGAATAATATTTAAGGTAGTGTACCTAAGTTTTGTTCATAAATAAATAAATATTTTTAAATTCTTAAAGCCCATTTAGTTAGAGATTTTTAGTATAGTTTTTTAAGTATCATGAAAATATGTGTAGGTTAAAAAGTGATGTGAAAATAAGTGTTTAAGCCTCCGTTTAGATACTAATGAACTTATTTTTGCTACTATTCATGGTCTCCACTGCACTTTTTAGTACTATTCATGGACCCTACTGTACTATTTCAGCTAACTTTTACCTTTATCTATAGTACTTTCAGCACTAAGTTTTTAGTTTCAGCAAAATAAGTAGTATTCAAACAGATCTTAAGTGTTTAAACACTGAAGACTGTTGTTTAAGCAACTGTGCCGATTGTTGTTTGAAATGTGGATTTTTATGTATTTTCTATGCTTACCCTTTGTTGGTTGCAGTTGAGGGAAGAGAAAGGAAAAAAATGAGTAAGAGAAAATAGGAAAAGAGAGGTTATCCGATATTGCCCACGTGATATGCAGTTGATTATTTGCCATCCCTGGATGTTTCTAGAGCAAAGTTGGTTTTCTATTATTTATACGTGGAGTGTATCTCCTACTAGATTCATAAAAAATGGGAATGCTTCTCGGACTAGACTGAATAGAATAATTTGACTAATTCATATATTCTAAATTCTCTATGGTATTCTATCAAATCAGTAGTTGTTATTGTCTTTTACAACAATATATCAATAGACCGTATGCTTTATGCTAAAAAAATTATTTTAATTAAATTTACGAAAAGTAATTCATATTTTTCTACCTGATCCATCATTTTGAATATTTCAAAATTACAGATGAATTTTTTTTTTTAAATTTTCTAGCGGAAAAAAAAATTACTTTGAAAATTTCATCACATGGGATTGGATAATCAGTAATATAGAAAGAAATAATAAGGCAGATATACACATAAATCCATTTGAACACAAGTGAAAATTCAATTTGATGGACCCATGTTACATTTTTATTCTTCTTTAATTTTAAAATGTTTTTTTTTTGGTGGACAGGGTTGCGATATGAATTTCTATACACAGATGACAGAACTGTAGAAGATAATTTTTGGAGTTGTTAGGATCACGAGTCCTTCATCATCTAATATATTAATGTTTTTGTTATTTGCAATAAATGAGTTCTTGTGGTTGTGGAATCCTTGCTCTTTGCTAACGGGTGCTTGGCTCAACTGGTAAGGCTTGGGTGCTTCGTCTAACCCATCTAAATTTGAGTTCCACTGCTACCAGGAGTCTATTAGTGGGTATCCACACGAGTTGGCTGAACCTGCCCAATTCTAGCACCCTACTTGAGAGCTTGTGTAACCTAGCGAACCTTTATTTTATTTAACCAAAAAAAGAAAAAGAAAAAAGAAAGAATCCATGCTCTTCTCCCAGTCAAAGTGATGCTGAGCTGTGGGGCCTGATATATTAGATAAATTGTGTTTTTATTTATCCTTTGTTTGGTTGCAGTCTTTTTTTTTTTTTTTTTAAGCAATACTATCATAACACAAAACTATATGGGAAAGTTGGTTTACTTTTTGAGTTAACAAACTAAAAATATTGGTTTAGGAATTATTTTTAGGGAAAATTTTATAAAAAATAATAAAATAATTCTAAGTCATTTTAATGAATATCCTTAAAATAATTGTTAATAAATAATTTCAAAAAAAAAAAAATTTACTACGCTTTTAAGGGAAAAAAAGATATGTCAAAATATTAATTGTTTTTTTCTTTTTCTATAAAAAATTTCTTAAGATACTCCGCTAACAAATGCCTAATGACATTCTTTAACATTTCTCAATAATTAATTGTATTGCCAGGTTTTTATATCATTGGAAATTAATTAATTCATTATTTGGTCAACGAATATTCGATCAAAATTTTTTTTTTCCAAAACATGTGTGCATCCAGAGGCAAAGGCAAGGCAGTTAAAGTGCCTACAGGAAAGGTGTAGGAAATTGTGCCTAAACAATACGTGAACAATTTTGTGAATAAAGTGATTGTGGGTCCCGAGAACAATGCGTAAACAGTATTGTGAACAGCGTGTGAATCGTAAAATTTGTCTCACTGAAACGCGTAAAAAAAAAAAAAAAAAAAAAAAAAAAAAAAAAAAAAAAAAAAAAAAAAAAAAAAGAAGAAGAAGAAGAAGAAGACGCAAAACTGAAAACATAGATGTAGTAAACGTGCTATCCAAACAGTCACTTAGATTCTTTATCGCCATGAGGACCGCCAACCAAAAAAGTGGGCCAATGCGATGGGTAATAAATAAATACCTTCAATTAAACCAACAATAAAGAAACGCTATTATTAAATTTTTTTTTTTTTTTTTTTTTTTTTTTGAGAAAGAAGACATCAATTTTATTAGGAGAAATTAGCCATGATCGACGAGAAATACAGAATTCAGGTGTGGAGGAACATTCTCAGTCCACACTGAAAAACCTCTAACATGTCTAGCATGTTTAGCTAGGTTATGCGCTACATTGTTTTCGGAACGGCGAACATGGGAAAATGAAACGCAACAGTTTGCCACTAACATGGACTTTGCTGAGCTGAGTATGTGACCATAGGTAGATAGGGACTTCTCTTCCGAATTCAGGGTGTTGATGACATTAGCTGAATCACCTTCCAATATGAATGAGGAAAAACCAAGGTCTTGTACAAAGGATAACGCTCTGGCTGTAGCCATTGCTTCAGCTATTTCCGGGGAGAAAGGAAGACTAGCTTGCTCGGACAGAGAGGCTATTGCTTTCTCGGTACTATCACGAACAATCACTCCAATGCCAGCTTTCCTTATGTCTTTGAATAAAGCACCGTCAAAATTTACCTTGATTCTTCCCGCCAGAGGAGGAGACCACCTAATCTGAGTTTGTGGAATGTTTCGGCTCTGTTTTGGGACACCAGAAACAGAGTCATGGAAAGTGTCAAGGGCCTGTGAAGCTGCATGGATTACTTGTGACAACGGGTAATCTTTGGCTGAGGTTCGAATTTGGTTTCGACGATGCCAAATGGTCCACATAACTGATGCCATAAGCTCAATATTCCTCCGTTCTTCATACGTGAACATCAACACTTCTTGGATTGATGAGAAGGTTTTCAAGTGTCTAAAGGAGAACGATGGAATGGAGCCCTATAGTTGTGCGAGCTGGTTACATCCCCATAATGCATGGTATATGTCTTCCACCTCCATCTTGCATGCTTCACATGTATCTTCAGTCAGAATGTGTCGTCGTTTCAAGTTGTACTTGACAGGAAGGGCGTTCTGGCAAGCCCTCCATAGGAAGTTGCGTACTTTGGGTGGCACAGAGAGACCCCATATCATCTTCCATAATCCATTGTCATTATGGGTAAAGCTTGATTGTTGGCTTCTACATTGCTCCTCGGTTAGGAATTTTGAACCTGACTTCACTGTATAACACCCTGAAGGAGTGAAAGGCCAAACCACTACATCTTCTTCCTTAGTCAAACAGAGAGGGATGCTTGCAATAATCTCTGCCTCGTGAGGTGTGAATAGCCCATGCAGTAGATTCTGGTCCCATTTTTGTGAGACTGGATCAATGAGTTCTGAGACTCTTATGTCTTCAAAACCTTGAACAACGTGTGAACTGACCCAAGTCTGTGTTGGTGTGGGTAGCCATGCATCATTCCACACACTTATGTTTTCTCCACACCCAACCCTCCATCTGACCCCCTTCAACAATAAGTCTCGTCCTTTTAGAATACTCCTCCGTGCATAGGACCCGGTGTTTGAATTTGGGGCTTCCAAGATGGAACAATGGGGAAAGAACATAGCTTTAAAGACTCTATAGAATAATGAGTCTTTTTGGTGCAACAATCTCCATGCTTGCTTTGCTAGAAGTGCATCATTAAAATTGGCCAGATCCTTGAAACCCATACCCCCCTCTAATTTGGGTTTGCAAAGAGTGTCCCACTTCACCCAATGTACTTTTCTTCTATCTCCTTTTTGCCCCCACCAAAATTTTCTAGTGAGGCTCTCAATGTCCGCACAAAGTTCCAAAGGGAGTTTGAAGCAACTCATTGTGTAAGTTGGTATTGCTTGAACCACTGCCTTGATGAGGATCTCCTTACCTGCCTGAGACAACAGCTTCTCCTTCCACCCCTGAAGTTTTTTCCACACCCTCTCTTTTATGAAGTTAAAACTAGCTTTCTTATGTCTCCCTATTAGTGATGGCAGCCCCAAATACTTTTCATATTGCACAATCTCAGGTACCTCCAGTGTGATTTTTATGTGGTTCTTGGTTTCTTCAGAAGTGGATTTACTGAAGAAGATGGTGGTTTTATTTCTGTTGATTTGTTGACCCGAGCATTTGCCATATACTTCAAGGATGTTCATAATCTATTGACATTCCTGAATTGTGGCCCTACAAAACAAAAGGCTATCATCTGCAAAAAGGAGGTGGGTTAGTCTGGGGCTATTTCTACAAAGAGAATAACCCTTGATATCACCCTGTGCTGCCGCCTTAGTAATGAGGCCATGTAAGCCCTCAGTGCACAACAGAAAAAGAAATGGTGAAAGTGGGTCCCCTTGGCGTATCCCTCTGGAAGGTTTGATCAACCCTTTAGGTTCTCCATTCACAAGAATAGAGTAAGAGACTGTTCTGACACACAACATCGTCAGAGTAATCCATTTTTCAGTGAAACCCAACCGTCTCATCACAGATTCCAGGTAAGACCACTCCACCCTATCATATGCTTTGCTCATGTTTAATTTAATTGCCATATAATTCTCCTTTCCACCATGTTTCTGCATACTATGAAGAGACTCAAAAGCAACCAAAATATTATCAGATATAAGTCTACTTTTTGTAAAAGCACTCTGATTCTCATTAATAATATTTGGTAGGATTTTTTTGAGTCTATTGGCCAAGACTTTTGAGAAAATCTTGTAAAGCACATTGCAAAGGCTTATAGGTCTAAAATCTGAAGCATGCTTAGGGGATTTATTTTTTGGTATGAGGGAAATAAAAGTGTGATTAAGATGTTCAGGTAGAGTTGCAGAATTAAGAAAATGCAAAACAGATTGTGAGACATCGTTACCAAGGGTACTCCAAAAGTGTTAGAAGAATAGTGGTGGCATTCCGTCAGGTCCAGGGGCTTTTAGTGGGGCCATTTCATTGATGGCCTTTTGCACCTCCCAAGCTGTGAATTCTGCTGATAGCTGGTGGTTCATTTCAGCACTAATCACTTTTTGGATGGAGTTGGTGGCTTCTTCACACTGTGTGTCTACTGCCGAAGTAAATAGTCCTTGAAAATAGGACACAAGTATTTCGGCCACTTCCTCATTACAAGTACTCCATTGTCCTGTTGAAGCCCTTAACTTTTGAATTGTATTTTTTCTTTTTCGTTGAGTGGCCCTACAATGAAAGAATTTAGAATTTTGGTCACCTTGTGAGGCCCATAATACTTTGGACCTTTGAAACCACATCCTCTGTTCTTTTTCCACAAGACTTGCTATCTCCTTTTTCAACTCTTGTAGCCGAAAATTTTGACCGGTCCGCATGGCCTCTTTCTCTGCATGAATCAATTCTTTTCTTTTTTGTTTCAGCAAAGTTTGGACGTTGCCGAAGTGATCCTTGTTCCACTGCATTAGCTCCTTTCCACACTTCTCAATCTTATTCACCGTTCTACATATTGGATCTTCTGTGCCTCTAGCATCCCATACTGCTTCAACTATTTCAGTACATCCTCTGTCTGACAGCCACATTTCTTCAAATCTGAAGAGTTTTGGCGCATTGTGAAAGTCTAGTCCCACTGTATTGATCCATAGTGGGCAATGATCCGAAGAGTCTGCAGTTAAATGGTGAACCTTCGTACCTGCAAATCTCAACAGCCAATCGTTAGTAGCTAAAGCACGATCAAGTCGCTCCCATATGGAATGACCTGTAGAAAAATGCTTCTGCCATGTGAACCTTTGACCTGAGAAACCAAGATCAATAAAGTCACATTCATCCACCACATCCCGGAATAACTGCATTTGCACTTGGCTTCTACTACTTCCTCCAAGTTTCTCTGAGCTCCCAAGAATTTCATTAAAATCCCCGGCACACAACCAAGGGAGACTAAATTTTTTCTGGAGTTGTCGAAGCCTATTCCATGACTCATACCGTTTATGGGAAACTGGTTCTCCATAGAAGCCTGTGAAGCGCCATTCATCCTCCCTTCCTTTATTGATAATTGAATCAATATGGTTCTTGGATGATTCGAGCTAAAGATCCCTCCGTCGTGTTTTTAGCTGAAACATGGGCGGATGAAGCAAGGCTAAAAGAGATCAAACAAATGATAGAATTTGACAACTTATTCTTTGTGGAAAGAAATAATAGAGGGGGCGGACTGGCTCTATATTGGAGGAATCCAAGAACCTTACTAAATTTAAATATAAAGCAATTTGTTAATAACAATCCTAATTTTATAAGCTATTGGTCATTTGTTCCCCTTCTAGAATCCCACGTACTGCATCATCATGTACTGATATTTTATGTTTGATCGAACTAAGCGTATCAATTAACAAAGATAGTATAATTTCCTTGAAACTAACAAACCTATAAGCCTATAAGCTTCGGTAACCTTACTAAAGAGCGTTGAAACCTTTATTTTTTAGAATATTTTGGTAGCGGTGCTTAAGTGTTGTTGTTCAAAATGATGTAAAAATTATAGTTTAAAAAGTGTTTTAAAAATACGTATTTAAAGTACCCATAAAGCAAAAAAAAAAAAAGTGTTTGATACCATGTTTCAAATAACATATTTTAAAATATGAAAAAACATAATTGTATGTTTGGTATGTGTATGTGTTTTTCTTTTTTAAGTAATGAAAAAAAAATGTTATTTTATTGGAGAGAGAAAAAGAAAGAAAGAAAAAAAAGTTTAATCTTGTAAATGAGTCCCATGATTTTAACTTATTTACAAAAAGACCACTCAACAATGTTACTTAAAAACTAAAAATTCGTATGATGAGTTTTCAAAATACATGTTTTAAACACCCTAAATTGAGAACTGCAACTCAAATACTCTTGATTATAAAAAAAAATAAAAAAAAACTCCTATCAAAACATGATATTCATTTTGAAGCCCACAATTTTCAGTGTTTAAACAGTGAAAACTATTATTTGACATTGCATACCAAACAGGCCCAAAGTCTTTGAAAATTTCAAAAAAACCACACACGATGAGAGAAGCAAAGGAAGATAAATACCAGTGAATCCGTGGAGGGCTTGGAGAAGAGAATTAACTAGTACGACAATGGCTGCCATTCGAGTGGAGTTTGGATTCACGCTGGTCTGATCTTTGACTGGATGGAGCTCTTGCAGCGTAAGCCTTAGGGGCATTTTTTTTTTTAATATATATTCATTTTGATTTGGGAGTGAACCGCGATAGGTTTTGGGGTTATTTAGGAGATTTCAATCCAGAGGAATCTATGTAGAAGGGATTTGGATTTTTTTAATTTATTAAAACAAATGTATCTTCTTTTCTTTTCTTTTCTTTTTTTCTGATATTATTGTGAGTTGATTAAAATTATTTAGTTGCTTGAAATCTTGTATTTTGAAGGAACTATAGGCCAATTTCTATTTTTACATCTGGGTTCTTTATATCAAAATTTCCTTTTGGGTTTTTCTTAAAACATCAAAGGATTGATTGGTATATGTATATTTTTTTCAAAACACGGGAGAGGGCCAGTAACTAAATTGCTCTCAAATTTTAAAATAATCTCTTCTTTTAGTCCTATAGTTAAGGGAAAATTTGAAAATCTAGAAAGATTCTATAATATTGAAAGATAAAATGTAAAACTTCAAACGAAAAGAACATAGGAATTACTAGTCTTAGAAACGAGTTAAACCTAAATAAAAGTTTGATTTCTTCGAGCGATCGTGTGATACTTTTTTCTTCTCATTTGAGATGTGTCATTAACGAATTTACTACTATCTAATAATGAGTTAAACTAAATGAGAAAACATTGGATCAGGCTATGGCATAAAACACTGGTTTTAAGTAACATCACTTGACGGGACTGACGAGTTCGTTTGCGCATAGACGATCCCATCAATACGGACGAAGACAAACTCTGGCTAGGTGAGTCAATTATATGCTTTACTGACGAAGATATCCGGGCCATTCAATGCAGGCAATCAAACCCAAAGTGGTTACAGGGACAACTGTACAATCCGTTGGAGGACATTGATGACACATTATACAGCCCCAGACATTACCAAAAGGAGCATTAAGACCTTCATAACTACTCCAACGGCTAGACGCCATAAGAACATATATAAGTCCCACACATTGCCAAGATGGAGGGAGAGAAACAAGTAACAAGAGATTTTCTTTCATTCTGTTCATTTTACATTGTTTTACTTTGAAGAGAATTTCATATACTAACTTTGGCATCGGAGGCATTGTGGCAAGCACCACACCGGTGACCATCTTTAAAGGTTGAAGAATCATCTCCATTTGACGAACATTTACTGATGAGCTTACACTTCATCATCACTCTTTTGTACTTATCACTTAAATCCCTAATTAAAACAAGATGAATTAAGGAAAAAAAAAAAAAAAAAAAAAGCTTATGCCCCACAACTCCGTTTTGGAGCTGAAAAAAATGGTACACTCCTCTCAGCTCAACTAAATCGAGCCTAATAAAGCAACTACCAAGCTTAGTTGAGCTCAGCTCCTCATTTTCTAAAAGATACTCGATTTTCTTTGCTTTCTCTTAAAAACCAAACAAAACGTTAAAAAAAAGGAATCAAAGAGGCGAATAAGCCCATGTACCTGTGGTGTGAAATGTGAAGCAGTAAAATCCCTCACATTTTGCAAATCTCTTAGATCCAGACACAGTCTCTGTGTGAGAGAGAGAGACAGAGAGAGAGAGAAGGGAACAATGAGATATTCTAGAGAAAGAGAGAGAGGTCTTCGCAATTTCAAAGTGCTGGGGCGTAAAACCAGAGTTTTGATTCATTCTGTTTTGATTAGGAATTCAAGTGATAAATACAAAAAGGTGACGTGGCAAGATTCTATTGACTAGCGTAAAACCAATGTTTTACGCCTCAGCCTGACCCAATGTTTTCTCAAACTAAATTCAAAGTGCAGTGACAGCCAAAATTTAGTTAGAGAAACAGTTATAAATAATCTTAAATTTAAAAAGTAAAACGATTTGACAGCCAAAAAATAGGGATCAAGATAAAGATAAAAAGTTTTTTATTGGGTGGAAGTGATTTTGTACAGTTCTGTCATTTCATGCATTTTGCCTCTTTGCTATCGCCCTCCACGTTTGTCGGCACAACCAAACAGGCTCAAAAGTGAAAGAATTTGAAGCTAGCTAGCGTGTACAACAATGGCGGAAAAGAAATACAAACAAACAATGAGAGAGAAGTTTCTGGAGAAAAATGCTTAAGAGAAATATATTTGACAAGCCTAAAGAATACAATAATCACCAACTATTTATATAGTATAATTACACAGAGATGGTTCTGGAAGCTGATACTGAACTTAACAGAATGATAACCAAATCCACATTATGCTCCGTGAATCTAGGAAAGCCAGCTGGAGGCAGTTGCATCTTAACTGCTCACTGAACCATCATTGAATCACAAACTCCAGAACAGAACAGGGCACGGCAAGACTGAAGCAGACTGTGGAAGAGGAAAACAGAGTAGAACAATCCCGTTTGGATAAAACGATCCCGTTTTCATTTCAAGACTTAATAGGCTAAGTTAAACGACATCGTTTGGAGTCTTCTTCTTCTATTTTCACAGATTGTTTCGTTTGTGCACCTGAGCTTCCTTTAACAAAAAGGTTCCAAATAGGAACAATAGTCTTCATCAACTAAATTAAACTAAACGACAGAAGCAGATCAATAAGAGCATGGGAAATTCAACAGAGACAGTGGCTCAGACAATATTCATGTTCAGAGCTGGAAGCTAGATATTGACTAGGCCATTTGTATCGTCGTCGTTGCCAACGGCATTTTTGCCTTCAGACTTCAGTGTTCAAATCTATGTTGCACGGACACGGACACGGACACGGACACGACACGGACACGGACACGGGGATACGGCAATTTTTGAAAAATAAGGACACGACACGGCGGGGACACGGCGGCGACACGGCGGTCACCGGCGGTTAAATAATTAATTAAATTTTATATTTAGGCATATTTTTTAATATTTTTACACATAAAATACGTTTATATCTAGAATTTAAATTATGTAAAAACTACAAATAAATAAACTAACACCCAAAGTAGTACAATAATACACATAAAATGTTTAGAGTACAAACCATAAAAGGATAACAAGTTCAACATCAAACTAAAAATATAAAAGGATAACAAGTTCAACATCAAACTAAAAACATAAAAGGTTAACAAGTTTTAAACTATCAAGATTATCACAAAACAACAACATCATCATCAACATAGTGATCACCCTCAGCAATACTTGTCTCCATCTCTGGCTCATCTAGTGTGAGATAAGCAATCTCAAGCAACCCAGGTCCTCCAAATGGTTCATCCCAATTATCTCCACCAATGTCCCACTTCTTAGATTCTCCTGTAGTGTACTCGGGCCTCCTCCTTGAAAGAAGTCGAAGATTAGAATGAACAAACACTAAATCTTCAGCACGTTTAGGAGTAATTCTATTCCTCCTCATACAATGGATGAAGCCATATGTACTCCAATTCCTTTCAGCACATGATGATGAGCAAGGCTGTCTAAGAAGCTTTAGAGCTAAAGTTTGAAGCATGGGTAAACTGGACCCATAAGTTGACCACCAAAGACATGGATCATAGGTCCACCTATCCTCCATGTTATCATCATCATAACCCTCAACTCCTGAAAACAAACCAAACTCCATATTAACATTCCTCCTATCCTCAGGATCAGGAAAGAACCTTTTCAAGCACTTGTTCCTCTCCGCTGAAATTTCAGCATCCGTATGTGGGGCAACACGGCCTCTGACTTCCTCAATCCATTGATTAGTATAATACCTAGTTAAAAGCAAATAAATAAGAACAACTAATGAGTTTAGTTTATTTGTTTGGAAATGCCTAAAGAATATAAACAAAAAGATTAAAGAGATAGAAAAATTACTTCGGATTCAAGGAGTGGGCTAGGCAATGAAGTGGTGTGCAATTTTTAGTCCACCGTTCAATGAGTATATTGTGTACCACATCATAGAATGGAGACTCCTCATAATCTTCCTTGCCTTCATACCGGTATATTTCTTTCTTCACATTTTCTATCATGGAATCCCACATTTCATACACCTTATGGAGAATAGGTGCATCCGTGTCAGCCACTCGAAGCATCTCATAAATAGGTCCTGTGAATCTCAGAATATATGCAACCTTGTCCCACCACAAATCATTCAAAACATAATCCCTCACAGTTTGAGCTTTTCCTACATCATCTTCTCTATATGACATCCATTCCTCACTAATGACCATATTTCGAAGATTTTGTTTTACTTGATACAATCTTTTAAGCATGATGATTATTGAAGCAAATCGCGTTTCAGCAACAGCAAGTAACTTCAAAGGGGAATATGAATTAAAGATTGCTAATCTCATAGAATGATTTGTGATGAAAATACGAATGAAAGCTGCCTCATCTGAAACTTGTGCAATCCAGTTACATTCATTATATGCAACCTCATTCTGCAAAGAGTTCTTAGGTGCACATATATTCTTCAAGGCCAAATTGAGGGTATGCACAACACAAGGTGACCAAAAAATATGAGGATATTCAGCTTCAACAATAGATCCTGCAGCCTTCATAACAGATGCATTATCAGTAATAATTTGGACAACATGTGAATGCCCAACCTCTTCAATGACCTTTAGAAACAAGTCAGCAATGAAGTGCTTGTCTTTGTACTCTTTGGTACCATCAATGGATTTGATAAAAAGTGGCCCTTTCTCTGATGTAGCCATAAAATTGATAAGTGGCCTTTTTTGTATATCTGTCCACCCATCACTTACAATGCTTAAACCCTTTTCTTTCCAAGAGTCTTTAATTGACCTCAACAACTTCTCAATATGTGCCCTCTCTTTTTGCAACAGAGTTGTTCTTAATTTATTGTAACCCAGAGGAATATAGCCCGCTAAATTGTTATTAGCTGCAAATTTGATCATCTCAATCCAATATGGGTTCTTAGCAAAGTGAAAGGGTAAACCAGCAGAATAAAATGTCCTAGCAATAAGAGAATCTAATTGCTCTCGACATTGGTTGTTAAAAGCCCTCTCCAAAGGAGAATTCCCAATCCCTTTTTTTTTTTGAAAAAATTGATGACTTGTAGCTGTACTACTCTCATTACTGCCCAAATTAGGACTAGTAGGAGAATCAGTGGGTAAAGACACTAGCCTAGGCTTCTTTCTAGACAAAGATTCCTCAAATGCATCTTCTAATTTCTGCATTTCACTCTGATACTCATCTCCAACCTTGGCACATGCTTGTATTCCAAACTTAGACAATTTTAACAAGTGTGCCTTCACCCTTGAATAAGACCCCTTGAAAGTTTTTTCACAATAGTTACATTTGAAAGAAACATTCCCACCACCAACACTTGCTTTTTCTAACTTAGTAACATATGCCCATAGAGGAGCAGCAGCTACCTCAGCTGATGATTTTCCACTTTCAGTTTCAATATTCATTTGAGGAAAATTACCTACAATATTTAACTTTAATAAATAAATAAAACTATAGCAAGATACACACAAAAAAAAAAAAACAAATTTATAACTTATACGTTCTAACTTATATAAATTTAAAAAATAAATAAATAAAAAAAAGGAAAAAGGGGAAGGACAGAGGGCTACGGCCACAGCAGCAAAAAAAAAAAAAAAAAAAAAAAAAAAACACATTATAAGTTATATAAATAATGGAGAGTAACCCAACCCACCCATTCACCAAACATAACATCTGAAAGTGAAAGAAAGGAAAAAAAAAAAAAAAACAGAGAGAGGCGAGAGCAGAGAAAGGAATCGGACCTGTCGTCCACGGCGAGAGAGAGAGAGAGATCGGAAGGGACGGAGGACAGAGGGCACGGCGTCGTCGTCGTCGGAGCTCGCCGATCGGGCCGATCTAACTCCGGCGAAGTACAGAGGGAGGGCGGCTGGGCGGGTTAAGTAACTTGAGTTCTCAGTTCACTCACTTCACTGGGTTTTACTCTCAAAATTCAGCAAAAACACTCTTAACTGGCTTTATTGTGTTAGGTTATCAGAAGATCAACGGTATTGGTAAGTCCACCTGTCAAAATCTGTGATTTTTTTGGTTTTTTTTTTTTTTTTTTTTTCACTGCTGGCGTGTCGCACGCGTAGGAGCCGTGTCGAAGCCGCGTCGGCGCCGCGTCGGAGCCGTGTCAGCGCCGTGTCGGAGAAGCGAAAAAAAAAAAAAAAAAAACGGACACCGCCGGACACCGGAATCTGGCGCGTCGTGGCCGTTCCGGTGTCCGACTCGTGTCGGACACGGACACGACGCCATTTTTGGCGTGTCATTCTGGCGTCCATTTTTTAAAGGTTTAAATTTGATCATTTCGTCAATCATTATTGCTTATTACAAATTTCGTCAATATATCACTTTGACAACTTTTTGTATGTTTTGATGGAGTTAAAGCATTAGTCACAGTGAAGCTAAATAGCTATATATCTATTTTAACTTTATCAAAATACAAAAATATACATTATAATAGTAGAGTCATAGCTAAAATAAAAAATTTAAACCTTTAAAAAAATTAAAATAGTTTACGTTAATCAATAAATTTTTTATTATTTCAAATGTCTAGAGTTACCAAGTCCTACACCTATAAAGCCAAATACTAAAAGTCCTAACCCAACTACTGGAAGTACTAACCCATTAGGATTTTTTTTTTTTTTTTTTTTTCATTCATTTTTTTCCCCTCCACACATTTTGCTAACAGCTGTAGCCCATTAGCCTTTCATTATAAGTTTATTTATTTATTTTTTCTCATTCTTTTTTTCACCTCCACACGTTTTGCTTTTTAAGTCTTGTCACTTGCTTTTTTTCATTCTTGTTTCTACTTTTAGTGAGTGTTCCTAAACTAAAAACAGAGAAAGAACACGCTGAGAAATAAACGAAGAAGATGAAGCGGCTGTACGAACAGAGGCCGGCAAAACAAAGGAAAAGAAGAAGAAATGCGTAGCAGAGACTAATACGAAGAAGAGGAGGAAAAGCCGAGGTAAGATTGACGAGGTGGATCTTAAAATTTGTGGGTTTTCTGAGTTTTTTTCTATTTCGCCCGGTATCTATTTTCCGGCCGAAACCCGGTATTTATCCCGGTATGTCCAAAACGGCTCCAGTACAGCCGGTATTTAAACCGAAACGAAACAAGAGCATTTTCGTACCGGCCTAAGCACCAATACGGCAAATTCCGGCGGTACCGGCCGGTACGGTACGAAATTAACTTCCTTGATTGTAGCACAATTGTAAAACTAAATAATACTTTTTTAATGTGTAGTAAGAGAAATAGAGATTAGAGAGAGAAGTGAGAAATATTTTTATATTATTTTTATTTTACTTTATATTATTTTAATGTGTGGTATGATAAAATAAAAGTTGGGATTTTAGGTGTATTATAAAATGGTATGATATAAATGATAAGTAGTTTTGAGATAGTAAAATGGAATTTTTGTAAAAACCAGATGTGAATGCTCTTAAGGCCCATTTTCAAAAGTGGCCAAAATGTGATTGAGCTCTTTCAATTGGATGCCACAAAAGGATATCATGTCATAGAGCATTTCTTAGGCTTAAACCACTTAACACGCTCAAAGCTCGATTCATAGTTGAAATATGCGGAATTGAGCATGAACTGAGAAGAATAGGCCCTTTACTACTAGGCTCATTTATGAGCTTTACAAAGATTAAGACCCAAAAAAGTAAGAAAAAAAATAATAAAAAAAAAAAGGGGAAGGGAAGAACGAAGACTTGGACCAAAGGACCTTCAACATTTCAAGTGAACTTGGGTAATTTTGAAAGTGTAATTTTGGTATTGAGGCGTCATAAAATTGTTCTTCTCTTTCTAAGTTTCAAAACGGCTTTTGAATCACAAATATCGGACTTGAAACAAGATTTTACGGCCTATTTTAGTAAAAATGAGTCGTTTTGGGCCCAAAAAAATTAGCATGTAGTCCAGTGGGCTGGTTCTTTTTCTTTGTAGAAGCCAGTTGGTGAGTCAGCTTGTATTCAATCAGTAAAAATCGGGTCAAGGTTGACAACGAACACCAAACGATTTGATAGATCTGTCATCTAAATTGCATTCTAAAAACGACAAGTCGTTTAGTTAAATTTTAGGTGCATTACTTAATCTTAGGAGTTAGGATGCATTGTTTTATTCTTTGAAAATTTTCTCAAAATATTGCGTTTTTGTCTTTCTTCTTCCTTATTTGAGCACCAAGTTTGTGGTCCAAAAACAACATGTTTTTTCTTTCCCCTGTAATAAACAAGAAGAGGAAATTAATTCCATGAATACTGGAGCCAAAAAAAAAAAATGAAAATTGTAAATACAAGATGGTTATAGCTATTATCACCATTTACCGCTCACCACTCACCACTCACCTGTTCGAATTAGCAAGAGGAAGAGAATAGGTAAAGGGCTTGTAGGCTCTAGGCTCTTGAGCTTATAGGAGCTAAATGTTGCTGTGAGAGGGTAACATTACAGACTTCTGTGACAGGGTTTATAGGAATTTTGGTGTGACGTGTCATGTGTTTACTTTGAGGCGTTTGGCCCATGATTAAGCTTGGTCTTTGTCCTTTATTCCTTCGTGCGCATAAATTTGATCCTTGTCCTCTCTGCCTTCGTGCCCATAAGCTTGAATCCTTTTCCTTTGTGCCTTTGTGCACATTACATTGATCGTACAACTTGACTCGTGTCTACCAGCCTGCTTGGCCAAAACTGTATGTATCATGTGGGGCCATATATTGTCGAATATGGGATTTTATAGGACTTTAATCTAACGCTTTGGCGTTGTGCACATGCTATAAGTAGTAGTGTACTTGATAAAGGCTCAAACATAATTATCCATTGTAATCGTTGCTGTTTGCAAGTTCATTCGAGTGTCCATTGAAGTTTCCTATCTAAATCTAAATGCTTCTAAGTTCTATAACTTGTATTCGGACTGATTAATATCGGCTAATAGTGGTATTTCCAATTTCTTTCTAAAAGAGAAGGTTTAGTCAGTGGCCCATGATTTGAACTCCCAAAAAAAATATAAAAATTGACCCCCTCTTCATTCAAAAGAAGAAAACAAAACAAAACAAAACAATTTTTTTTTTTTTAAGGAACTTAAAAAAGTTTAAACAAGATTGTAATATCTCATAAAAAACAATAAAAAATTACCAATAGATTATAAAAATTTTATAAAAGCTCCACCTAAATTCATCATTTATTGAGGTAACAGATGACAATTATTTAGTGGTTGTAGTACAATCAATGTGGCTAAATAAATCTCATTATCAAGTAAAAAAAAAAAAATGGTTTGATTGGAATTTGTTAGCTTTTGGATAATTATTGTTAAAAATTGTTGGTTGAATTGTATATTTGGTTTCTAACTTTTGGTTTTTGTTTCAGAATCCTGATTATAATTAAAAATGTTTCAAAAAGATTCTTAACGACATTTTTTTTTTTTTTTGATACGATTCTTAACGACATTTAATAGATATAAATACTAAAATGTTAATGTAGAAACAAGAATTCATTAAATTAAAACTACTTCAATAACGTGAAGCCCATGACGTGGTAAAAATTATGTTTATCATATTAACATTTTCCATCCATCATTGGTTAATAAGCAGCTTTTGGATTAATTTTGAAAAAAATATGAACTAAAGTGAAATTTAAAAATAAAAAATAAACGTTGAAGATTGTTTGGTACTCTTAAATGTTAGTCTCTGGTCTCTTGAGAGTTATTCGAATCGGCAATAGTGGGTTTGCTCACATTCCTAATCAAAATGGCCTAAAACAAATCAACATGCACCCGGATGAACCAAACCAAAAACAAATATACTAGTTGGGTTAAAAAAAATTGTGAGATCTGATAAATTTTGGGCTACTCATCTGCTCTTGTTTTCGGTAAGATCCAATACTTTGGACTGGATGCTATATTTATATGCCACACCATTTTGCAAGAAATAAGATGATAAAAGTGACCAGAGCCATGTTTTTTTGGGGCTTCTTTATTGATTCATCCAAATCCACATCTTGATGTTATGAGCCCAAAATGGATGAATTGGATTTGGAGGCCCAAATCAATTTTCCCCCTATGAAAAGTTCCCAAACCAGCCGGAAGAAAGAAAAGGCCCAGATTTGCACTATTTTTCATAAACCTTAACAACAAGAGTAAAATTACTTAATTCATAGAGGATAACAAAATACAGCAGATCCACATAGATTATACAATTCCAAAAAAAAAAAAAAAAAACATAGATTATACAATAAGAAGGTTCCTTTGGTAACCTTCAGCTCGGGGGTTCTATCCCCCGCAATTACCCAGCAAAAAAAAAACAAAACAAAACAAATAAGCAAACAAAAGATTAAATACTTCTGCATAAGTCATAATCTCTGATAAGCAATTAGTAAAATAAGAAGATAAAAAAAAAAAAAAAAAAAATGGCCTGGCCCATCTAGATTTGGGCTTCTAAGCCTTTATGGATCGATCCAAATCCACATCTTTATTTTGTGAACCCAAAACGGAAGAGTTGAATTTGGAGGTCAAGTCGATTTCCCCTATGAGAACTTTCGAAACAGTCCAACAGGGAAAAAAAAAAAAAAAAAAAAAAAAAAGCCCAAATCAACACTTTTATTCTAAAACCTCAACAACTATTGGTGTAAAATCACTTTATTAATAGAGAATTACAAAGTAAACTGCAAACCTCATACCACAGACAATTGAAGCTACGTAATTCAAACAAACCAACAAAAAAGCGAGCGTGTGGATCATTATACATTCTTCATATTGGAGCTATGACGTTCAGAGCTATCATTTGGATATTAATCTTATCTTGGGCACTGCTCATGTGTTGTTAGTTGTAAACTTGCGAAGTGCACGAACGAGAGTGATGATGAGACCAATAATTTAGCTTGTAAAGTGGATCAACGTTGAGTATGGCATGAATGTTATATCTTTTTAACTAGGTTTGGAATTTTTTTTTTTTTTTTTTCGAATCCAACTAGGTTTGGATATATATATATATATATATATTTTTTTTTTTTTCCTTTTTTTTTTTTTTTTTTTTTTTTTTTGAGAATCCAACAAGGTTCGGATTGGAAAAACTAAATTGCAACAATCATGATCTCTGGACTCTGATTGGAGTGTAAGAAAACAATTTAAAACAATTCCCCAACAAAGGAGGAAAAAAGTGTCCTATCAAAAAAAAAAAAAAAAAAAAGAGGAAAAAAGTGACTCTCCACGTTGATTTGGACCTTTTAAAACAAATCCATATATATTTTGTGAGCCCAAAACGGAAGATTTGGTTTTGGATACCCAAATCAATTTCTCCTTATGAAACTTCCTAAACTGGTCAACAGAAAGAAAAAAAAGCCCAGATCCAGACAATTATTCACATTTCATAAACCTCAACAAGTTTTGATGAAGGAAGAAAAAAAACAGAGCCTGATTTGTAAGTTGTACGAAAACAATTAGAAAACCAAACACTTTAGGGCGGAGCCAGGATTTTTTGTTTTGGGGGGAGGGGGGGGGGGGGGGAATTTTTTTACTAATATATTAGTCTTGAGTCAAGATAAACAATCACACATATACGTAAACACACATACACAAATATAAACATTAATATTTTGATACTAGAGTAGGTCATAATTTATAAATATATTGTGAATAAAATTAACAATTTTCACATACGTATATTTGTAAGATAATTTTTTAGGGGAATTTATCATCTTTTAAACTCCAATACAATACAAAAGCAGTCTAGTTTGATATTAAACATGTACAAAAAACGAATTAGAAAAAACAAAAACTATCTTGTCTCTATAACTACTAGACTAATTGACAAATTCTGTTGGTTTTTAAGTCCATCATTGGACTAACTCAAACATTTGGGAGGCCAACTTGTACAAAAGCTGTCTAGTTTAATATTAAACATGTAAAAAAAAATGAATTAAAAAAAAACAAAAATTACCTTGTCTCTATAACTACTAAACTAATTGAAAAATTCTATTGGTTTTTAAGAGCATCATTAGACTAGCTCAAACATTTGGCCGAGCCAATTTTTATTTTTGTAGCTAAATATTTAAATTTTTAATACTTACACATAATAAAAAATAATTTTTTAAAATTTTGGGAGGGCCAAGCCTTGCTGTAGCTCCGCCCCTTTAACAGTTCAAATTTTTATAACCCCTCAATAAGGATTGGACTAAAACAGATACTCACGTGACACAAAAAATATATAAAATATATAGCAAACCTCACACCTCAGACTGTATACTGATATACACCACGTAATTCAAACAAACCAACAAAAGCAGAGCAGTGAACACTCTGTTTCAACTTATTTATAGTAGGTATTGTCTTGGCTGACAGGGTTGACATTCACAGCTATCATTTGGTTATTGTCTTGACTGCTGCTGTTTGTAACGCCCAAAATGGACAGGGTTGACTTACACTTACCCTTGATATCTTTTAACCAATACACACAAAATGGATTTTGAACTAACCTTATTATCCTAATTAAGTTTAAGAAACAGTATTTTTCACAATTGTTGATATAAATTATTATGAATAATGTATTGATAAAAACATTGAATTAATAAAATTGTGTCCTTATACCATTACTCTATTATCTTTCATTCAAACAAAACTAAGAGTGCTAATGAAACTTACGTGAGTGTGGTGTCCCCGGAGTGCTAGACCAGGACGGAGACCCTGGGGCGGAGCCTGAATCAGCTGAAAGGTTCTTCAAATGGGAACTAGTCCTAAGAATGGTAATGCTCCGAGTTACAGGCACTTGATGATCATCATGAGGTATCACCATAGGAGGAGATCGAGAGGCCGAAAATGAATCATGCTTGCGCAGTTTTCCGAGGCCGGTTTCTGGTGGTGGACTGGCAAGCGTTTCGTCCCAAAGCTTGTGAAGAAAACCAATGACTTCTTCTTTGTAACAACCGTATGTACCTACGTGTATGATATTATGGCAATATATATATGCTTTTTGTTTACATGAAATGAATAGTTTTTTTTTTGGACCCAATACGACTGTTACGAAGAGATGGGTGGGAACGAAACGAAAGAGGGCAGATAATGTGTGTATAGGAACCGAAAGAGTTTAATCTTTCTGTTTGTGAAAGAAGATGTAATGTATTCTAGGGCTTTTATAGAGAAAGTCTTTGTGTGTGAGAGAAGGATAAGATAATTGTTTTGATGGCTAGAATTTGAGTTGGTAGCTCCGGCTAATATGGCTTTACTATTAGCCATCCAATTTATTTGGGGTAAGAACTAAGAAGGTATAAACACTAACAACCAGTCAAGATGAGGTGAGGTTATTAATTTAAGTGTTAAGAACTAATTAAGAATCTTCTAAAAAAAAAACAAAAAAAAAAAACAAATTAAGAAGGACTCTTCTTTATTTTGGCAAACCATGTAACAAATTCACTTCAATTGTATGTTCTAAGTTCTAACTACAAACTTTGATCATGTTTTAATCTTTCGATTGTTACACATGTGACGAATTTTTTTTTTTAATTTATATAGAAAAATGAGACAGATAAAGTGAGTAAAAATCTCTTAGTCTTTTGGCTGAATATTGCAAAAAATGAAATTTATTTGTGATATGAGTACTGTTCAAACTTATTTGGGAAAATGAGGAGAGAAGTGAATTTCAGCAACACCAATGCCAAAATTCTGAGAAAAAGTAGGAGAGAGGAGAGAGAAATAATGTGACGGATGGGGAGTGAGAAAAAGAAATTTGGGCAATGATATTGCCGAAATTGGAAGATTAAAAAAAAAAAAAAACTGAATTGTGGCCAGGGTAATGCTACGACCACATGCTATTTTATCATATTTTTTACAAATTGTTGTTATGGCCAAATTTTTACTGGTTCTCATTAGTGCGTACCAACAAATCACTTTTTTATTTACCAATAATCACTCATCACATCACCAGTTTATGAAAGTTTTTGTAAAAAAATTTGTAACTCTAGCATTTTGCCAAAAGTGAATGATTAAAAAAAAAAAAAAAAAAAAAAAAAAAAAAAAAAAAACAACTCAATTGCAGCAATCGAATTGCCAAAATTGAAGGAGTAAAAAGAAAAACCTTGATTGTGGTGAGATTAATGCAGCCACACTTTTTGGAGTAAAATAACAAAGATACACACTTTAGTCCTCCAAAAGTGTGGCTGTATCTTACCACAATCAAGGTTTTTTATTTTTTATTTTACTCCAATTTCAGCAATTCAATTGCCACAATTGAGTTTTTTTTTTTTTTTTTTTTTAATCATTCACTTTTGGCAAAATGCTAGAGTTACAAACTTTTTTACAAAAACTTTCATAAACTATTGATATGATGAGTAATTATTGGTAAATAAAAAAGTGATGTTGTTAGTAGGCACTAATGAGAAGCAGTAAAAAATTGGCCATAACAACAATTTGTAAAAAATATGGTAAAATAATGTGTAGCCATAGCATTACTCTGGCCACAATTCAGTTTTTTTTCTTTTTCTTTTTTTTTTAATCTTTCAATTTTGGCAATATTATTGCCGAAATTTCTTTTTCTCTCTCCCCATCCATCACATCATTTCTCTCTCCTCTCTCCTACTTTTTCTCAGAATTTTGGCATTGGTGTTGCCGAAATTCACTTCTCTCTTTATTTTCCCAAATAAGTTTGAACAGTACCCATATAAAAAATAAACATCATTTTTTTCAATATTCAGCCAAAAGGCCTCACCACAATTGAGTTTTTTTTTTTTTTTTTAAATCATTCACTTTTGGCAAAATGCTAGAGTTACAAACTTTTTTACAAAAACTTTCATAAACTGTTGATATGATGAGTAATTATTGGTAAATAAAAAAGTGATGTTGTTGGTAGGCACTAATGAGAACCAGTAAAAAATTGGCCATAACAACAATTTGTAAAAAAATATGGTAAAATAGCGTGTGGCCGTAGCATTACTCTGGCCACAATTCAGTTTTATTTTCTTTTTTTTTTTCATCTTCCAATTTCGGCAATATTATTGCCAAAATTTCTTTTTCTCTCTCCCCATCCGTCACATCATTTCTCTCTCTTCTCTCCTACTTTTTCTTAGAATTTCGGCATTGGTGTTGCCGAAATTCACTTCTCTCCTCATTTTTCCAAATAAGTTTGAACAGTACCCATATCACAAATAAACATCATTTTTTGCAATATTCAGCCAAAAGACTCGTGTTTCTCCCTTAAAAAAAAAATAAATAAAATAAATATATATATATATATATATGGTTTGGAGAAACGAAATTGCAATAATCTCATGCGCTCATACGGCTTTTCTCCTCAGATTTTTCTTGAAGTGATATATATTAATGTTACTTATGCCACTGTTTTTTTCTCATAGATTCACTTTTTTTTTTTTTTTTTTTTTAAGATCCATTACAACACAAAAATTACATTATGAATGAGTGTGAAAAATTTTGTGATAAAATAAGTGTCACCAGACTTTTCTTATGTAAAAATTAAAAGGACCATAGCAACAACAGATATGTGCGTGCGTAAAACTCCCCCATGCCCCCAACATCTCTTCCCATTTTTATTTTATTTTATTGAAAAATAAACAATTTTAACTTTGAATGCCTTGCCTAAGTTAAATTAGTCTAAAGAAGTTTTAAAATAAAGATGTGCGTGTCTCCTCAAATGCCAAAGAGTTTCACAATTTTTATTAAATGTGTCGTAAAAATATGTTGTACCACATAAGCAAGGGATAGAATTGATAGATGGCAAAAATGGACAGGGTAAACATGACCAATTAGATCTTCTTAAATCATAATCTTTACTTGGCAATTAGGAAATCAAGCTAGGTTGCACGGACACGCCATTTTTGGCGTCATGTCGATGTCGGACACCGAAACGGGTATGACTCGCCGGATTCCGGTGTCCGGCGAGTGTCTCTTTTTTTTCTTTTTCTTTTTTCTTTTTTCGCTTCTCCGACACGGCGCCGACCCTGCTCCGACACGGCTCCGCATTGCATTTCATCATACCACCCTCATCATCGTCTCTTTCTTCTGCATTGCCTTTCATCTTCTTCTTCATCATCTCTGTGTTCTACAAATTAGCTTCTGAGCTTGAGTGTTTTCTTTTTATGCCTGTTAATCTTCTTTGTTTTCTCTCTTTTCAATTTCTTAGTTTGTGTGCCCCACGTGACCTGGTTAGGACTTAATACTGAGTGAAGTGAAGAGTTGAAAGACTAGTGCCTAGTGGGTTTTATTCTTTCCCCACATACCAACCATGTGGCTCATAACTTTGGTTTTTCAATTTTTTTTTTAAGAGTTTAACGGGTATTCGTTTTTTACCTTTCTTTTATTATTATTTTTTGGTTTTAAATGGTTGTAGGTAGTATATTATTATTATTATTATTATTATTATTAGGGCTAATATTTTTTTTGAAGGCTAACAATTTTTATTCTTAAAAAAAGATTAATATATTAAATTATAATATGGATTTATAAAGACTTTATTATCTATACTATACTATACTATTGCTCTTAAATTTGTATATATTTACTATTATATGAAAAAATATGTTTACGTATATATAGAAAATATAAATGAAAAAATATGAATTTATTTTTAATAAATTCATACTTTTTATTATGAATTTATTTTTGTTTCTTTACTCAACCTTTTGTTTTGACTTATAAATTATGTGGGGATAAGAGCCCAAACTTGTACGTTAAGCCTTGGGCCCTGTACATGGGTTCATCCGAGAATGAACAAATAGTTAGAAGACGCCTCGGAATAGAGGGCCACACGAGGAAAGGGGGGAGGAATATAGTTCGAGGAGGTTGACCTCCTCGGATAGGATGAATGTCACTCAGGCAAGTGCTCGAATGATTTAGGCAACCGTTCAGGAAGCTACAACGATAAGGACGAGCTTCAAGCACGTGCAAAGGCGATGATAACATGAAAATATCTTAGGAAAAAGCTGCTACCACCGTATTAAATGCACTGCAGCAACTTTTCTGATCGCATTTATGGGGAGAAGACTCCTGAACAGTACAATTTTCAGCTACCACCACTCAAAGATAACAAAAGAAGATGCTTGATGGGACATGTACTCAAGTAAGGATTTTGATGGTAACAAGTGTAAGGTCAAGATGATCTGAAAAGGCCTATATAAATATAGAAGATCTCCCAAGAGAGGGGGTCAGAAAAAAGAGGAAGAAAGAGGGAAGAGAGAATTACTGTAGCTCCAAGAGCTGTATGAAAGTTCATAACTACTGCATTTAATCATATTCAATCTCCTCGGGCAACCCTTTAGTTAAGCTTTATGTGCTGTTTACTCTTGTTTATTATCGAAATATTCCCTAGCCGTTAGTACAAATCAATAAAACCTAGCTCTTTGGCCTACTCTCTACAAATTTATTGTATTGGGCTCACCAAACCATCGTCCAAATGGATTTTTAGGCCTGGGCCAGTAATCTATGACCCTACAAATTATAAACGTATTTTATGTCTAAAAATATTTAAAAATGTTCTTAAATATAAAATTTAAATAATTATTTAACTGTCATGTCCCCGTCGTGTCATGTCCTTATTTTTCAAAAATTGCCGTATTTTCGTGTCTATGTCCATGTCCGTGCAACATAGAAACCAAGTGAACTATTTAGCAAAAAAGAGGATGAAAAAAAGTGACCTCTACATGTTGATTCGGGGCTTCTATAAAAATTCATCCAAATTTGCATTTTTATTTTGTGAGCCCAAAATGAAAGATTTGGTTTTGGAGGTCCAAATAAATTCCAGCAGAAAAAAAGGCCAGATCCACACTATTATTCATAAACCTCAGCAAGTGTAGGAGAAAAAAGAAAAAACAGAGCGTGGCTTGCATCACAAAAACAAACAGTTCAAATTTTCCTAAGCCCTCAAGAAGTATTGGACTAAAATCACTTTATTCATAGAACATTACAAAGCACAATAGATACACACAATATGGATTCTGCAAAATGAAAAACAGAAAATGCAAAGTTATAAGACGGACATTTCAAGCTACGAAATTCAAACAAACCAACAAAAACAGAGCATGGAACACTGCATACTCTGTTTCAACTTTATTCATATTGGAAGCTCCAAATGATGTGAAACCTACATAACTTGGGTAGTATATTCGAGGGTCAGACAGGGTTAACATTCACAGCTATCATTTGAATATTGTCTTGGTTGCTGCTGTTGGTAACACCATCAGGAAGGACTTGGGTAGCAGTAGCAGTAGCAGTGTTGTTAGTAAACAACCTGCGAAGTGTGAGAAGGAGTGTGATGATGAGGATGACCAGGCCAAGTATTTGAGCAACAAGCTTAACGTCGGAAAGCAGCGACATTTGTTCCCTGCAGTAGTAACCCAGAGTGAATTTATTGTATGAAATACTGAAACCAACAAAAGTATATGTAATTAGAAAAAATGTTAATAAGATATATTCAGCTTTATATTCTCACCCGTTAGAGGAAGATTGGGCAGAAGACATTGGGTTCACAAAAAGGAACCAGAGTGAGTTATATTTGGGTTGTGTTCACTGTATCGTAGGCTGCGAAGATAGGTGATTTAGTTTAGTTTATATAGAGAGAGATGAATCTTTTATTATGTAGAATGATTGCCATGAGAACATGACTAAAATTGGCGATTTTTCGGCGGATAGGTTTTAATCGGCGATTTTTAGATATAAAGGGGAGCTGGACTTTGTAATGAGTATGACATTTAGTTTATACTCGGAGAGGATTGGATAGGTTTTAATCGGCGATTTTTCGATATAAAGGGGAGCTGGACTTTGTAATGAGTATGACATTTAGTTTACACTCGGAGATGACTGGATAGGTTTTAGTCGGCGATTTTTCGATATAAAAGGGCAGCTGGACTTTTGTGATGAGTGTGACATTTCGTTGTCGATATAAAGGGGAGCTGGACTTTTGTGATGAGTGTGACATTTAGTTTATACTCGTAGATGACTGGATTGGTTTAATCGGCGATTTTTGGATTTAAAGGGGAGCTGGACTTTTGTGATGAGTGTGACATTTAGCTTATACTCGGAGATGACTGGATTGGTTTTAATCGGCGATCTTTCGATAAAAGGCGGAGTGGGATTTTGTGATGATTGTGACATTTAGGATTAGGTTTTAATCGGCAATTTTTCGCTATAAAGGGGAGCCGGACTTTTGCGATGTGTGTGACATTTACTTTATACTCGGAGATGATTGGATTGGTTTTAATCGGCGATTTTTCGATAAAAAGCGGAGTAGGATTTTGTGATGATTGTGACATTTAGTTTATACTCGGAGAAGACTGGATAGGTTTTTAATTGGTGATTTTTTGATAAAAGGTCGAGCTGGACGTTGTAATGACTGACATTGAGCAGAAGGGTTTTTTTTTTTTTTTTTTTTTTTTTTTTTTTTAAATTGAGCAGAAGTTACTTAGGAAACTAACTGGACTTTTCCAATGATGATAAGGATGACCAAGCTAAGCAATTGAGCAGCAAGTTTAACATCCGGAAGCAACGACATTTGTTCCTGCGGTAACCAAGAGAAAATTAATTGTATGATAATACTGGAAGTCTAGAACCGACAAAAGTCACCCGTTTGATGACTGGATAGGTTTTAATCGGCGATTTTTTGATATTGGAGCTGGATTTTGTAATAATTGGGACCTACTCTAGCATTCAGGTTTGAATTTTCTCACGTTCGATTTCTCTTTTTTTTGGCATTTGATTTCTTATTTTTGGGAGTGTTGAGACTGATGCAAGCACTAAAAGGCAAAATGGCTTATTAAACGACAATCAAGACCATAAGCAAAAGAAGCAAGCCACACGCTACAAGTCTGATGGATCAGCACGAGTGAAAGAAAGAAGGAAAGTCAGTTAGAAGTAGGGACGAAGCCAGAAGTTCAATCAAGGGGGGCGGGGTGTGGATTGGGGCCGAAGTAAAAAAACAAAAAAAAAAACTCATAAAAATCTAAATTAACATTCTTTTAGTGCTAACAAAATGCCAACAACAAAAAAAGACCAAAAAAAAATATTTTTAAATACATTACAATATAATTATTTATTAAAAGAGAACCCGACATTCTTTTAAATGTCAAAAATCATTACAAAATGTTATAGCAATTTTTCTAAAAATCATCTTCAATTTTATTATAAATCATATTTTTAACTATAAAAACTACTTAAATTTGCTAAATAAAAGAAAATAGAATAATAAAAAAATCAACACAAACTCACAAATAGACATGGCAAAACAGGCGGGTCAGGTCGGATTCGGTTTGGGTCAAACGGGTTGTATCAAAATAGGTCATTTTGAGCAGGTTAAAAACGGGTTCGTGTCAATCAAGTTTCGGGTCAGGTTGACCCATATATTTTACATGAATTTTTTTATTTAATAAAGAAAACAAGATGTATTTGCCATTTGGAAAGTCATGCAACAAATTACTTAATGTAAAATGCATTATTTTGAATTCACCACTTATATCAAGAATGAACTCAGTTAAATTTATTAATATTTATTCAATAATTTTAAAATTATACAAATCCTAACATTGCTATCTAAAACAAAATAACACAAAGATAAATAAAACAAATGCACAAATTTTATTTCTACACAATATCAACATCCCAAAATATAAAACAAAATTACAAATGACTTATTGGATAACTCATTTGACAAAGAATAAAAACATATAAGAAATTTACAATCTTGAAAATTAATTTTATAACCAATTATCAATTGTGGTTAGCACGCTATTTCAATTTGAGATATACATTAAAGTTTGATTATTTACTTATTTATACCTGGTCTCTTTTAGTAATATCATATCATTGTTAAGCAACACATACTTTAGGAAATATTATAATTTATTTTGAAAGCCGTTTATTTTGGACATAAATTGTTAAAAAATAGGTCTAAGCATTTATATTTTATGCTAATTTGATACTTTGGCTTCACTATTTTTACACTTGTGAATGTTTCTCACACATGTTTACAATTTTAAATCTTGTTTTTAACTCTACTGTAACAAGATTATCTTGGCATGTATTTTCCTATTTGATATCTAAAAATCTTTACTCATTACAGAATGCTTAATAATTCATCTTTCAATTAATTTGTATGCAGTTATGTAAATGTCTCAATTGTTTCCTTAAAGCTCACAACAAACAATTAAACCAATATTGTCTTAATTTTATTATTTTTTTACACAAAAAAAAAGTTTTAAAAATAGGTCGAGTCAGGTTAACCCACAAAAAACACAGGTCGGGTCACGGGTCAACTTGTTTTTGCTTCGGGTTAAAAAAATTGGGTTCAGGTCAAGTCGAGTCGGAAAATTCTGATCCGTTTTGCCATATCTACTCACAAAGCTAAACAAGATATTAAATTGTGCCATAGTGTTCAACACTAACCTAAATCATAAACAAGCAAAGAAAAAGTTGATCTCAGGCTAATAAATTAGGAAAAAGTAATTATTACAAAACTTTTTTGCCACAACTGTGATGTAGTAGTGTGTGAGTAGTGAAGAAAAATTATTGGTCCATGGGTAAGGGATAAATAACCACTCACAATCTTCCATATCAAAGTTGTAACAAAATTGTTAACCAAAAAAAAAAAAAAGGTTTTAACAAATACATATATATATATATATATATATTTTGAGAAGTTGTGACAAAAGGTTGTGAATTAGTTTATGGGCCTAGAACCACTCATAAATTAATACTAAGACAGTAAGATCCCCCCCCCCCCCCCCCCACCCACCCACCCCAAAAAAAAAAAAAAAAAAAAAAGGAAGAAGAAGAAGAAGAGAGGTCTGCAGTCCACCACTTCACTATTTTTATTTTTGGGTGAAAGACAATCACTCTTTGGGTCTAACCACCACTTTTATTCATTAATTTTCTATTACTAATCAAGACAATTGTTGCAAAGCCACTTAAACACTGCCAAAAACTCAAGTGAGTTGCATCGATACTACTAATACTAAGGAAAATATCATGAGGCCAGGGGGGCTAGAGCCCCCCTTGGTCAATACATAACTCCATCCCTAGTTAGAAGCTCCCGCTGTGATGTTCTTATTGGTGTAGTCATAGTGGTAGTTATGCTATTAGAATAGTTGTTAGAGTAGTTAGTTTTTGGCACCATTTTGCTTCTTTGTTTGTACATGTATATATATTGACTAAGCTTGTAAATTAACTTACTTGTTTTTACTGAATTGAATTAATTGAGAAGTTTTCTTTCACTCTCTAGAAACTTCCTTTCTTTACATGGTATCAAAGCAAATTGCTTCTGCTTAAGCTCTATTTTTTTTCCCTTTTCTACTTTTTCAATCCGTGGATTTTGGATTTCAAGTTCTTAAAGCTTTTTTAATGGTTTCCACAACTGATTCTTCACAATCAATCCCTGCTTCCACAATTAACCTTCACAATATGTGCCTTCTTCAAGCACAACAACAACAGACGAGTGTGCTAACAATCCAGGCTTTGTCCTCACTTCGCAGCCTTGACTGGCCTTGAAAACTACATGAGTTGGGCTAGATCAGTGTTTTTGGCTTTAAGTTCCAGAAACAAATTTGGCTTTGTTAATGGTTCAATCACAAAACAAGATCCTAATTCTCCATTGTTCAATTCTTGGAGTCATTGCAACACCACAGTGCTGTCATGGTTGACCAATTCTCTCAGCATGCAACTCAAAGCAAGTGTGATGTACATCAATAATGGAAGGGATTTGTGGATTGATCTTAAGGATAGGCTTTCACAAGGTAATACTCCAAGACTGTTTGAGATTGAGAAGGAGATTTCTCATCTTTCACAAGGTTCACTCTTAGTGAGTTCTTATTTCTCCAAGTTCAAAACATTATGGGATGAATTTGCCAATTATCAACCCTTTACTGTTTGTAATTGTGCTTGTACTTGTGGGTCCAAGTCTTCTCAGTTGGATGCCTAACACAAGGAACATGTTTTTCGTTTCTTAATAGGGTTAAATGATAGCTATGGAAATCTTATTGGTCAAATCCTGTTGATTGAGCCTTTCCCTTCACTTAGCAAAGTGTGTTCTTTAATCTTGCAAGAAGAAAAGAGAAGGAATATAGGTCATGGAGTTAAAATGGTATATCCTGTTGAAGCTGCTACTGCAATGTATGTGAATAATGGTAATAAAGGTCATAATCAAGGTTATAATGGTGGTAAAGGAGGGGGCATTCTAAGAAAGAGAGGCCTATTTTTACCTATTGTGGTCTCACTAATCATATAGCAGATAAGTGCTATAAGCTCCATGGTTATTCTCCAGGGTACAAACCAAAAGGAGGTAATAAGGCTATGGCTAATCAAGTCTTTGGGAATTTTGGAAATCTGGATGTTCTTGCTGCTTCAAACACTCATCAGATCAATGGTGGTCTGCCTAATGTTGGCCTTCAATCAAAACTTGTTCCTGCATCATAGAATACTCTTGGTACTCCTTTTGGAGGTGTTTCTTTGCAACCTGGTCCACAGCTTTCCTTGTCACAGTGTCCAATATCTCAAGCTTAATGTGAGAAGTTGCTCAATTTCCGGAAATTTTATTCGACGTCTAGATCAGGAAATGGTACTCAAACTCTCTATCAAGCTGCTTCAATGATGGCACCTACTGTTTCTGCTCAATCCCTCACAGCTTCCAGTTCCACTACACCTTCTTGTTCTTCCAATTTTTCAAGTAATTCATATTGGATACCACCAAATCTTTTTCATTCCATTTTTTTTTTTGGCTCAAGTTGTTAGTAGGCATGCATACAAATCTAATGATTGGAACATAGATACTGGGGCTACTGATCATATGGTTCATTCTGTCTCGTTGCTTACTTCTGTAACTTCTATGTTCAATTTTGTGTCTATTTGCCAAATGGGGAAGAAGCCTTAGTCACACACATAGGCACAATGCAGATTTCTTCCATTATCACACTTACTAGGGTTTTGTGTGTTTCTTCCTTTAGTTTAAATTTGATTCCTATCAGCAAGCTTACCAAGAATCTTTATTGTTGCCTTATTTTTCTTGGGAATTGTTGTTTTATCCAGGACCTTGCTCAATTGAGCACGATTGGTCTGGGTAAAGAATGCAATGGGCTGTATTTGCTGCAAGATTCTACTCATCACACTGCTCTTGTTGTCAATGTTGGTCATTCTTCTTCAGAACTGTGGCATAGTAGGCTAGGTCACCCTTCTTATTCTAAATTTTCCTTGTTAAAAGAAGTAGATGTTACTGCTTCAAATAAAGCAGATTGTTGTGATATCTGTCACTATTCCAAACAAAAAAGACTTCATTTTTTCTTCTAGTACTCATGTATCTACTAAACCTTTTGAGCTGATTCATCATTACCTATGGGGTCCTTTTGCTACTTGTACTCTTGATGGATTCAGATTTTTCTTAACCATAGTGGATGATTTTACAAGATGCACTACGGTTTATCTTTTGAAATATAAATTTGATACTCAATTTTTACTTCCTCAATTTGCAACTATGGTTAAAACTCAGTTTGATAGTCAAATCAAAACCATTAGAAGTGATAATGGTACTGAATTTTTGTTAAAAGAATTCTTTCAATCCAATAGTATTTTGCTTCAATTGTTTTGTGTTGATACTCCTCAATAAAATGCAATTGTTGAGAGAAAGCATCAACACATTCTCAATGTCAAGAGCCTTGAAATTTCAATCTAAGGTGATTGAATTTTGATAGCAGTTTATTTGCTTAACAGGATTCCTTCCAAATCTTTGGGGAACAAAAGCCCTTATGAACTTCTTTTCAATTCTGTACCTACTTATGCTCACTTGAGATGCTTTGGCTGCTTATGTTTTGCTTCCACTCTTTCCCATAATAGACACAAATTTGCGCCTAGGGCCAGTAAATGTGTGTTCTTAAGTTACCCCTATGGCATTAAAGGTTACGAGGTTTTAGATCTTGAGTCTAATTTTATTTTCATCTCTAGAGATGTCATATTTTATGAGCACATATTTTCGCATGCTGCTTTTGTTCAACCTTCAGCCTTTTATTTGGATGATTTTGTTTTTCCTCATTATGTTCCTGATTCTTCTGTTACTCCTACCTTTATTTCTGATGTTGATTCTATACCTAGTTAGCCTTCTTTTTCACTCCTTTGATCACTACTTTTGCTGATTCTTCTCTAGCAGTCCCTACTTATTCATCTATTGAGTCTTTAGATGTTCCTTTAGGTGCCATTGAGTCTACAGACCTCATTTTTTTCACCTATAACCCTTGTTCCTTCACACTCTACTATTGAACCTCCTGCCCTGAGAAGGTCTATCAGATCACATCATCTTGGTAGCCATTACCAAGAGAAGCTAGTTGTCTTGCAGTCCAAATGGTCCAAATCCTTATGCAGATATGTATTAACCATATGAGTTAAACAACAAAGCTGGCAATAGACCTAACTAATTCAGCAATGAGTTCTAGGACTAGCACAACTTGTTGAATTCTAAAACAAAAAGGAATTTAGATAGAATAACAATAAAACATTCAGAGCGTGAGTAGTTATGAGGGAAGAAGAAGTTGAAATACTCTCTCACCTATTATGTGCCATTGGCATTGTTGTGCTTATAAAGTGGGAAGTTGAAGAAGAAGGTTGAAAATGAGAAGTTGAAGAAGAAAGTTAGTAAAATGCCATTGCCAGTATTGCCAACATGAGTATCTAATTTTATGTTGCTAACAATTTTGAAGTGATAGTATTGCCAACACAAAGAAATAGTATGTTGTGAACTTGTGACTAGGGGTGGCAAAGTAAGCCCAAACCCACTTGCCCACCCAAACTCACCTACTCTAATTGAACCCAAATCCACCCAATTATTAGTTGGGTTAAATGGGCATCAATCCAATTAGACCCAGTAATTATTAGGTTTTAACTAAAAACCCATTGAGGCCCATTTAACCCAAAAACAATATACCCAAATTCAACCCAGCCCTTTCCATAATAAATAAATTAATAAACCCTCAGACGTTTCAGTGTTTTCATTTTCTTTCATTTTCTCGACCCTCAAACACTTCTCTCTCTCCTCTCACTTGCTCTCTCTCTTTCTCTCTCTAGCTCTCACAGAGAACAATGAGGCACAACAAACATAGCACAGAGACCACCCATTTGACACTGAATCCGATGCCGAACCTAAACGATCCCCTCTAGTTGCTGAACTGGGAAGTGGTGTTCCTTAAGGAGAGGTCGTAGAGCACACACGCCATCGGATCGGAGAGCGTCACGTATGCGTTGTGAATCTCTATGAAATCTCTACCGTCCGATTCGGAGTCCGACTTGATTTCTAGCTTGTCTTCATCTTGGTGGTGTTGTTGGATCATGGCGTTCGGATGGTACATCTTGGCCAGGCTCTGGTACGCCATCTTGATCTATGTCAACGAAGCCATTCGCTCCACTCTAAGCACCTCGTACAGACTCGCTGGATGCACCGACACCGACGAGGAATATAGCCTCGCCTCAGTCGCCATGGCAGCGTATGCCTTGACTTACCGTTTGGAAGAGGAGAATTTGGTTTCCTACGAGGAATAGAGAGGTGCGGCGGTGGGGAGGTTCAGAGTTGCAAACATTGAGAAAGGAAATTTGAGGGTTTAGGACTCTGTATGAGATTGAATGCGAAAGTAGTGATAACCCACCCAAACCCACCCATTTGACACCCCTACTTGTGACTGAGCTCCAAAGTCTTTCTGACAACAAAGACAATATGTTGTGACTGAGCTCTGAAGTCTTTCATTCATCCACGGTCACTAATGTCTAATTTCTAATTTTCACAAAGACAATATTGCCCTTTGCATTATTTTAAATCTTATGCTCGAATCAATCTTACTGGGGTCTGGCTATTTTAATCGTTCACTATACTATGTTGCTATGTGTTAGTTTAACAACGATATATTAACCATTTACTATTTCTATAACTATCCTATGTGGGGCTCTTTTATTCTTTTCTTTTCTTTTCTTTTCTTTTTATTTATTTATTTATTTTTATAGAAGTTCTATGTTGGAATTAATCATTTAAATAACTAAATTATATATCTACTGATATGATAAAATTTAAAATAAATGGGAATTATCTATTTGGTTCATGATAATTAATATTATATTATTTATTATCCTATCAGGATTTTTAATCCAAGATTACATAAGAATACTTATAACAAATTTTTTTTAATAATCATATATTTATTATATATCATGCCTTATATTTTAAATCAATTTATGAGCATTAATTTGCTTTTGCAAAAAATAGGCTTATTTATGATTATGTACTAGTTGCTTTCGAGACTTTACATTGTATGAAAAATCATAACTCAGGAAAAACAGGTTTTATGGTTGTCAAACTTGATATGACCAAAACATATGACAAGGTGGAGTGGAATTATTTACAGAAACTGATGGAGAAAATGGGATTCTGCACAAGGTGGATTGAATTAATTATGGAGTGTGTTAGTACAGTCTCATATTCCATCCTAGTGAATGGCGAACCGAAGGGGTTAATTAATCCAACAAGAGGCATACGGCAAGGGAACCCTCTCTCCCCTTTCCTCTTCCTTTTATGCATGGAAGGATTACATGGCCTAATCACAAGAGCTGCAAGAGCAAAGGAAATCAACGACTTCTCTCTTTGTAAGAGAGGCCCCAAACTAACCCATTTATTTTTTGCAGATGACAGCTTACTTTTTTGCAAGGCTAACCCCCAAGAATGTGGAAATGTACTCAAAATATTGTCAGAATATGAAGTGGTATTGGGCCAAAAAATCAATAGAGAAAAGACATCCCTTTTCTTTAGCAAGTCCACGGAAGAGGCGACTAGACAAGAGATAAAAAGAATGTTGGGGGTGCAAGAGATAAAATTTTATGAGAAATATTTGGGGCTGCCTTCGTTGGTGGGAAGGGGAAAAATAGCAAGCTTTAGCTATATAAAGGAGAGGGTTTGGAGAAAATTACAAGGGTGGGAAGGAAAGCTTTTGTCTCAAGCGGGTAGAGAAGTCCTAATCAAAGCAATTGTCCAAGCCATTCCAACATATACCATGGGATGTTTCAAAATACCCTTAGGTCTATGTCACGACATTGAAGCAATGGTTAAAAAATTCTTTTGGGGGTAGAGGGGTGATAAAAGGAAAATACATTGGATTAAATGGTCGGAGTTGACGAAATCGAAGCTAGATGGAGGAATGGGTTTTAGGGACCTTGCATTGTTCAATGACTCGCTTCTAGCCAAGCAAGCATGGCGACTCCTACATAATAAAGATACTCTTTTCTATAGGATATTCAAGGCAAGATTTTTTCCTCATTGTTCATTCATGGAAGCCAAGGAATCGACAACTGGGTCATATGCTTGGAAAAGCATTTTGAAGGGAAGGGAGGTTATCAAAATGGGTGCAAGATTTCAAGTTGGCAATGGAAAAAACATTAAAATATGGCAGCACCATTGGCTTCCCATTAAACATCCACCTTTAGTCACTTCTCCAATCATTGAGTCTATGGAGGATGCTACGGTTGATTGTTTAATAGATAAGTCTACAGGGAATTGGGATGATGAAGCGTTGGAGGGAATTCTTATACCGACTGAAGCTGAACTTGCAAAAAAGATCCCACTTGCCCGATGCCAAACTGAAGACTCTCTGTTCTGGCCTTTCACGGCAGATGGGCAATACAATTGCAAATCTGGATATCGTTTTCTAAAGGAGTTGGAGACCGAGGTTGAAGAAGGAACACGAACGGACTTGGACAAAAAATTCTGGAAAAGTATTTGGTCAATGGACATTCCAAACAAGTACAAAAATTTTCTGTGGCGTGCGTGCAGAGAATCCCTCCCAACAAAGTCTAACCTGAACAGAAAAACAATTATTCCAAACCCAACCTGTGACAGATGTGCTTCAATGGCAGAGGACACGCTACATGCTCTATAGGGTTGTTCAGGATCGAACGTGGTTTGGAATGATGATAGGTGGAGCTTTCGGTCAAGGGAGGTCTTCACTGACTTCAAGCACCTGTTCGGATGGTTACTGGAGAATGGGAAGCCCATTGAGCTTTTTGCTATCCAAGTTTGGTGTATTTGGCACCAGAGAAATCAATCCCGACTACATCAACCTTGCTGCCTCACTAAGGACTTGAAACAAACTGCATAGGAGCGCTGGGTTGAGATCAGATCAGTCAATCCTCTGCCAAACCCGATCAAAACAGAGCCCAAACCAAAATGGACAGCCCCACCACGAGACAAATATAAGATCAATTATGATGGAGCAATCTCAAATGCAGTAAACAAAGCAGGGATTGGAGTGGTTGTTCGTGACTGCAATGGTGAGGTAATTGCATCCTTAATTCAGCAATTGGAGCAAGCATACCAACCAGTGGAAGTGGAAGCAATCGCCGCATGCAAAGCAGTGGAGTTTGGCAGCGAGATTGGAGTGGACTGTGCTATTGTGGAGGGTGATTCAGAAGTGATAGTGAAGGCTTTGAGGAATAACGACAATGGATTGATTCCTTTTGCACCACTGATAAATGATATATCTTTATTTTCGGGTTTGTTTTCAGAATTGTCATACTCTCACATTAGGAGAGATGGCAACAAAGTTGCTCATAGTTTAGCTAGGCTAGCTTTGATGACACCAGGTTGTACCGTGTGGATGGAGGATGTCCCATCTCGCACTTTACCTTTTGTTCAGGCTGATTTGGCCGTGCTTTAATGATATTTAATAAACGTCTTCTTTCTCAACAAAAAAAAAAAAAAAAAAAAAAAAAAAAAAAAAAATTAGGAGTGTGTTCTACTCCTCTAAATTGATATTTGTGAATAATTTAGCTTGCTTTTAGTTTATCTTCCTCCACAAAAACATAATATGCAAATAATTCTAATTGATCTATTTCTCGAAATTAGTCTTGATGTGTTTTTAAGAGATTTATATACAACAAATTATTCATTCAAAAAATATATATACATCAAATTCTAAGATTCGCACTAAATTAAATAAGCCTCTAACAACGGTATACAACTCAATTAATAGTTAATATTACGTCAAAATTGCTAGTTTTTATCATTTTCTCTAAAAACAAATGCATAAGTTTGACTGTAATTGATATCCATAGCATATGATGACTAGGAAGAGGAGGATGACTTAGCCATGAACCCATTTGATGTTTCTCAAAAAATGAAAAAAAATACAAAAAAGTTACCTACTAACCATACCAACAACCAACCTGGCAAAATTTGATTAATATATAACTCGGGTGAGCTTTATGTCAAGTCATCCTTTGGAAAGCTTGATATCTTGCCTATGAGTTTAAACTTTGACTCAATTCTTTTAAGTGCTGTACTTTATGCTTTTTATCTAAATTCAAACAAGTGATTACTCTAAATATAATTTTTTTTTAAAAGAAAATAACATTATTTATATTTTATTGGTCAATGCAATAATGTGTTTAATTTTAGTTAAGAAACATAAAATACAAAAATAAAAAATTGTACCTAAACTAATCTATATATATAAACACATTCTAAAAAAGTGTAACAAAGTAAATAAATATATATTTTTTAAAGAAAAATATATAAATAAACATATAGTTACTAGTAAAAATACAAGATTAAATCAATATTGCATTAGAAATTATTAATTTTGATCCTTTTCTAAAATTATCCTTGTTGGCTTGTGTGAAAAGAATTAATCAAGTCCATCTTGTTGAGTATAGTCTTAGCCCAATAGATCTATATTTTATCCTATAGTCCCACTTACAATCAATTAGTTGTTTGCTAGTGGATAAATTCAGTTGCCTTAGGGTTCGTTTGGTTGGAATGATGGAAAAGTGGGAGGATAGAAAATGAAGAGAGAATGGAAAAGTAGGAGGATAGAAAAGATTTTAGTTTCTCTCATTTGTGTTTGGTTGGGAGGGTAGAAAAGTGGAGTGATGAAAAACTTTTTTATTTGATTGAAAATAAAGTTTGTATAAATTTACCATCATGTCCTATTAAATAAAACAAAAAGTAACACATTATACTTTAAAAAAATTGTGTATAGATGGACACTTCAGTAAAAAAAAAAAAAAAAAAAAAAACAAAAAGAACAAAATCAAAAACCAATTAACATTAATGAGAAAATAAACATATGAGCACTAAAAAAAAAAAAACGTTGTAGACTTAGAGGTGAATTCCAAGGGTATTTTTGGAAGCTCATTTAATGAGCTTTCCTCTCTCAATTTTCTCTCCATTTTGGAGAGAAAACTTTTTGGTGGGCCCGGAGAGAAAACTCCTGGGTCCCACCATTTATTTTCCTTCCTTCCTACCCAATCAAACACACTCCAAAAAGATTTTCTTCCCATTTTCTCTCCAAAATTTTTCATCCACCCTATTTCACCTCCAAACAAACACACTCTTAAACTCAAGGAGCGTTGTTTTATTCATTGAAAATCTTAGTAATATGTTATGTTTTGATCTTTTTTAGTCCTTATTCATTGGACTAATGACACATAACCACTCCCTAGCTTTGGAAAATTTATGCTTTATCAAGGTGTAGGATGATTGGAAATTTTATGTGTCATATTGCCATTAGGAAATTTCAACGTAAGACCACTTGCACAATTATACAAGAGTTTGAAAGAGAAGGTAACTTTTATTATTAAAAAAAATAAAAAATAAAAAAATAAAAACAGAAAAGAAAGAAAGAAAGAATAATCAAGCCTATCTTGTTGAGTGTAGTCCTTAGCTACGAGTCTTGCTTTATACCTCTATACAAATCAATTAGACCTATGTTTTATTTTATAGATCCAATTACAACCATTTGGTTGTTTTCTAGAAGGTAAAGTTAGGTGTCATATTCAAACTTACTCCGTGTTGTTTTATTCATTGAAAATTTTAGCAATATTTCCTTTTGGGCTTTCTAATTCTTTATTCATTGGAATGAAAACAAAATCAGTCCTTGGCCAATTACCATATGCCCAACAATTGGATGGTTTTATATTGAATTGATCCACAAAACTTCATAAACTGATGTGAATAAAAATCTTCAGAAGATTTAGTCGCCAATTCAAGTTTGTTTACTGTTCTTTGTAGTTTAATCATGAGCATTTTAATGGTATAGATCAACCATATATATTATTATGAATCTCTTGCTGTGTAACATGATATATAAGCAATATATTAGCATGTTTACTTTCATATTGTTAAAATTTACATAGGTTTTGACTATGCAATTGGAAGGGTAAAGTGATCCAATGTTCCTCCTCAAATAATTAATTTCTTTGCCGGAGATGGCCGAATAAATTTTGCTGCTGATCCATGATCAGAACATTGCATCATTAATATCACCACCACGCGTTGCAAGTGTTTTTCTTTTTTCTTTTTTTTTTTGAGAAAGACCACACATTGCAAGTTGATTGGAAATTTTGTGTACTGGGCTAGCAGGGGGTGATGGAATTTTTATGCGTTATCAAAGTGCAAGGTAATTGGAAATTTTTTTTGTCACACTGCCACTTGAAAATTTCAACATAGGACCACTTGCACAATTTTACGAGTTTTTTTTTTTCAACACAATTAAGATAGAAAGAGTACTAGAGCAGGTAAAAGTTAGAGGATTCATGGCTCATGCTCATAAAAAAAAATTATACAAACAGATATTCTTTGCATTTTTTCCATCTCATTCCTCCCCTTCTCAATCAGGCCTTAAGAGTCACTGGCACTATAAATCTTGATGAGAATTCCTATATAATCTCTGATAATTCAATTTTGTTAGGTAAAACAATAATAGTGAAAGAAACAAACTATCCCTTTTCTCTCGTCTTCACGTCCTTCGTCCATCCCTTCTCTCTCTTTGCCATCTCACACATAAAAAAAAAATTTTAATTAGAAAAAAAAAAAAAAAAAAAAAAAAAAAAACACTCAGCCATCTCAAGCATTAAAACTAGCCAAAGATAAATCTGCCTTCATCTCAAGAAGCTTTGAATTAGTTTCATTCATCAAAAAGTACATTACTTTCAGTCTTGAATATTTTCTTGGCATCCAAACAGCAAGAATCCAATATCCAAAAAAAAAAAATCCCCATAAAACCCAATTGAACAAATTGTTCATAGATGGTTCATGTAATGGCCTAGTTTGTCTGGCGGATGATGCTCCTAGTGGCAACCATGTCATATTTCTAATTCTCTGGAATCCATCTATTCATAAAGCCATATTTAGTGAGACTTGTGTACCTCCAAGGTTGCACACATAGCACCAAATCTAAACTCCAATTTCCAAAAAATTTGCACATATTAGAGCCAAAATCCTCACTGTGCACAGATTGGATCTAAATTTTTGAGATTTCCTTGTTGCATGTTGGATCTTTGGTTTTAGGAGGGATTGGCAGCAAGATTTTTTTTTACGGGTTTAGGTGGTTGTGGTTTCTGATGAGAGGAACGAAAAAGGAGGAAAAGTGAGGAAGAAAGATGGAGAGAGAATCTGATGATTTTGAAGAAAGAGGAGAGAAAGTGATTGTTTCAGAGAGAGAGAGAGAGAGAGAGAGATGGATATGCGTGTTTGACACTTTGATGTTTAGAGAGTGCGAAATGCTGCAACTTAACGAACAATACAAACTAAAAGTGATCATGTGCGTTTGACATGGTACTAGGACAAGTGTCACCATGAATTGTTGCCACCTAAACTTGTTTGTAGCAATTCCTGCACACTTGTGTGCAGCATATCCTTGTCCTTGTCCTTATTTATAATGTATTCACTTGCAATTGCATTTTAGATGCAATGACCATCTCACAAGTTATGACTTTTTTTTTTTTTGGTTATGCTTGGTTGGTTAATATTCGAAACTACCACATCAATGTATTAATGTTAAAACCAGTTATTAACTATTCACCTTTATTATTTCTATTCTATGTGGAACTTAATCACTTCACTAACTAGGTAATTTACAAGTGAATTTGAAAGCTAAAACATTTTTTTTTTCCAACTTATGGCATTTGTTTTTTATGATTGTACTTTTTATCATTAGAATAAGATGCCAAAAAAGTTTTTGGTGTATGGGAATTGAATCATAAATCTCTTATTCAACTTTATCAGTTGAATTAACTGAAATCCACCACTATAACTTTTATTCATGATAATTGTTCTTTATCTTCAAACCATGACTGCATATAAATATTTATATATATTCTTTTGTATACTCACATATCTATTACATATCATGCATAATATTATATATATATATAGTAATATTGGAGGCTTAGATAGGGTTGACAACGTTAATTTAGAGCTATCATTTCGATTATGTCTTGGATGCCGTCAACACTGCCACTGTTGCCTATGGTGTTAGTTGTAAACTTGCGTAGTGAGTGTGATGAGGATCACCCATCCAAGCATTTCAGTTGCAAGTTTAAGGTAAAAAAGAAGTGACATTTGTTCCCTATAGTAATGTACAAGAGGAAATTAATTCAATCAATCAATACTGGAAGCAACAAAAATATAATTAGAAAAATAGATAATAAAACATTTTCAAGAAACTTATTTTGGTTTTGTAGAGTATGTTTGTGTGCTCCATTTAGGAGACATTTTCATATGAGCCCAATTTCTCCTAAATAGAGCATTAGGTAATTTTCGAGACCTGTCGGGCTTCCTACTCGCTATAAAGTTAGTCTAATGGTATGGACTCTGGAGCTCCCACTTGAAACTGGTTTTGTTTATACTTGTTATTTTTCAATATTTTAATAGATTTAATTTTGGCCATAGATTCCCTTCTTTTGTTGACTTCCGCATTTCGCGCTTTTTTTTTGTCTTTTTTCTTTTTTTTGGGTTAAATGTATTTCGCTTTGTTGACAACCTCATTGTCTCAATTTTGCTTTAAGGCAGATTTTTTAAATAGGATTTCTAACTTGCCTCATAATTACTTTTGAATATATAATTATATATTCACGACGATAGAATTCCAAAATTATATTCACAAGTGTTTTTCTTTATTGTTAAAAAAATATTTCATATATATATATATATCCTTTTGTATACTCTATATCTATAACATATCGTTTATAAGTGCACTCTGCTCCTTTAAAGTGATATTTGTGAACCATTTAGCTTGCTTCTTTTTTATTTCCCTCCACTAAAAAAGAAAATGCAAATGATTATAAATTTATAATTGATCTATTTGACAAAACTGTTTCTAAAGTGCTTTTAAGAGATTTTATGCACAACAAATTCTTAAGAGTTCACAATAAATTAAATAAATATATAGCCTTTAGGAAGAAGATACATATAAGAGCATTTGTAGTATTGGTGATAAAATTTTTTACCTTTCAACATTTCAAAAATCCATTTTATCTATTTTACACATTATTTTATAATTTTTCAGCATAAATGATTCAATTTTTATAACACTCCATTTAAATATTCTTTTTTCATATTTTTTTTATTTTTTCTTTACTCTTCGTCTCTCTCTCTTCGGCTCTGTCTCTCTCTTCTTCGAAGCAAACCAGTAAGAACAACAATCACACCCCACAAGCAAATCAGCAAGAACAACAATCACACACCCACCGCCACTGCCAGTAAAACCAGCCGCCATAACCCATGGCTAAAAATTCATTGTCCCAAAAAAAAAATTCAATATCAAACCCACCAAAAACAACCACAAATATAATTTAAAAAAAAAACCACCACCACAAACCCACCAACCACACCACCGCCGACCACCACCACATCATAACCCAGCAACCCAAATCAGCCAAAAGTCACGAACCCAGCCAAAACCAGATTCACGGCAGCCGACGACCTGACCCACCAAGCCCACGACAGCCCACCGCCGCTGCACGTCCTTAACCCACGATTCACAGCCACCAACATCAAGAGTAGGGGCCATTGAAGTCGAAGGAATCGACCTCGGATCTGCCAAGAATGACTTGAACAATATGCTCACAGTCACAGCAGTGAACACAACCTTTGCATCCTCCGAACAAAAATTCAAAATCTTCGACAACCATCCACTCTTCTAATCAAACTTTGATTTCGCCATTGCCATCTTCATCGTCGTTGTTATTGTTGTCGATGAAGTCGATGATGTTAAGAGAAAGGAGGAAGAAATAAAGAAAAATGAAAGGGGGAAGACTGAAACGTGAAAAGAAATAGGAAAAGGAGAAAATTGTGAGGAAAGAGAAAAGAGTATTCAATTAAAAGGGGCAAAAGGTAAAATAAAATATTATTTTTTGGGTTTAACTAAGAACTACAGTGATCTCCGATGGCAAATCACACTGGGGTGTAAAAATGCCGTTGCTATTTTACCAATTAAACCCTTAAATTCCTTCCACGTTCGGGTATGCAAACCCAAAAAGTTTTACATCTCAGTTATAATAAAGTTGTATATTTGCAGCCTTACTGTTTACGAGGATGTAAAAAATTTATAATTTTTTATTCTCTTCTCTTTCTTCCTCTCGCTTCAAAGTTCAGACTCCTTTATCTCTCTCTTTGTTTTCTTTTTTCTCATTTCTTTCTCTCACGCTCTCTACTCTCTTTCTCGCACGATGAAGTCTCCCACTTCTCAAGACCGGCTTTTGGTGTGAAAAAAATGGCTTCAGATCTGCTTTGGGTGGCTTCAGATTGATGTGGGGTTGTCGGGACAGTGGATGGTCGTGGGTAGGCATCGGTGGCGTGGATAGGCGTGGGTTCGTTTTGGCGTGGGTGGCCGTTGGTGGGTGGTTTTATTCTCCGTGGGATTGTGGGCCACCGTGGGTCTTGTGTGTTTAGATTTGGGTTTTTATTGGGTATTTTCAGTGATGAATCAGTGTTTAGATTTGAGTATTTTGGCGCCTGGGTTTTTGTTGGAGTGTTTCTTGGTGGTGCTGCCGTAGGTGGGTGTTTTGGTGGCGCTATTGTGGGTTGCCGTTGTTGTTGGTGGTTGCAGGTGATGGGTTGCCAGTGGTGGGTTGCTGTTGCTATTGGTGGTTGTCGTTGCCGTGAGTTTGGTGTTACAATGTTGCGTTTGGTAGAATGGAAAATTCTTACCTAGTCCCGGACTACAAGGTCACTAAGCTGACGTTGTAGTCCCAGCCAATAACAACAAAACAATTAAGAAGAAAAAGCTGACATCATTTAAATAGTACAGCTCATTAACCATGGCAAATGCTGGTCTTCTCGTTAACTTTTCCGTTAGCCAGCTGCTTTCAACAGTTCTTTCACCAGTTTCAAAAGTTTTCGGACCCACCTTAATTTCAAATTTCAAAATTTCAATCCACCCGCTTGTTTCTGATATTTCATTTCTCCTCCTCAACATAAAAATGAAAATCACTTTCTTGAAACTCTCTCCCAGCCGACACAGCCATGGTCTCACTGGTTTTTTCACCTTCTTGTAGCTTTTTTCATTTTTTGTTTATCACTGAAAACTTAGAAATTCGTCTCTCATGTTTTGTGTTTAATTTTGTAGATCATCAGCATGCACGGGTTCAAGAAAATCCACAAGGTTCAAAGGGTGACAATGAAATCGTACTCTCTAATATCTGTTTCTCTCTGTCTTTCTAAGTTACTGAACTTATTTATTATTGTTAGCCTCTGTTTGATTGCCGAGAAATTGGATGTGAAATCAATTGTGAATGTCTTATTTATTACTCAATTAAGTGTTGTTTTACGTTTCTATCTATAGTGCTCTGAATTATCAATGAAGTTCTTAGCCTCTGTTTGGTTTCAGAGAAAATAGAAGGAAAAATTTGATGCCAAATTTAAGTTTTATTCACTATTTTCATGGAATCATAAGTGCTTAAAGGCGATTTTGGAAGGAGCGTTAGCCATATGACTCTAAACACAACTTTCGGCCTGAACACATGAACCTCTGTTTGTAATATGTGGGAACAGGGGACAAGCTCAGCTAGCCATATTTCTATTCATGATGTATCCTTGGGAACAAGCTCAGCTAGCTTGGGACCTTTTTAAGTTTTTTTTTTGTTGTTAATAAAAAATGGAATCAAAACAGTCTTTATTATTATTGTTGCGTCAAAGTATACATGTTTATCCTCCTATTCTAATCGATCAACCCTCATAGATATCTTGCTTAGCCTGGCTAGGTACTTTTTAGAATGCCTGCCAACATTGCTCAAGGTTGAGATTGTATACTTCTCCGCATCAGACTCGTACTTAGTAAAAAAAAATACACTCTTCAAAAGCTTATTGCATCTAAATTCTAAACTGTGTTAATGAATGTCTTCGAAGAACAAAATTCTGCTTCACTGCTGTGATGGCTTAGAAAGACTTTGCTTACAATATGCTCCTTGGGAAAAATAAGATACTGGCAGCATGAATAAAGGCCATCAAACATTGTGAAGCCAATAATACATAACTTTCACTTGGCAACAAGTCAAAATAAATCCAAAGAGAACAAATTTACTCCTCAAAAATAAAATAACAAACAAAAGAAACTTGGTGACATGATAAATGTCACTTGGCTCCAAGCCAATAATTTGTGAAGTTCCTAGAGTTCATTTAAAGTAGAGATTATCATTTTCAAAATGAATTTTACTAATAATGTGAACAGCAAAAAATATACTTTGCAATGTACTTCTTCCAATTTTACAATTTGGCATCAAGGTTTTGCAATTGAGTTTCAATTTCATTGAATCAAAAACAGAGCACCAATTTCAAAATGTCATTACCTTCATTGAAGCACAAATAACAATTGAGCATCAATTTTAGAATGCCACTTCCCATCACATAAATTGGATTGATAACATTTCAAAAGATAAATCATAGACATAATTATAGCTACTGAAATATTAAGAAAAGAATAACTGCATTTTCTTACATTATCTTGGTTTGTACCATACATCCTTGTAATGGTTTTGTATAAACACAAAGACACTGAGTGTCAAAATTGGACAATACATATATCAAATTTAAAGCTTTAGTAAAACTGAAAATTAGTCCCATTAACTTCAAGATAAATGACTTCAATCCTTCATGAATGCTTCAAAATCTTTTCTGGCAATGTAGCTTGGCTGGGGCTCCATCATCTTGCAATATTAAAAAAAAAAAAAAATTTAGTCAGCACAGTAACATCCCAGAAGATCAATCCTCATTATCTGTAATTGCAATTCAAACCAACCAAATGCTTTAAGAATACTATCAAGTTATGCTCAAATTTGCAGTGGCACCAGAAAAGCCTAAGATAATGCCTCTCTCCAGTTTTAACATTTGAAGAAGCAATATCAACGTGATAAATTGAAGTATTTGAAAGAAAATTATGAACTTTCCAACAAGTGGGATTTTCACAAACGTCTTAATATCAGGTACTTGAAGGGGAATAATAGAAGAAACAACCTTGTCTATGAGCATATCCTTGGCAAAATCAAGAGCCCATTTGAAAATGTGCAACATTCGCATTGTAGTAGAAGACTACCCAAACCACATCCTCAACACAAAAACTAAAAAATTACTCGAAGATGAAATATAGTAATAGAATAGTAGTACACTTAATGATTATCTGTTGAAAAGTGAGATATTGATGAAAGAAAAAACCTTTATTTTCTTTCAACGATTATATGGCACAAGTAGTCTAATTCTTCTGTAGACAATGCACTAAGTTCTCAGATGGTGCACAACTACGACTTTTTAGAAAAGAGACAATGCAATCAAAGTTCCCAATCGTCATAGGTGCTAAAAAAAATCACTCCTTTTATTATATGTTGTAATTTCATGTCTGTTTCCTTAACTCATGCAAGTCATATGGATTTTTCCATTTTCCACTATATAATATTTATGGTAATCATTTCATTCAAAATTGAAACATCATTACAAGAGCTCAAAATTAAACATGACTGTACTGTTATAGGCTACAGAGTACAACTCAAGAATAAAAGCCAAGCAGACCACAGACCCAAACAATCTGAAAAACCCATAAATGCCATAGCTTCTGAAAGAGACCAGATCAACACAATCCACTAATCCCACAAAACAAAGCTTACTTGCCTTCTTTTTTCCCAGCAACCAAACAGAGCTCATTAAAATAAATCAATTAAAAAAATGACAGAGAGAGAAAAACAAAAAACTTACGGAGCAGTGGCGTTAGCGACAGCGTAGTTGGGGTTGAGAGAAAAGCAAAAGGAATCGTAAGGGAAAGAGGCCACGACACTAGTTGGTGTGAGAGGTGGGTCGTGCAACGATGCGGCTTCGCGTAAAGGTGATTGTGGCAACAGCCCTGGCTGGGTTGAGAGAGAGCAAAGGGGAGGAGGAGGAGAGAGAAAGGGAGAAAGGGAGCAAAGTGAATGAGGAGCAGAGAGAGTTTTTGAAATAATTGAGAAAAGAAAAGAGGCAAGTTAGAGAATAGGGGTTTTCCCATTTCACGCGGATTAATGATGTTTATCTACCGTTGGATTAACTGAAGGGCTGAGATTTGAATTTGAACCTAACGAAATAGCAACGTACTAAACGCCAATAACTCTATTGCTGACTTGGTTTCCTGTTAAATGATATCAGCACTTTCTCTTAGGTGTCTCATTTTAATTGGTCTGGACTACAAGGTTAACAAGTTGACCTTGTAGTCCCGGACTAGCTAAGAATTTCCTTGGTAGAATACCCAGACTTAGGTCGTCAAAATAATTAGTTAGACTAAAGGCATTGTTTACTAAAAAAAAAGGACCACTTTTTTAAGAATGCGGTCTAATTTCACATGAAGTTTGATATTATATACTATATTTCATTTATAAAATTTTTGAAATTGTATATATATATATATATATTTTAATGAATTTGATTGCAAAGAAAAATGAAAATGAACATGTTTTTTTAATAATTTCAAAATTATTATAAAAAGAAACAAAAACAAAAATGGATGGATCTAAAATTTTAAAATTAACTTCTATTCTACTCTTGACCTCCCATTATTCCCCATTATATTGTTCATTGCATTTCTTTTCTGTTTAATATGATAAACTATACTCTACATATCACTGATTGCATAGTATATTTGGATTCGCTTTTAAATTTTTTTTAAAAAAATTATTAACTTATTTATTGAAAATTTTAACAAACGCAATTGATCTGGAAAAACGTACGGTTTGAAAGCCAGAAAATAGAAGGTAAAGGCTGGGCTAACAATCTAGGAAAAAAGTTTTCTTCTTCATGCTCTTTCCCTAGCGACTATGCAATTCCTACAAGAAGATTGGTTACTTTGTGTGTAGCAAAAGGGTTGGTGGAAGAACTGAATGATACTCCTAAACATGTTGTAATGAATTATTTATCAGAGCTGCAGATAGACCTCAACTTATTTATGTTTTTTCTTCGTATTTGAACTTTGTATGGTAGGGGGAAAAAGGCAAAAAGAAAAAAATAACAAAATTCTTGGGACCAAAAACAAATTAAAAAAAAAAAAAAAAAAAAAAAAAAAAAAAAAAAAACAAGTCTCTCGGGGTCAAAGCCCCCAAAGCAAGTTAAAGTTTTTTTTTTTTTTTTTTTTTTTGAGGGACAGCAAGTTAAAGTTAAACAGCAATGGAATGGGTCATTATTAACTCATTATTATCCTTATGCCTTTTCTTACCTTGTAAGTAAGTCTACAGATCCAACCACAACTGGTTCAATCCACCCGAACTATATTAAAGTATGATGAGTCATCTACTTTCTATAAAAGAGCTTGGTGATATATGCTCTTTCCAGAAAATGCTTAATAAAATGATATTTTTTTTAACTATTATTGATCTGAATTTTGATGTGTTTGATTATAAAAAAAAAAAAGTACAAGAAAAAAAAAGAAAAAGAAAATAAGGATTGAACTTGAACACGCAAAAAGAACATAGTACATGAACATGTTCTTCCGAAAAAATTATGAAAGTAATAAAAAAATTAATTTTATTGATTAATTTTATTTATTTTTAAAAAAAGTTAGAGGAATTTTGTTTTTAATTTTTTTATGTGGCTTTTATTTAGAGAAGTGCTACATCCAAAATATTTTCACAATAAATCATAAATGGTAAATTGTTATTAATTCTAATTTGAATCTACAACTTAAATTACTTTTTTGCTCACCAATAATAATCAATAACAACTAGTCACTTAGAATTTGTTATGAAAAAACTGTGGACATAATATTCCTCTTTTATTTATTTATTTAAATGTTGACATGTAATTTTTTTTATTGTTAATTAAACCTTTTAATATTATTTTAATGGCCATGTTAGCATCTAATGTGCCAGCCATGCACTCCGTTTGACACATAGGCTATTTCCATTAGTAAGATGATGGTAGAGACTAAAATGAGAATGATTTTTCAATTTTAGGGACCTCATCTGGAAAAAAAAAGTGGGGACCATGATAGAAATTGGTCCAAAATGTAGAGGCCAAAAGTATATTTATTTCAAAGATTTTGTTAATAAATGGCCAAAGGACATAGGTTAAAATATATTTAATACTTTATATTTACATCCATAATATTTTCACAATAAATTATAAATAGTAAGTTATTATTCGTGAATAAAAAAATGATGTTAATGGTGAGCCCAGATTAGAATCAATAACAATTTGTCATTTGAAATTTATCGTGAAATTATTCTGAAAATTTTATTGACGTAGTATTACTCAAATAATTTTTTTTATACATTTTTCAAAAAAAAAAAGGTGTCAAATTGTACAAATATATCTAAAAAAGTACACATAGTGTGCGTTTGGAACGCACGTTGAACGTGTGTTTTTGTGTTTTGCTGAAAAATAGTGGGTCCCGTGCACTGTTCATGGGACCCGCAAGTACGAAATTCAGCAAAAAAAAACCTTTAAAACTGAGTTCCATACATCACTATTCATATTTAAAAATTATTTTATTACAGTATTTTCAGCAATAAGTTTTCAGTTTTCAGCAAATAAGCGGTATCCAAACAAACCCATAGAGTCTATTTGGAATTCGCTTATTTTGCTAAAACTAAATTTTTTTTGCTGAAAGTACCGTAGATAAAAGTAAACTTTAGTTGAAATAGTATAGTGAGACCTATAAATAATATAAAAAAGTACAATAAGATTCATAAATAGTAAAAAAAATAAACTGAATAGGAAAATAAATTAGCAAAAATAATTTTTGCCAAACAGCCATATAATAACAATTAGTTTATATGCATGAGTCAATGAATGACGCCTATATTATTTTATTTTAAAAAATATATATGCACTATAGTTCATATATTTATAGATTTTTAACTTTTACCCAGGAACCATTATAAAAAGAGCAAACCCAAACAAAAACAAATGGGCATGGCGTACAAAGTACAAACAAAAACACAAATAATTTGTGACTCTGTCAGCGAGGCCGAGGTGTAAGTCCAAATGGACCAAACCCCAATTCCCAACAAGGAAAGACCGAATGTACAATTTGTACTCTTTGTGCTTCTTTTATAGAAACAAAATACTTCTTTTTTATCTCTCTCTCTCTCTCTCTCTCTCTCTCTCTCTCTCTCTCTCTCTCTCTCTCTCTATATATATATATATATATATAATTTAAAGTTTTGAAACTTTCACAATTTTTTATATCATCACTAATTTTTTTTTTATATTTTAGATTTTTTTTATTTTAAGTTTTATATTTTATATATTTATTATTTATATTTTTTAATATGATTTAGGACTTTTAAGATGTATTCAAACACAAACACCTCCTCTCATACAATTTTTTATTTTGTTTTGGACTCTTCCTTCTCTCATTCTCTAATGTTTCGGCCACTAGATCACTATTAGGGTTTTTTAATTATAATTTTACTCTATCTTCCTACACGTTTCTAATATTTTATTTAAAATAAAAACACCCTGCAAAAAATACTTCTCCAGTCCCATGAATGGAAACAATTTGAGAACTAAATATGGAACCGCCATTTGGAGACTAGTGTGCGGTGCGGAAGTGGGGTCGGCATAGCTCTTTCATTGTCGCTTTCCTTTCCTTGCAGTTGCTTACAGGTCCCACTCATCCACTTGCCTACTGTTCATTGTACTTTTACCCTTTTTTTCTTTTTTTTTTTCAGATTCACGTGTCAATTGCTTATTAGTATTTAGGTTGTTAGAATTTTTTTTTGGGTAAATTACAAAATTGTTCCTATCATTTACACAATATTTCAATTTAGTCCCTAATCTTTCAAATTTCAATTATATCAATTTGGTCCTTAACCTTTTCAGTGTCGTGTTAATTTGGTACCTGCCGTTATCACTTGGATGAAAAAGACTGTTGTATCAAACTGAATGATAAAAAATTATTTTTTATGCCACATTAGAAGCCAACTATACCACCAAGTTAGGTTTTTTTTTTTTTTTTTTTTACCAAATTAAATCTAAGAGACGTGATAACCAAAATCTTAGTTTTTGGGTTGAAATTTCTATTAATTATTTTTTTTTTATTGTACATGACAGATAAAGCATGGTCTATTCTTCTAGCCTAGTGAACGATAAATTTTTATTTGGTATGTTATATATAAATTTGTTGAATTTGGTTTGGTTTTGAAGTAGAATTTGGAAATTCTATAAATTTTGAAGTTTTAAGTCTTGGAGTTTTTGGTATTTGCGTCTCAGTAAGTTGATCTTAATTCTTCACCTTAAATGCTTTTTATTTAGGTTCATGTGATTTTTTGTTTTCTTATTAAAAGTTATGATTTTTGGTTGATTAATTATTTGTTTAGATTAATTTTAATTAATTATTTGTTTGGATTCAACATAAAAGATAATGGAATTAGGTATTATAATTTTGATATTGTTTCATGTTTTGAATTGTCTATATTGTTATTACTACGAGAAAGTCATATTGCTACTCAAATTTGAAAATTGGTGTATCTTCCTCATACCATGGTCTTTGTTTATATATTTGTAGTTTATATTAGTTTTGAATGTGTGTGTGTATATATAATTATTGAGAGTTTCGCTTTATTAATTTAAGAATTATAAATTACTTTATAGGTTTCGATAACTATGCACTTGCAACTTAATAATATTCAATGTTAGACAACACTTCTAAACTATGGAAAAGTATACAAGTTAAATATTTCTTCATTTTTTTTTTTAAATACTGACTAGCAAAATGTTTAAATACTGATTGTTACGGGTTAGCGACTAGTTTTATTGATTTCAGTTCATTGTGCTTCAGCTCTTTCTAGCGACTTTATTGTGCCTAGATTTTAGAATGAGGAAAAAAAAGTGTGACGTTTTTTTATTTGAATTTAAGAACATATTTTATTGATCATCGTAGTAAATCTTTGTATACAATATCCAACAACAAATGTGGTCTTTCTTCAATCCTAACATCAATACTTACAGGAGTATGAGCTTTATGAGCTTGAACCCTTGTAGTTGTATTATGTGTGCATTTGACATTAGTTTATTTAACTTTTTGTTATTATTTTTTTATTAAAAGAGTATTAAAATATACTTGTATTATAAAAAAGTGGTAAATTTTTTTTTTTTTGGTTCAGTAGATTATTATTTGCAAGTCCCACAATTATGTTTTTGGTAAAGAAAAATCAATACAATTAATTGAATACAAGTCTCACGCTATTAATTTTCTCAAAATGTCAAGTACTTTTTTGCTTATTGTATGTCCCATTTTTTTTAATTAATAGTACTTTCAGCAAAAAACTAAATAAATTGTTCTGAAATCAAAACTATAGACTAACTATTGCACTTAAGGTCCCATTTTCGAAAGTGGCCAAAATGTGATCGAGCTTTTTCAATAGGTTGCCATAAAAGGATATCATGCCACAGAGCATTTCTTAGGTTTAAACCGCGCTTAACACGCTCAAAGCTTGATTCATAGTTGAAATATGCGGAATTCATGAGAATGAACTGAGAAGAAGAGGCCCTTTATTATTGGGCTCATTTATGAGCTTTAAAAAGATTGTGGGGGCCTTTTCGTTGTGCATTAGGCTGGGCTACCTCCCGCGGTAGTAGAACCAAGTATTCTGAGTAAGGGAGTTGAGACCGGTCCAACTGCAACTCAATTTGGTCCGGCTTGTGCGCAAACGTTGAATCCAAGTCCAAGAGAAGATGCAGCAAAGTGGGCTTATCCTTTGTTTCTGCCGCTACCAGTTTCTGCCGCAGGATTGATGTTTCTGCCGCAGAAGGAACTTTTCTCCGGTTTCTGCCACTGGTCTGACTTTTCTACTATGCAGCAAAACTGTTTGCCGCGTAGTAAGACTGTCTACTGTGCAATGAAGCTTTCTGCTGTGCTTTAAAAGCTTCCTGCCGTAAAGCCTTCTGCTGTGCAATAGAGTTGTCTGCCATGTGAATGACTACTCTTCATTTTTACTGCAGAAATACTTTTCCACTTCCTGCACATAAACGAATCTAAAACCCAAAGAAAATACCCATTAAACAAATGTTAGCTTAAATGGGTTAGCATATTCTCAAATATATACATACATATATGAGTATATATACTTATACGTATTCATATATACATATATAAACTATATATTTTTCCAGAACGTGAGAAACAACGTTTATGTATATATATATACTTACGGCAGGATAATGACTAGCTTGTGTCAACAGTAAAATACGTAATAACAAATAAAGAGGAAAGCTTCGGCAGAAAAGGTTTAGATTGATAATAGTTAACACGGTAAACATAATAAAAAAAGGTGCTACGGCAGAATAACTAGTACAACAAGTAAAAACATCACAGCAGGACAACTAATGCGGCAGACGTGATAAAAACGTGCTACAGCAGGATGACCAAATACAGCAGATATAAGTTATAATGAGAGAAATAAAATATATTTATAATCAAAATCAAGTATTAAATCTTCCCATAAGATAAGTAAACCAAAAAGGAAACCCAAACTCCAACTTGAACAACCTTTTCATAGGCTCCTACCGTAAAAGTTGTGCATTTTGGAGAATAGGCCTAAATGGCTACTAGCTATTAATTTTGGAGACTTCAAAGAGTGGGTTTGCTAAGCGGGAAGGAAAAGATGGTCTATTGATGCATGCCCCTATTCCTGCCGTATTTTCTCTCTTTGTTTTACCACTTTCTTTCTTCCTCTGTTTTTCACTCTTTCTCCTGTTTTTTACTCTTCCTCTTCCCCTGTTTTTTTCTCTTCCTCTTCCCCTTCCGTCTCCCCCTTTTTTCCATGGCTAGCTCCTCCTTTTATAGTGAGCTAATTCAATGGGATTTCTCCCTTTTACCCCTAGGGCTTCACCAATTGTTTTTGGTTCGTTGTGGGCATCCATTCAAGACTACCCACCAACCCATTGGTTGCCCCGACCACTGCCATTGCTCAGTACATGTTTGTTGCACGACAAAATTCCTTTTTGTTTGCTCTTGCTGTATACCTCTACCTCTAGGTTCAAATGGGTAAGGATTGGACTACTCACTACCTAGCTCTATGGCATGCATCAGTGGTCCCAACCATTTGTTACTTCTTTTGGGTAAGATACCATCCCAGCAAGGTATATATCCCAAAAGAAGTTATGGCAGAAAACCAAATATAGACCCCCTTTTCCCCCCACCACCAAACCACGCCCTCTGAATCTCTTTGACCGTGGGCCCACCTCCCTTGTATTGGCTGGGTACAGGTTGGTGGTGTCCCGTCCTTTCTGTTTTTGTCTTCTTTCATTCCCACGCCATTCCTGCCGTAGCAGATCAACTCTGTTTTGTCCTGTTGCAAATCTTTCACACGTTTCCTGCTGTGTTTGTCATTTTCTTTAGTTTGGGCTTTTCTTTCCTTCACGTGATTCCTACTATTGACACTTCCTGCTACTCCTTATTTCCTTTCATCGTTCTTTTTCATATCAGTTTTCATGCCTATCTTTTTTATACAAAAGGATTTGGGCCTTTGTGGGCCAAATAATGTTAACTGGATCAAAAGGGCATTGGGCCCAATTTATCTTCATCTGCCGAAGCCATCCTGCTAGAGAATTGTATTCTGCGGTAAAGCTGTATTCTGCGGCAGATTTATATTTTGCTGCAGATTTGTGTTTTGCAGTAGATGGCTTTTACTTGCACTTCTTTCTTTGCTCTTCGGTCTTCTTGGTGGGTCTTTGGGCCTTGCTTCTTATTGGGCTTTCTTCCTTATGGGCCTTTGGGTACAGGTTTGCAAAAATGGGCATCAACAAAGATTAAGACCCAAAAAATGTAAGAAAAAAAATGGGAAGGAAGAACAGAGATTCGGACCAAAGGACCTTCAACATTTCAAGTAAACTTGGGTGATTTTGAAAGTGTAATTTTGGTATTGAGGTGTTATAAAATTGTTCTTCTCTTTCTGGGTTTCAAAACAGCTTTTGAATCACAAGAATCAGACTTGAAATGAGATATTGTAGTCTATTTTAGTGAAATTGAGTCGTTTTGGGCCCAAAAGGATTGGCATGTAGTCCAGTGGGCAGTTCTTTTTCTTTTTCAAATCCAGTTGGCGAGTCAACCCGTATTCATTAGGTAAAAATCGGGTCAAGGTTGAGGACATGCACCAAACGATTTGGCAGATTTGTCATCTAAATTGCATTTTAAAAACAAGTCATTTAGTTAAATTTTAGGTGCATTACTTAATCTTAGGAGTTAGGATGCGTTGTTTTATTCTTTGAAAATTTTTGAAAATGTTATGTTTTTGTCTTTCTTCTTCCTTATTTGTTGGACGTAAATAAAATCACTTCTTGGCTTTGGAAATTTTATGTACTAGCACATGATGGAATTTTTATGTGTTATTGAAAAAAAAGTTTGATTTCAAATATATTTGGAGCTCTTTTACTCGAATATATTATGCGACAATTATAAAGATCATTTATGTATAAGTTTAGTCATATAACTTTTCTAATAAATCATATAACTTATTTTAAATAATATATATACATTTTTATGTAATAGATAGGAAAAGATAGTCTCATTCATATTGATTGCCATCTAAATTTACATCTTTATCTTGTGAGGTCCAAACGGAATATTTTGGCTTGGCTCCACTTGAAAATATAGTCTACAATTTACAAAGGTTAGGCTCTTTTGTAGTTATACTTTAGTTATGTAATATATTATAAACCCAATTTAAAACACTATTATTACTATTTTTGTGTAGGTTCTAATAAGTATTATATGGACTTTAATTTATTAATAAAAAAATGAACTAAGAAAACCTCAGCCGGTTTTGTAGTAAAATAAAATCAACGCATGAGTTGCACGAAAACGAATGAGAAATACAGACCAATAGGAAGCTTTGGAGTAAAATCAGACCATGTTCATTATTCAATCAAACAGAGCGTTACAAAACATAACAGATAAACACAATACAGTTTCAGCCAAAGAAAAAGAAGATAGAAAGCAAGACATTACAGAAGAAGCAGTAGCAGAAAATTGCAAAACAAATAACACAGACAATTTATTTTACATAATCAAACTAACCAACAGAAGCATACCATGGACTCCACTCTGTTTCAACTTTATGCGTGAACGTGATTTTCTCCAGAACAAGCTTTAAAATAATGATGTGATGAAGATGAAGCCTACATATATAGTACTGATAAAGATTCAGAGAGTTGACGTTCAGAGTTACAAGTTGGATAGTGACATAGCAGCTGCATGGTAACGCCATTGGATAGTGCACATAAGCTTGAATCCTTTTCCTTTAAATATGGTTTTTTTTTTTTTTTTTTTGAGGAACCGAATATGGGGTTTTATAGGACTTTAATCTAATGCTCTGGCGTTGTGCACATGCTATAAGTAGTAGTGTACTTGATAAAGGCTCAAACATAATTGTCCATTGTAATCGTTGCAACTTTGCAAGTTCATTCGAGTGTCCGTTCAAGTTTCCTATCTAAATCTAAATGCTTCTAAGTTTTATAAGTATTCGGACTGATTAATATCAGCTAATAGTGGTATTTCCAATTTCTTTCTAAAAGAGAAGGTTTAGTCAGTGGTCCATGATTTGAACTCCCAAAAAAAAATATAAAAATTGACCCCTCTTCAAAAGAAGAAAACAAAACAAAACAAAATTTTTTTAAGGAACTTAAAAAAGTTTGAACAAGATTGTAATATCTCATAAAAAACAATGTAAAATTACCAATAGATTATAAAATTTTTATAGAAACTCCACTTAAATTCATCATTTATTGAGGTAACAGATGACAATTAATTAGTGGTTGTAGTACAATTATATTAAATCAATGTGGCTAAAGAAATCTCATTATCAAGTAAAAAAATAAAACACCTAATATGAGTAATAAAATGTTGTTTAAGAAGTTTTAGGTTTTGTTGAATATGTTTGTTATGCCTTTTTATAATTTTTTTGAGCACTCATATATTTTTATTTACTACTAATTTTTTCTTAATCTTTGAGACAAAAAAGAATGCAAGTCATGTGAGATATCAATTTGGAAGGAAAAAAAAATATAACTTTTTAAGAAAATAATTAGAATGATAGTTTCTTTAAATGATTTTTTATTGGTGTATTGCTTTGTTATTTATGAGTCGAATGATTTTTGATTGGTGTATTGCTTTGGTATAGTTTTAGTTTACTTTTATTAAATTGATTTGGTATAGTTTTCAGTTTTTCACAATTGTAGGTACACAACTTTTATTTAAAATTAAAAAAATTATGGTTAATTACCTTTTAATTCTAGATTTTTAAGTATGTTTTATATATTTAAGACTTTTTTTCACTTAAATAGTTACACTTTAAAATTTCTAAATACACTTTGTGGGTGTGAGAGCCCAACACTACGAATTGGGCCTAGGGCCCAATTTAAATACCCTTGTTTGTCCGAAGAGGTAAAAGGGATCAGGGCTAGGCCCGTTTGGTGGAAATGCACTTGAAAAGGAATGATGGGATACGTTCGAAGACTATCCTCTTTGTCCGAAGAAGTCCCATCATCGGACCATTAGGGAGCTTGATCAGGCAAATATATCGAAGGCTAGAGCGACCTTTCCAACTGATTCCACGGTGGAGAGCGAATTCTGGGCATACCTAGGGATGAGGAGCATAAAAATATCTCAGAAGGAAAAGCTGCTACCACCGCATTTAATGTACTGTAGCAACTTTCCTGACCGCATTTATGTGGAGAAGACACTTGAACAGTTTAGCCTCAGCTACTACCACTCACGGCAGACTAAAGCAAATGTCTAATGTGACATGTACTCAAGTGAATGCTTGGATGAAAAACAAGTGTACGGTGAAGATGAGGAAGAAGGAGGATATATAAAGGGAATAGGTCTCTGAAGACAAGGGGGGAAAAATTGTATTCATTAAGTTGAGAAATACTAAGTCTCTTCGGACCCAAGAGAGTTTTTACTGAATACTAGTCCGAACATTTTCTTATCCTTACTTGCATGTACGAACCGTTGCTAAATCCATAACCAGCCCAGCTGTTTAACCCATTCTCTACAAATTTATTGTTGGGGATTCGTTAGGCTCATAGTCCGCAAAGTTTGTGCCCAGCCCATCAGAATTTCACCCTACACACTTCATTTAAATCTTTTATTTGTTACCACCATTTTTTTTATGAATATAGTTAAACATCATATATTAAGCTGATTTAAGCAAATTTTATTTCAAACTTTGAAGTACTACTTTAAACAAAACTTACCCCAACCTCTAAGGTCTAAATAAAACTCTTTCAATACTTTGGAATTCCTTTACCCCAATTTGATTAGGATAGTGCACCCATGATTATCTTATCATCTTCCACGGTCTAACATACGGTTGGGGTAACCACTTTTATGGTTTAATTGCCTCTCCTTAGGTGCTAAAAGCAAGGTTTTCAAACCCGAACCATTCATTGAACTGTAAAAGGGAGAGGTTCAAGGTTTTTGAGGTCGAACCAAGGTCGAACTGTGATGACGTCATAATTAATTTAATAATTAATTAAAGCCTAAATATAGATATTAAATTTATAAAAATAGCAAAATTGACTAATATATCTTTATATGTGAGGGAAATTTAATGATTTTCAAGAATATACTTAATAATTAAATAAGAAAGTTAATAAAATAAAATAATAACTATGAAAACATTAAAATTTATGATTAATTTTTGAAGTAAAGTTGAATATCTTTGAAGTATTTTAATTATAATTTTTTTTTATTCCTTGTAAGAGATGGATAATTTAATTAAGTAGAATATAATTGTGTTAATTTGTTTTTATAAAAAAAAAAAAAAAAAAATTGCTAAGGGGTTGGACCGCATGGTTCTTACGGTCCAACTCGGTCCAACTCCGGTTTTAGGGGTTCACGGAATTACCACATATGCTCGGTTCTTAAAGCTTAAAAAACCAGTTTTCATCCCGATTCACGATTTTCACGGTCCGACCTCCCGATCCGGTCCGGTTCTGATAACTATGGCTAAAAGTGCATAGAAGTGAGCAAGGTCTCTAGTTTGAGAGCTGGGGTGGGTAGTGGTGGGGTAGACTTAGGAATTTCTAACTAAAAAACAAGAGAGAGAGAGAGAGAGAGAGAGAGAGAGAGAGAGAAGAAAAGAAAATAGAGGAAAATGTTGGCCTAATGGAGCCTTGGAGGGACACATGTATGTTGTTACATTGGATGAAATTTCTTTGAATGTTTTTGTTTAGGGATATTGAAATAGCTACGCAATGATGGTTTGGTATAGTTTAATTTTGTTGGTTTATTATATTTGAAAGTAAATTGTCTAAAGTTTTGTGCCTAAATTAGTTAGCACTTCCTTATATTTTCGATAGAGGTAGTCAAAATTTAAATTTCATTACCCCCGATTATCAAATAAAAATTAATTTGATAAAAAGTATAGTTATACCTTGTTCTTGTTGTGCCAAACTTAAAAGTTTTTAAAAGTTCTACATATCAGAAAAAAAAAAATAAAAAAAAAATCACTTTGATGTCCTTTCAAGATTTAATCATAAGACATTGATTTAAATAATAATTTAATGATCTCGTTGAGGATCAGAGAATAAAATGCCAGTTGGAAAAATACAAATACAATGAACATCAATGGCTTTTAAACGTTAGCTCATAACTGCTCTGTTTCCTCTCACTTCTCAAACGATCAAACTTGTAAAGTAAGCTATCTTAACTCTTAAACTTGCTTTCTTGGACTGACGTGGCCTACGTTTGGTTTTCTCTCTAAATGGTGATAAGGCTCAAGTGCCCTCGATTTTTTTTCCCCCCCTTCATTCATAGATGAATCTCCTTAAGCCAATAGCACTCTCAAAATATCTATTTATTCCTCTTTTACAAAAAAAAAAAAAAAAGAAAAAAAAAAGAAAAAAAGAAAAAAGAGACATGATAGATTAAAACTTAATATTAATTTCATAATAATTACCTTTTATATCATCTAATCAAAGCACCAAATGATTTTTAATATAAAGTATAGACGATGAATTTGCACTTTAATCATTTAGTCGATATTATATATATATATATATATATTTTTTATTTGGAGTAAAAGTCAATAATAAGTTCAAAAAAATAAAAAAATAAAAAATAAGAGTTAACCATGGCCCCCCTGCCTTTGAAAATTTCTCCCACTCCTTTTTTTTAATTTTATTTTTATAATTTCTCCACTCCTTTCAATTCGCTAACAAAACGTTTAAGTTATGAGTAAACTATACACTCTATACTTATCGGCCTTCTTCACACTTAAAATTAAAGAGAATTTTTTTTTATCCAAAATTAAAGAGATTACCTCTATATGTATTTTTGCGGTTTAAACACTCCTGAAAGTTAACAAGTTATTAGAGATGCATCCAAAACAATCTTGTTCAAAATGAGAAACAGATAATTCATGAGCAAGCAGCTTCATCATTCTCTGAATGTCAAACGTTCAAACTCCAAAAAAGCAATGCAGCAACGCATTAGCAGTGAGGGGAAAATTGATTCATCGTATAATTTTGACTCAAGTTCTATGTCCCCTTTTTAATGACAAGGAGACCATTTCTTTGAGTGAGTGTTGTACTGCGTGTTAGGGTGATAACACCTTAACCCAAAAATTTAGGCCTACGGATTTTAACCCAATCATGTTATATATTAATTCTTATCCAATACGATTAGGATAGCAAGATTTGGTCATGCATTAACTTTGAGGACAGTTCAAAACTAGCATTCTAGAACATTTTACAAAAGCTACAATTGCTTAAACAGAGACTACTTTTCCGGATCAAAGTAAATTCATATTAACTCTCACACCCAACATAGATTACCAAGTTCAAAACCATGGCTATATTTGATGCCCAAACTGATAAACAGCAAAGTAAGGCTCATATAAAATAGATTTAACCCAAAAAATCCAAAAGCTCTAATACAGAAAAACAGTGAGCTCAAGAATAAGCATTGCTTATGCCAAAAATATGAAACTGGCAAGCAAATAAAATGAAGAATACAGATAGGGAAGGAGGGGCACCACAAGGAGTAAATGTTGTTATGCATGTCAGTCAAATTAAGAGTGTGTTGCAAATATACGTATCAAATCTAGAATGCAAACATACAGCAACAACACTGCAAAACATGAGCAGAGAGTAAATGCAAAATCACACAAGAATTTAAGGCTAGAAGAAAATCATGTTGGACAATCAGAAAGACTTCATTTTTATAGTTCTGGAAAGTTACAAGAGAACCCCATAGAGAGATGCTGTTTTCACAAACTTTTTAGAAAAGTTTCTATCCACCATTGATTCCTCACATACAAATTCTACAATTACGATAATTTGATAGTTAAAATGGGAGAGAGGAGATTTGAACCCTAGACATCTCCGTTGAAAATACTAAGAGATGCTAGTTAAGCTACATAGCCTTTGGCTACAAATTATACAATTATGATTTAATAGTAAACGTATAGATCAAGGCCAACGGTATGATTGTGAATAGAAATATGTGAAAACCTAAATCTATAGTAAACTCATCAGTCATCACCATAAGTCCACAACATCAAGCCACACCAAAATGAAATTTCCCACAGCCATTAAACTACACCAAATTAAATGTCCACATCATACATCCATGCAATGGTAACACTTGAAACCAGCTTCTTAAATACTTATCAGTATCATATAGGATAACCAACCATGTTCACTTAGCTCAACAGGATTTACCCAAAATTGGAAAGTGAACATCACAACACTCAAAATCCCACTCATTGCCATCCACTAAACACAATAACATGGCCAGACCACTCACATGTGAATCTATCAATCTTAACCTTTCTTATACTATTTGTTCAGTACCTTATTTTCACATGCTGAAATTATCCAAACTGCAAAGTTAAGAAGTTTGATTACCTTTTCTAAACAACCAAACATATCTTACAGTTTAAATGCCTATGTTTTGCTCAGAGAAGGGCGATGTGTCTGTGTTTCTAGAACAACCATGTATAAGCATAAAAGCACATCAATTAGTTCTACCAAAACTTTAAAATGGCCCAAGGTATTCAATATTTCCCAAAGTAGAAAAGCTCTGGAACAACAAATTCAATATCCAAAAACAATGGTCTTCAAATGACACAGGCAAAAGAACTTGAGGAACCAAATAGCAATCACCCATTTCCCCACCATAAATAATCAATCGTTGCATATAAAGCTATGGTTCCTTAAACAGCCTATGTATCAGGGTTAAAATAATTTACTATTGAAAGATATTTTTACTTGAAGGACTACTTTTTGAAAAGTCTGTTGTCATATTCACAATAAGTCTGTAATTACAATTTTCCCCAAAAAAGGGACATATATATCTAACCCCAACCTTTCCGGCCCAAATTTAATTCTCTCAATACATCAAAGCCAATCATGCAATGATTAAAAAACCAGTGACTTATTTTCCTCCTAGAATCAAATAAAGTATATAAGAATGTAATTTTGTAATAGTAAATAAATAAAGCACCCAGAAAATCAAATAGCTTAACTCAGAGGTGAGGAAAATAAAACATTTATTCCACAAAAATGATAATAACCCCCACACCCAACAAAGAGTACCAAGATCAAAACCAAATCTATCTGCTGATGCAAAAATTGACAAATCACAAAGTAGCAAGGCATGCTTTAATTAAGATCAATATAACCCAAGAAGCCTAACAGATCAAAAACAGAAAACGTAGCAAGCTCAAGTATAAGTGCAAACCAGTTTTATCCCTAAAATATGAAGCTAACAAACAATTAAAATGCAGATTGCAGATAGAAGAGGCGGCACTATATTCTATAGGGAGGAAGTTAAGTTATTGGTAAGAAAGCCAAATTAGATTATCTTGCAAACATAGGTATCAAATCCTGAAATGCAACTATACAACCATAACAACATTGCAAAACAGGAAGATAAAGCAAAAATCCACTGGAGATTTAAGGCTAGAAGAAAACCCCAAAAAGAAATGCTATTTTCAAAAAAAAAAAAATAGAACATTCCAATCCATCATAATTCTCCACATACAAATTCTACAATAGTAATCTAGCAGTAATTATATAGATCAAAGTTAGTAATACTATTGTGAACAGATATTTGTTAATATAACATTACTCTATAGTAAACTCATCACGTAAGTCCACATCGTGAAGCCACCTCAATATGAACTTTCGTATTGCTAAGCTACACCAGTGCCGTAGCACATAAGATACCCGAAATTGGAAAAGTGAGAATATTCAAGACTTAAAATCTACTCATTGCTATCCAATTAACACTATAACATGAACAAAATCGCTCACATGTTCATCCACTGATCTTGACCTTCCTTATACTATTTTTCCTGGTTAAGTTCAGTACCTTATTTTTCACATGCTGAAATGATCCAAACTGCAAAGTTCAGAACTTTGTTTACCTTACTAAACAACATACATAAGTTTAAGGGTTTAGATGCATGTTTTTTATCAAAGAAAGAAGGTGTTTGTGAGTTTCTAGAACAACCATATATATATATATAAGTTAATAAGTACACATCAATTAGTTTTACCAAAACATTTCATATTACCAGAAAGTACAAAAGCTATGGAACAGTAAATTCAACATCCAAAAACAATGCAAAGCCATGTTGACTAGTCTTCAAATGATACAGGCAAACAAACTTGAGGAACCAAACAACAATTTCCTATCGGCTGACAAGTTGCATTTAAAAAATTGTATGGGATACTCTACTTATGTTCTATCAGCAACCAGATACAAAACCTATACGGCTGCAGTTATTAAAACAACCTACGTATCAGGATTAAAATAATTTCCTTCAAATTTTTACTTCAAGGACTACTTTTTGAAGAGTCCATTGTAAAATTCACAATAAGTCTATAATTACTATTTGCCCAATTTATCCGGGCTAATTTTAATTCTCAATACAACAAAGCCAATCGTGCAATAATTAAACCATTTAGTTTCAATAAATCAAGGTCAATAATATGATTGTAAGCAGAAATTTGTGAAAATCACTTTACTTTTAAAAAAACTCATCATGTAAGTCCACAACATCAAGCCACCTCAAAATGAACCGTCCTACTGCCATCAAACTACACCTGTGCCAGCACATTAAAAATTAATGCAACACCAGCTTCTTATATACTTGTCAGTCTATCATATAGGATAACCAGCCATGTTCACTTTGCCCAACAGGCTTGAGCTTGGAAAATGAATATCACAACACTCAAAAAACCACTCTTTTTTATTCATTTAACACTATAATAACATAGAAAGAGCTGCTCATATGTTCAATAACCGATATTGACCCTTCTTATACTGTTTGTCCTAGTTCAGTGCCTTATTTTATACATCCTGAAATGATCCAACTACAAAGTTAAAGAACTTTGACCAACTTTTCTAAGCAACCAAACATAAGTTAGGGATTTAATTGTGTGTTTTGATCGCATAAGGAAGATGTGAGTGTTCCTAGCAGAAGCATGTACAGGCAAAGAAACACTTATCAATTAGGTTTAACCAAAAGATTAAAATGGCTAAAAACATTCCTTATTACCCAAAAGTACAAAAACTATGGAACAGCAAATTCAACATTCAATAACAAAGTAAAGCCATCTTGACTAGTCTTCAAATGAAACAAGCAAAAGAAATTGTGGAACCAAACTACACTTGCCCACACCAAAACAATCAAAGTTTTCTTTATTTAGAAAGATTGTATATAAGACTCTAATTATTCTCTGTCAGCAACTACATACGCGGATGAATAGGCCTCAATTGCTTAAACAGCCTATGAATCTGGATAAATATATAACTTTGAGAACTACTTTTTGAGGAATCGTTGTAAAATTCACAATAATGTCTGCAATTACAATTTGCCAAAAATAAAGATATATATAATATAACCCAACCTGTCCAGGGCTACAATTTTATTCTCTCAAAAAAACGAAGCCAAATATCATGCAATAATTAACTCAATGACATATTTTTCCTCCTAAAATCAAATAAAATATATAAGAATGAATATGTAGAAGAGTATGCACATCTATCTTTTATAATTTCTCTAATTTAGCTCTTAAAAAGTTTTTTTTTTCTTTTCAAATTTACAGATCCACTTTGACAATCCAATCTACATCTCACTCTCTATTCTACAATTCATTTTATTAAAATATTATAACAAACCCATATAGACTTTTCTCCAAAAAAATGCCAGATCAGACCCAAAATATTCTAAACACGCCCGGTGAGACCAAAATGAGCTGAAAATCATATAGTACAACTTAGAGCTGAGAAAAAGAAAGCATTTTTTTTCCTCACAAAAATGAAATAAATTTCACATACAACACAGATTACCAAGACCAAGACCACAGCTAAATATCTGATGACAAATAAACCCAAAAAGCTGTAAGGCAGAAATTAAAGATGTATACACCCATGCAAACTACACCATATATATTAAAATCAACCAAGTTCCAATATAACAATCAGATTTGCATAAATCATAAGTATATATGTATCAACCTGGTTCCCGAACAGGCAGAAAGATAGATAAACGACCAAGAACTCAAGAAGCGAATCTCTACGTTTTCTAAACTTTCTGGTTCCATTTTATAGACAGAATGACAAGGCACATTTAAAAAAAAAAAAAAAGCACAAGAAGTTGTGTACACATGTTTTTTCAGTAATAATTTGGAGAGAGAAAAGTCAAGTGTGACAATCTAGACTCTAGATGGACAAGTCACAAAAGGCTCAACCGTGTGTGCATGCGCTCTCTTTAACATATATAATATATTATTTCCTCATAAAATCAGATGGTATAGAAGAATGTCATGTCTAATAATGATCATGATAATGAAAAACACCCAGAAAATCAAATGCGAAAAGAAAAACATTCAATTTTCACTAATAATATAAATCTCATGCCAAACACTTGTAACCAACATAAAATAAAATAAACACAGATAATTAAGATAAATAAATCTTCTAAAGCTATTTTTTTCTGTGGAAAAAAATTAGAAGCAAACATGCATTTCATTCTTTTTCTATTTTTATACCATGAGAAAATGACAGAATATGCCAAAAGACCCAAAATATATGCACATGTACGCGCAGATAATATGATAGAATCTATGTGGTAATAACTCAAAAAAAAACCATAACAGGACACTTTGATTACAGTAAAGTCTTAAAAGAAAGCTCACGTATTAAAGTCTGAAAAGAAAGCATTAAAACCCAAAAACATTTGGTTTATTTTGTTACACATAATAAAGCTACCAGGAAGAACAAAGACAACATATTATGAACGGTGGAGGTGGTGAAAGTGGTATTACATGTACAAAGATAGGTTTTCTCGAAATCGGTGAGTTCAGATGTTCAGTTCCTCGTTCACAATTACATCGTTTTGTCCATTGGTAGCATCAGCATCAGTAGGTGGGATATCATTCTGGCCATAGTTAATATCAGCAAGTGGGACTTTGTTCTAGTGGTCATTGGCAACAACAACAGGTTGTCTTGCAGTCAAAATGGACCAAATCCTTCTGCATATGTGTATCAACCGTAGGAGTAGAACAACAAGGCTGACAAGGGACCCAACTACTTTACCAATGAGTTCTACGACCAGCACAACTTGCTGAAATCTGAAACAAAATGGAATTGTTAGAATAACAGTAAAATTGACAGAGCGTCAATAATGGGCTATGGGGAGAAAGAAGTTGAAATACTTTCTCACCCTTCATGTGCCATTGAGATTATTTGGTGAAGATAGTGTATTATCTGTAGGAGTAGAACAACAATGCTGACAAGGGTCCCAACTGCTTTAGAAATGAGTTCTAGGACCAACTCAACTTGCTGAAATCTGAAACAAAAACAGATTGTTAGAAAAAATTTACAGAGCATCAATAATGGGTTGTGGAGAGGAAGAAGTTGAAACTCTCTCACCCATCATGATTCATGTGCCATTGAGAGGATCTAATCCGTTTTTTCAAAATTATACTTGACGTGTTCTAAAAAGAGTTATTTATAAACAGATTCCAAAAAACAAAGGTTAAAAAATAAATAAACATATATTATGTAAAATTTGTTATGTAACTAAATAAATTCTGCATTAAAAGAATATTTTTTATTTTTTTTAAAGAAAAATGTGTAAAATTCGTTTTACTGTGTTTTATGTCTTTATGACTAAGAGGTCTCATATGGTCAAAATGTAATTAACAAATACCCAGCAATCGGATGATTTAGTTGATCAATATATATTAAATTGAATAATGAAACTTTCATAATATTGATGTGAATGAGAATCTTTTCCACCCGTAATATTCCATTTTTTACACTAGCATGCATTTTCCTAGACAGGGAAAAAAATCAGTATATCATGTGCATTTTTCCCCCATTGATTCTTTTAAAAGTGAAAAAAAAAAAAAGGTGTGGCAGATTGTGATTGTTGGAATAGAAAGTGGACCAGTCAGATTTGGACATGATTATATTGATACTGTGGCAACCTCTTCGTTCTAACAAAGATTTGTTGATGTACACAAGTGTAGTAAGTGGTTAAGAAGAAGTTTGATGCATCTATTCTAACACTTATATAGGTATATGTACACATAATTACACACTAGCTCTGATTTTTAAGCAAAAAAAAATTTTTTGTTTTTATTTTTTTATAAAATAAAAATGAGGGGTATTCGAATCCAATATTTGTCATGGAAGAGATTAGACACTACCACTAAACTACAAGATCAATGACAAGCAAATTATGATTTAGTACACAGTACAGAGGATTTAGACTATCAAATGAACCCAAAAAAAAAAAGGAAGAACTCAAACCACCAAAGCTCCAACGGCGGAGGTTTCAGCCATCAATCCCACCTCTGGGTTTCGCCTGACCTCAACACGACCAAGAGCTCCTCCGATCATCATATCTCTCTCCGATCTAACAATCTCGTGCTCCTCCGGGACAAACAGCAACCACCACGAGATCCGTGCTCCTCCATGACAAGCAGCAACCACCACATGATGAGAGTGAGGATGAGGGTGGGTCAGTGACTGAATGAGAGTGACGGTGAGGGTGACTGGGTGAGACCATGAGGGGCGTCTGAGAGTGAGAGTGAGTGAGGGTGAGGTGAGAGAGAAATCAGCTAATGAGAGAATGAGATATTTTAGAGTTAGGGTTATGATATATATATATATATATATATATATAGAGAGAGAGAGAGAGAGAGAGAGAGAGAGAGATAGGCATTTTTGTAATTTTACCTTTACCCTTTTCTTTCTTTCTTTTTATTTATTTATTTTTTCTTATTTAAATATATCTTCTAATGTCATGGGATGTCCCCCCACCCCCAAGGCCCCAAGGACTTTTTAATTAATAAGAATGTATTCAGTGTTTACACAAGGCGAAAAGCTTCTTTTAGTCTTTATATTTTCAGGCGATTTTCATTTTAGTTTCTATATTTATTTTTACCGCTTTTAGTCCTTATTCTGAAAAACGCCATCTATTTTAGTCCTTCCCGTCAGTGCCCTAACGGCAAAATCCTAGGTGGCAGACGGAGTGCATCGTTGGCACACTAAATACTGACGTCAGTATTAAAATAATAATATAATAAATTATTTAGCATTTTAAAAATGCCACGTCATTTTTTAAAAACAAAAAATAATTTATGAATTTTAACTAAAAAAAAAAAAAAGAAAAAACAGAAATAAAAACTAAAAATAATATAAATTGAGATCTAACTTTATTTTGAGCAAGAACATAAACTTACTCATTGTTTTGTTTGCAACCAAACACAATATCAACTGAAAACCTTTATTATCAAAAATATTTTTTTTGATACTGGAAAATAAGTAAATAAACCCAATCAGTGTTTATCAAAAATTTAGTAACCCATTGTTCTTTCCCTGACATCAGAAACCCAGAAATTTATAATAAAAAAAATAAAAAAAAGAAAAAAAACTGAAGTCGTTCTTCCTAGACCTAGAAATTTTCTTCAGAAACAAAAAATTAAACATGAAAAAAAAATTAAAACATAAAAGAAAAAACAAAATTAAAATCCAGTTCATCTTCAACAAGAACTCTAAAGAACACAAATTTAGATTTAAACATAAGAACACATGCCCAAATTTTCTAGCATTTTCTTGTCCTTTCTTGTCAACCAAACACAAAAACACAAACACAAACTGATTTCCAGCAATAACAAAAACACAAACATAAACCCAACAACAGATCTTCCTTGTCAACCAAACACAAAAGCAGCAAACAAAAACCCAGCAACTGACGACAATGAGGACGAAGACGTGGAGAAGCTTCTAGAGCCGTTCACGAAGGACCATTTCATGGCTCTGATCAAGAAGGGAGTGAAAAAGCCCCCGGACTTGATTGAAATTGTGCGTGAGCTCGCCAATGCAGACCCCACCCACCGTAAGAGCTTCATCCATGGCCTCAGCTGGGACACCACTATCGAAACCCTCACCTCCGTCTTCGGCAAGTACGGCGAGATCAAGGATTGCAAGGCGATCACCGACCGCGTCTCTAGTAAGTTCAAAGCGAATCGGCATTTCTATTAAGCATAGGGTATGGATTCTCGTCTCCGACTAGGAGGCCTTTGGTGGCGGCGAGCAGCTTCGGTAAGAGCATGGAGGTGTTGAGGAAGATTGGCGGCGGCTGCTTCAAGGGCAAAGATAGCAAGGGCGTCATCAAGGTCGAGGCCGATAGCGGCGGCGAGGACGTCTTCCAAGTCTCCTCTGGGGCGCTCCCGGACCACCTTGTTGTCATGGTTAATGGACTTATGGGTTTTGTGTGTGTGTTTGTTTCTGAAGAACAACTTCAGTTTTTTTTCTTTTTTTCTTTTTTTTTTTTTTTTTTTTTTTAATTTCTGGGTTTTTGATGTCAGGAAAAGAACAATGGGTTACTAAATTTTTGATAAACACTAACTGGGTTTATTTACTTATTTTCTAGTATCAAAAAAAATATTTTTGATAATAAAGGTTTTCAGTTGATATTGTGTTTGGTTGCAAACAAAACAATGAGTAAGTTTATGTCCTTGTATGTTCTTACTCAAAATAAAGCTAGATCTCAATTTATATTATTTTTTGTTTTTATTTCTGTTTTTTCTTTTTTTTTTCATTTAGTTAAAATTCATAAATTATTTTTTGTTTTTAAAAAATGACATGGCATTTTTAAAATGCTAAATAATATATTATATTATTATTTTAATGTTGACGTCAGCATTTAGTGTGCCAGCGATGCACTCCGTCTGTCACCTAGGATTTTGCCGTTAGGGCACTGACGGGAATGACTAAAATAGATGGTGTTTTTCATAATATGGACTAAAAGTGGTAAAAATAAAATGTAGGGACTAAAATGAGAATCGCCTGAAAATGTAGGGACTAAAAGTGACTTTTCGCCTTTACACAATACAAAACAAGTTGAATTTCTGAAAGAAACTCACACCTTTATCCTCTTATAACCTGTAACAATGTCATACACTAATAAATATTTTTGAGGCTTTATATCTATGAGAACAATTTCCGCCTTGCTAGAGAAATTATAATTATAATGCTAATCGTTCCAGTTGTACACAATAGTAGCCTGGTATCTAATAAAAATGGATGTTGGAAGTTGGAAGAGTAACATAATTGTTAATTAACTCTCATATTTATAAGAAGAAAGAGTAATACTACTATTTAGAGTAAGTAGCACTCCCTTTAAGCTACTCTAATTTTAAGCATCTGGACACACATTGCTAATGTTCATGTAAAAAGAAAAAAAGTAAAGTTGAGGATATAATATTTTTCAACCGGTAATTGTTGACGTAACCGGTTATAATTAGAATAATATTATTTTCAATCAACTTTATTACTAATACCATTTTTGTTATATACCAATACTACTTTTGTTATACAATAAGCCATATTAGTTGCGAAAGAAATCATGAAAAATTTTGTCCTTAGATTTATTGTGCGAGTGATGCTAAGGTTACAATGAATTTTACTATATAATATTTACAAATTAATGTGTTATTAATCACAAATATATATATATATATATATATAAAACAAATATTATAAGGAAATGATTATTATTTGCATTTTCCCCATCTCATTCCTCTCTATCAATTTGGCCTTAAGAGTCACTTACAGTAAATCTTGATGAGAAATCCTATATAATCTCTAATAATTCAATTTTGTTAGGTAAAGCAGTGATAGTGAGAAAAAAAAAAAAAAAATATCACTTTTTTCTAATTTTCTTTCCCACTATTGTTTTCTTTTGTTATTTATTAAGCTAACCCATCATGAGGGCATTGCTTCTTCATCCTTTATTTCTTTCTAGTTCCTAGCCGTTTATTTATGGCTCGCACTAAAATATGTAAAAAGTATTTTCATTTATCATATTTTTTTGGAGAAAGATATTTTCCTTAACTATGGTTTTTATTTTTATGATCATATTGGCAATTAATTGATTGGAATAGTGTTTGGATTATATTTTGGGGAAAAAAATTATTCATACTCTTAATTTAGTTAAATAGCCCAAAATAAATTTACTAGTTAGGTTAAAATGTTGGTCAACCAATTAAATCCAGACATCTTCAACTCTCATCCACTAGAAATGTTAATTTTTGGACTATTATCTATAAGTGTCTGGTTCAATTAAATGGTTTAGACTTTGGAGTCTTTGGACTTGAAGCTTATGCTATACCCAAATCTAGCTTTTGGAAAGTACTCTATTGTACCGCATAGGAGACAAGGGAAAGATAGCTCAAATGGACAAGACAAACTCATACAAAAAAGACAACCATTATTTGGTTTGTCAAGGAAACCAAAATATGGTAACCCAGTTCCAAACCATACAAAAGAGCAATTAGATATGCATCAATCATAATCTCTAATTGGCGATTAGGAAAACAAGTAAGAACCATTTCCCAAAAAAGATGATGAAAAAGAGTGACCACTCCAGATTTATTTGGGGCTTCTATAAAAATCCATCCAAATTCACAACTTTTTGTTTACGAGCCCAATAAGGAAGATTTGGTTGTGGAGGCCCAAAACATTTTCCCAAACCAGCCAGCATAAAGTTTAACTAGTATAGGAGGAAAAACAAAAGCAGAGCATGACTTTTACTAAAACAATCAGAAAGCCAAACAGTTCAAATAAGCCCTCAAAAAGTATTGGACTAAAATCACTTTATTCATAGAACATTACAAACCACAATAGATCCACACGATATAGATTCTACAAAATGAAAAAAGAAAATGCAAACCTCATACCACGGACAATTCAAGCTACACAACTTAAACGAATCAATAAAAACAGAGCATGAAGCAGTGCACACTCTGTTTCAACTTATTTATATTGGAAGCTCCGAGTTATGTAAAAGTAAAACCCACATCCACACAATATATATTCTGCAAAATGCAAACCTCATACCATGACAATTCGAGCTACGCAATTCAAACAAATCAATAAAAACAGAGCTTGAAGCAGGGAACACTCCGTTTCAACTTATTTATATTGGAAGCTCCGTGTTATGTAAAAGTAAAACCCACGTAGTATGTATTAACATAGCAGTGTTGTTTGTTAAAAACCTGGGAAGTGTGAGAAGCAGTGTGATGATGAGAATGACCAGGCCAAGAACTATTTGAGCAGTAATTGTGACGTCTGGATTAGGCTTGTTCTCACCCATTTGGATTAGTAGACTAGTAGTATCTGAGAGACGGTATCTGAGAGAGGAAGCTGAGTTAGCTGAGTTAGTATCTGAGAGACTGAGTTAGTATCTGAGAGGAGTTATGTGGAAAAGTTTCTTATTATAAGAAACTTTTTATAAAGGTTTTGGCGTAGAATAAGAGTTTTGGCATACTGATTGACAAGGAGGAGTTATGTGGAAAAGTCTCTTATAAAAGTTAAGAAACTTTTTATAAGAGTTTTGGCATACTGATTGACAAGGAGGAGTTATGTGGAAAAGTTTCTTATTAAAATAAACTTTTTATAAGAGTTTTGGCGTTGAATTAGAGTTTTGGCATACTGATTGACAAGGAGGAGTTATGTGGAAAAGTTTCTGATTATAAGAAACCTTTTATAAGAGTTTTGGCGTTGAATAAGAGTTCTGGCATACTGATTGACAGGGAGGAGTTATGTGGAAACGTTTCTTATAAAAGTTTTTTTGCTAAACAACGTTTCTTATAAAAGTTCTTATAAAAGTTAAGAAACTTTTTATAAGAGTTGTTGATACGAATTTTGGCGTTGAAAAACTTTTTATAGGAGTTATAGATAACAGTTTTGGCGTACCGATTGATAACACTACAGTTGTTTTTTTTTTTTTTTTTTTTTTTTTTTTTTTGAGAAGCAGATAACACTACAGTTGTTGATAAGACATTTTATTTTGTTAGATATTTTATTTTGTTGACTTTGGTTAAGCACTTCATCTACTCACGTTTAGAGTGAGCCATCTACTCGCGTTTATTACCAAATAAATACGTTAATGTCACAGGACTGACAACCGTATATTAAGTATTAACCATTCCATTCTCCCAAAAAAAAAAAGTATTAACCATTCATCTTAACTATTTTTATTCTACGTGGAATTTTGTCATTTAATTAATTAGGTAATTTACGGTAATAATTCTGAACCATTTAACTTGCTTCTAGTTTATTTCCCTCAACAACAAAAGAAAACGCAAATAATTATAATTGGTTTAACTCTCAAAATTATTCTTAATTTGTTTTTAAGAGACTTATATTTCAACAAGTTCTAAGAATTCACAATAAATTTATATATATATATATATATTAGTATACAACTCAATTAATACTAAATTAAAATATTAACTTTTATCATTTTCTCTAAAAAAAAAATACATGAAGTTTGTTTTACTGTAAGAACAAAAGGATGTCTCTATCGCATTATTAACAATTAGAAGATTTAATTCATCAACGGTACGATTTTATGACCCTAACTTTACCTCCACCTATATTGGTCTTGGGCCATGCTTAAATGTTATATTGAACTGATCCCTCAAACTTCATAATAATTTTGTTGTAACAAAATTTTGTTGTGTTACTCACTTACACTAGTATTTAACGATGATAAAATCTTTTAAGAACACCTTGTTGAGGGACTATGTTTTATGTCCATATAACTAGGAAGAGAAGGATGTCTCAAATGCATTATCAAACAACAAATAGTTAGAATATTTAGTTGATCTATGGTATGATTTATGAGCCAAACTTAGTTGTCTATATATTGGTCTGGTCATGTGCCATGCTTAAATTGTATGCTGAATAAATATGAGTAATTTCATAGTATTTATGTATATATTTTAAATAAGAGATGAAGATTTGAACATTGGATGTTTGAAACACTCAAAAGTGCTAGGCCAATTGACCTAAAGGTCATTGGTAATTTAGTGCAACCTTTTCATTTCAACATAGATTTTGTTGTTACACAATAAAATGTTTTGAAATACTTTAACACATGCCAAATGTCTTTAGCTTAATTGTTACTTCTAGATGTTGAAATCCCCCTACTCGTAATTATTGAATCATCCAAAAAAATATTTATTTTTGACACAATAATTCTACCACATATACACATATGTACAAATATATAATTGCATACATTTTTATATAAAGATAGACCAAAATCTAGGCAAATACCTCTGGTGAGGTTTATGCCAACCCTTTAGAAAGCATGTTATCTTGCCTATGAGTTAAACATTTGAGACGATTTCTTAGGTTCTATACATTATGTTTCTCCTTTGAATTCAAAAAATTGATTAAATTAAATGTAATTGTTTTAGGGAAAGTAACATAATTTGTATTGTATTGGTCATGCAATAATTTGTTTAATTTTAATTAAGAAACCTAAAGTAAAACAAATAAAAAATTGTACCTAAGTTTGTCGTTATTTATAAACAGATTCTAAAAAAGGCACATAGTTACTAGTAAAAATACACAATTAAATCAATATTGCATTACAAATTATTATTTTTGATTATTTTCTAAAATAATCCTTGTTGGCTTATGTGAAAAGATTTGAAAGTAGTCAAGCCCATCCCGTTGAGTGCAGTCCTTAGCCAAGAGTCTTGCTTTATATCTTTCTACAAACCCATTAGACCTATACTTTATATTATAGACCCACTAAGAACACTAGCATCAAGTTAGCATAGCACACCAAACACCAAAAACTTCACATATCAAATGTTCAAAATGCTAAAAAAATTAGCATGGATGAACAGTACAATTCAATTAGTAGAACTATACGACAAAAATGGTAAATTTTTCTTATTTTTTTATTCTCTTTTTCTATCTCCTCTAACACATGTCTATCTCTCTCTCTTTCCCTAGTATGCAAGGCCAGCTCAACAACTTTTGGGGTCTAAGGAGAAAACTTTAAGTGGGGCATTTTCTTATATGTAAATATTAACTAAATAAAATTTATTTTCATTATTATCTTTTTGTTGTATAATTTCATTATCTTCTAATTATTTTTTATGAATTTTTTGTTCATTTGTTTTATTTTCATCCTAATTTTCTATTGCGTTTTGTTTAATACTAGTAACAAATTTATCCATAGATCATTTTTGTGATTCAATTTATTTTTCAAGTTTTCTCTTTATTTTTAAAGTTTTTTATACCCATTTTTTAATAGATATTTATAATTAAGAAATACTTCTAAATAAATAAAGCACTATTTATAATAAAAAATTACAATTTAACTAAAATAAAATGTAAAGAATAGAGAACAATAGAAACTTATATATCAAAAACAAGATTGCAACTTTACTAAATGATATGATCACTTTATACTCTAAATCTGCACAAAAACATGTATATATCACATAACTTAATAAATTAGTACTAATAGAAAGTAAATTATTCTGAAAGAATAACTAATAAAAATATTCCTAAAAAATTTAGATTAAATAAGTTATTGGAAATTAAAATAATAATAAAAAGTTAACAAAACACGTGATAATGCCATAATGGTAGTAGTCTAGTGTTAGTAAAATAAAAGGTTCTAACCAGGTGTGTAAACGTGTGTCAATGGGGCCTTTATAAATTTAATTATGTCTCTTCACCTTTTTATTTTTTGGCTAACCACCCATATATTTTTTTGAAAGAGTTTCAATTTATGGCGTCTGTTCTTGATAATAGCTCTTTATCATCAGACCAAAACACCAATCAGTTTTTAGTGTAGGCGGGGATTGAATCCCAGATCTCTTATACAACCATCAAAGCTAACTTTTCTATATTACATAACCCCTTTTCATAAAAAAAAAAAAAAAAAAAAAAAATTACATCAAATTATCTATTTGACACTACATTTTATTAAAGTATCATTTCTTTATTAATTTTTTACTACTCTCCCAAATAATTTCTCTCTGTATATGAATTAAGAAAGTATTAGAACAAAAAATTGCATATAAATAGTAACCGTATATATTTACACGGTCACTGTAACTACAAATGCATTTTGCACAATAATACAAAAGTTGATGTGGATGATTTTTGCGGATGGGTGGGACAATTTTGGGTTGGGTTGCTCCGGGTTTGGGTAGGTTCCAATAAATTTTGGGTGGGTTTTTGTGGTGGTTGGCTGGTTACTACTTGTAGGAGAGGTGGTGGTGGTGGTGCTTTTTTTTAGAAGTTATTTTAATAGATTGTGTGGTAAAGTAAGAGATGTGATGTAAAGTGTATTGTATATAAATAAATAAATTTGGCATTTGGAATTTGGCTGGTTGCTGTTTTTTATCTATTTATCTATTGTAGATAAATAGATAAATAAAGTACTTTCCAAAGTAAGAGATGTGATGTTAAAATAGATAAATTAATTTTTTGTTGTATGAAAATAATTTATTTTTTTAGCACAGTTGATGATAATCTTACAACTAATTGGTTGTTTCAAACTCTGGTGCTTTAATTAAACTTATGGCGCGTTATTTTTTTAATCTAAAATTTTGGCAATGCTTTGCATTTTGGTCTTTCTTAGTACTTATGCTTTATCAAGTTGCAAGTGATTGGAAATTTTAATGTAAGACCAAGCGTCTTGGACTTGTGAGAAAACAGAATATCCTTTGGAACTTATCAAAAAATATATTTATATATATCCTTTGGAAATTTTAAGTCTGGCACGTGCACAGTCCATGTCTTCATTAATCTGAATGGTGCCGTTTTCCTTTAATTCAACTTTTATTCCTTTAGTCAAAACGATGTCGCGTAAACTCTGCTCCTTGCAATTCTGCTTCTTGGCCTGAGCTTTAACAGCTACACTCACACTTCATAGTTCTTACTCCTCACTTTCATGAACTTTGTTTGTCTACTGACCCAAATTTGGCATTTGGAAAGTACTCTGTCCTGTTGTACGACAGAACAAGCAGAAAACTGTAAACCTCATAGCACCGACAGTTTGAGGTTCAAAAGCAACAGCATTTTTTCCTTTATTAAATAACAAGAGGAAATTAATTCTATAAATAATGAAACCAAAAAATTAATTTTCGAAAATGAACATATTTTTTAATAATATCAGAATTATTTTTTAGAAAATCCAAAAATAGATGTGGGATCTAAAATTTTAAATTTGACTTCTATTCTACTCTTGACCTCCTGTTTTATTGTTCACTGCATTTCTTTCCTATTTTATATTATAAGCTGTACTCCACAAAACACTAAGTTAGCCTTTTCTTACCTCTTAAGTAAGTCTAATGACACAAGACAAGATGGCCACGTTAAATTTTAACGACACAAATTTAACATACATCCATAACTTGATATTCTTTCCACAACATTAAAGCATTTTCATCAAAGATGTTAAAAATGCTCTTACTGTATTATTCTATTTAAAAAAACTGCCCAACTTGTATTATTAAATTAATGCTTTTGCTACCATTAGCAATGGAAGACCCCATTAATGGGTGATTCACTTAGTTTAAAGGTTTTTTTTTTTAATATTCTTTGGGCATGCTTAGAAAGAGCTGTAGGTTCCAGTTAGCTCAACTGATAAAATTTCTGATGTTTGAATAAGAGACCTGAAATTTAATCTCTGCTTACATAAAAAAACTGGTTGGTATCTTGTTCTGATGATAAAAAACTATTATCAGGAATGAATGCTATAGGTTAAAACTTAAAAAAAAAAAAAAAAAAATTCCCAAGATCAATCATATATAGTAGGATAATTTTTAATATTTGGAAAAATGATCAAATATGTTCCACAATTGTATAATTTTTTTCAAAATGAGAATTTATTGGTTCTTGTGTACTTGTCATAGTTCACAAGAATTAGAACCTTTTTTTTTTTTTTTTTTTTGGAGAAACCTACCATGAGAAACTTCAATTGAAATTTATGAAGAAAACCTAATTCTATAGTAATCCCCTCACCATAAATCAAACTTCATGCCACCCCAAAATGAATTGTCCCACTGCCATCAAACTACACCAGTGCATTTGATGTCCACATTCTTTAAATCCTATTTATTTATTTTAAAATAAGTGAACCAAATTGGTGATATTTAATGTTTGTTTAAATGTTGTTAGTGTAGTAAAATTCAATCTGTTTATTTCAAAATTCATATAGTAAATTTACTGCTTGTAATTTCTTTTTAAAAGTAGTTTCAACTTTCAACTTCTTAAATACTTTTGGAGCAATCCATTGTAAAAATTACAATAAATCAGTAATCAAAATGTGCCAATAAAAAGGGGGGGGGGGGGGGGGGGATGGATATATCTAAACCCAACCTATTCAGGATAAATATAAGGTTACTTTTGGTTGGAGGTGAAATAGGAAAGATAGAAAAGAAAAGAGAGAAAATAGGATTTTTGGATTGTTTGGTAAGAAGAAAAAAGTGGGAGGATTTTTGGTGGGGCTTAGTTATTTTCTCCCTTGCCCGCCAAAATTTGATAACAAGCGTGAGAGCTTGATGCAATTGGTGTTACTAAATGACCCCCATTAATGTCGAGTTTGGCTTATCTTTATTACTTTTTTAACTAGACATATCTTTTGGTTTTAAATATATAATAACAAGTGGTAGTGAGTTTTAATCTCCACATTTTATTTTGTTAGTGAGTAATGTGACAATTTCTCATTAAAAAAAAAAAAAATCCAAGTTAAAAAAGTACTAGAGGTAAACCAAATTCATTAATACCTCTCACCTACCCCTCATTTCTTCTCTCTTTTGCAACTTGTCTGCACTCTGCAATCTAGACAGGCATCGAGGCACGCGAGTATGTCTCTCACCCTTTTTTTTTTTGGGCTTTGTCAATGTATTTTTGCTTTTTTTTTTTTTTTTTTTTTTTTTAATTTTTGGTTCATTTCCTCTCAACGTATTTTTTTTCTTTTTCTTTTGTTTTTGTTTTGTTTTGTTGTTTTTTTTTTTGTTTTTTTTGTTTTTTGTTTTTTGTTTTTTGTTTTTTGTTTTTGTTTTTTTATTCTTTTCCTCACAACGTGCTTTCTATTAGTGGGTTTTAGTTTTGGTCTTTTTTTATTATTTAAAAATTAACTGTGGCTTGTTGTTTTCTTTTTTCTTTTTTTTTCTTTTTTCTTTTCTCTCTCTCTCTTTATCCCGTGAGAAATTAAAACGTAGAAGCAAGGGAAATGATATGTCTACAACATTTTTACAACAAATCCTAAGTGGCAGGTTGTTATTAGTTGTTATTGTTGGGGCAAAAAAGTAATCTTAGTGTTAGTTTTAAATTTGAACCAATAACAATTAACCATTTGTAATTTGTTGTAAAAATATTGTAAAATTGTTGTAGACGTAGCATCTCTCTAGAAGCAAACATGCATTTCATTCTTTTTCTCTCTTTATACCGCGAGAAAATGACAACATATGCCCAAAATTTTGTGTTTTAAAAAAAAATAAATTATCAATAAATAACGAAAAATATCCAAAATACACGCTCATGTGCGCACATATACAAATGATAAAAGCTGATGGAGTTCCATAAAAGTACTCTTGGATTATTACTGTAAACTGTAAAGTTTGAGTTCAGATCCTCGTTCACACAACTTTCTTGGGTTAAATCATCCTTCCTTATTACACTTATGCTCATCGTTCACTATTACTTTGTCATTTTCAATGTGTTAGTTTAACGTAACAACGATATATTAACTATTTACTATTTCTATTACTATCCTATATAGGACTTTTTTTTAATATATATAGAAATTTTACGTTGGAATTAATCATTTAAATAACTAAATTATATTATTGATATGATAGAATTTAAAATAATGGGAATTATCTATTTGGTTCATGATAATTAGTATTATTTATTATTATATCAGGATTCAAATCCAGGATTACATAAAAATACTTATACACATTTTTTAAAATAATCAATATATTTATTACATATCATGCCTTATATTTTAAACCAATTTAGGGGTGTGTTCTACTCCTCTAAATTGATATTTGTGAATCATTTAGCTTGCTTTTAGTTTATCTTCCTCCACAACATCATTATATGCAAATAATTATAATTGATCTATTTCTCAAAATTAGCCGTGATGTGTTTTTAAGATATTTATATACAACAAATTATTCATTCAAAAATATATATATATATATACATAAAATTCTAAGATTTGCACTAAATTAAATAAGCCTCTACTGACGGTATACAACTCAGTTAATACTTAATACTACGTCAAAATTGCTAATTTTTATCATTTTCTCTAAAAGTAAATGCGTATGGTTTGACTGTATTTGATGTTCATATCATATGACTAGAAAGAGAAGGATGACTTAATCATGAAGTATGAACCCATTTGATCTTTCTCAAAAAATGAAAAAATACAGAAAGGCTACCTACTAACCATACGAACCTGAGACGCCAACCAAGGGAAAATTTTTTTCTTAAAAAAAAAAGTTATTTAGGTCATTTTCCATTTTGTATATGGGGGTAGTACATATCAATTTGTGATTTGTTCAACCATTATTTAAGAGAGAGAGAGAGAGACAGAAAAAAGTGGAATAAGGATAAGCTAAGCCAAGTCCTTTTCCTCATACAAGGCTAGCGGTTTTCAGCCTCTCCTATGTTGACTCCCCTTGAATTTCTGTAAATGTGTGGCTGCCACGTGGCTTTTTTTCTTCTCCCCGATTTTAGGAGAGAAAATGAGGAGCCAGAGGAGGAAATAGCTAGACGAGAAAATCCATATGTTCTGTACCTTTTTTTTCTTTTCCTTCAACGTGTTTTCTTTTTTTTCTCAAATGGTTTTTTCCCCTTTTCCTTTTTCTTTCTTTTATCAACTAGTCTATTTATTTATTTATAATTTTTAAAATCAAGTCTCAGCAGTGATTTTTGTGTTTGCCAGTAGATTTTTTTTTTCCTTTTCCTTTTTTGAATCAAAGGTAGTTAAAAAAAAAAAAACCAAATGATGGCTGGCTCCTCTATAATTGTCATATATAAATAATATAATGTAATGTAATAATAAATAAAAATAAAAGATTTTTTTTTAAATATTATGTAATAGAGTATAACAGTAAATTTATATAAATTACTTGTTTTATTCTTCTACTTTTCTCTTCAACTAAACAAAAGAGTTTTTTATCCCTCCAACCAAACACACATGAGGAAAAAATCTTTCCTATCCTTCAACTTTACCATCTTCTTACTATTTTTTCTATCCTCCAACTTTTCTACTTCTCTAACCAAACAAACCATAAAAGAAGAGGAGGATGTATCTAATGCATTTTCAACAATTTAGAAGATTTGGTTCATCAATGGGACGATTAAAAACCTTAACATCACCTCCCCCTATATTGTTCTTGCGAATGCTTAAATGTTATATTAAATTGATTTATGAAACTTCATAATATTTTTGTTGATGTATTTTTGTTTTAACATAAATTTGTTGTGTTACACACTTGCACTAGTATTTAATGATAAGAAAATGTTTTAAGAACATTTTGTTGAGGAACTATATTTTTAGTCCATATAACTACAAAGTGTAGGATGTCTCAAGTGCATTATCAAACAACAAATAGTTAGAAGATTTAGTTGATCAACAGTATGATTTATGAGCCAACTTGACTGCCTATATATTGGTCTAGTCATACACTATGCATGAATTGATCCCTGTAATTTCATAATATTTATGTTTTATAGATGGGATTTACTAGTGTATGAGATGAGTTCAAGTTAAACATGGTACAACTTTTTAGAGTTACACATTTTTTAAACTATTGGATTTAAGTAAATCCAACGGTTAAAAAAAAACACTTAATAATATTAAGATTAAGATATCATTTATTATCCATTGTTTATGACATTACATACTTATTTCTAAACCCAAAAAAAGGTATATGTATCTCTCTTTCTCTCGTACATATTTATATAATCTTTTCTCCCTATATATATATATATATATACTTTTTTTTTTTTGAGGGGGATTTTCTCCCTATATTGTTTTTGGTTTTTGACACAGTTAACAAAATAGAAATGGATTGGCCAAAAATATAAAACATAAAGGTAGAATAGAATTTGAAGTAGTACCAGAGGAGAAGTAATTTGGGTAGAGAAATTTCGCTCATATTCATATTAAAAATATATATATATATTTATATATATTTTTTATAGATAAGTTTCTCTTTGTAAACACCATTGAGGAGGTCTTCAACGAGGAGCAAGATTGAAGAGGTGGAGTAAATGGACTTTGACCTGGAGACAGGATAACAAGGAGATGAAATTGAAAGCCAATCACTTTGCTTGCTTGCAGTAAAACTGATTTGATTATTATCATTCCTTTGTACTTTTTTTTCCTCTTAATAAAGATTTTAGCAATTTAATAATTGAAATGAAAAATTGGATGGGATTTGCTCTTAGTTTTTGCTCTTTAATATTTATTCTTGTAATCAAGCTAAAGAATTTAGCTCAATCAAATTCCTGGATCAAGAGCACAAAGCCAAGAAATAAAACAGTTAAAGAGAAAATGAGATTGTTGTTCCTAATTAACAGCATGAGAAAATGATTCATAGGCTAAGAAGCATGGGTGCGTTTCAAGACTCGGGTGCGGGACTCGGCAATTTTTGAAAAAGGTGGGTGCGGGTGCGGCAGGACTCGGCAATTAAAAAATTATTAAAAATATTTTTATTTATATTTTCTATTTATTTTTACTATTAAAATATTCTTAAAAAACACATTAGATTCACAAAACAAAGAAAGAAGAAGGCAAAAAACACAAAACAAAAAAGAAAATACAAAACAAAAAGAAATGTCCTACCCTCTCACCTAATCATACCATATCAGATCATGCACTGTACCCATCTCAACCAACACGTGTACATCAAGGTAAAATGACCAAAACAGCCACATGACTTTGGGTGCAACTAGGGGGTCCAATAGAATACAAAGCAAATGGCATTTTGGGGTAATCAAAGTCTTTTTATATTGCAACTCTTTGTCACGGGCCAACAAAGTAGCAGTTTGTTGTGTTGTTGTGGAGACGCTGAGACGGAGAGTAGAGACAGAGAGGCAGAGTGTGATTCAGTGAAGCCGAGCACACGCACACCGCAGAGAGCACAGAGAAGAGAGACCAGTGGCTGAGTGAGAGAGAGTGTTTGAATTTCGGCCTGAATCGGCTGTTTCAGCTTGAACCAGCCATTTCGGCGGTTTTGCCTAATACGGCATGAGTCGGCACGAATTAGCCCGATTCAGCGCGAATTGGCCCGAGTTTGAGCCGCATCGGCGTGAGTCGGGGAAAAAAAAAACACGTGGTAGACGCGGCCCGACATGCGGTCAGTGGCGTCCCTCGCGCGTCTCCGCATTGGACGCGGGTGCGGCTCCTCTGGCGCTGCGTTCATGCATCCCAGGTCATAGGTTGAGAGATAAGGTGGTGGTAGGTGCAACCTTTTTATTGCAACATAGATTTTGTTGTTATACAAAAAATTGTTTATGGAATATTTTAAAACATGCTAAACGCCTTTAACTCATGTGGCATTTTTCGTTATTTCTAACGTAGACTTTCAGGATTCAAATTTTTCCTTCCCAATTATTGAATCATCATTAAAAAAAAAAAAAATTTTGAAACAATAATTCTAACACATGTAAACGTATATGTACAAACATATAATAACACAATCATTTTTATATATAGATAGGCAAAATTCTAGGCCTATAACTCGAGTGAGCTTTATGTCAACCCTTTGGAAAGCTTGATATCTTGCCTATGAGTTTAAACTTTGACGCAATTCTTTTAACTGCTGTACTTTATGCTTTTTATCTAAATTCAAACAACTGATTACTCTAAATGTAATTTTATAGGGAAAATAGCATTATTTATATTGTATTAGTCAATGCAATAATGTGTTTAATTTTAATTAAGAAACATAAAGTACAACAAATAAAGAATTGTACCTAAGCTTGTCCATATATATATAAACACATTCTAAAAAAGTGGAACATATTAAATAAATATATAGTTTTTTTAAGAAAAATATATATGGACAAAACTTAAGTACAGTACCTTAGATGCTGTTCCTTAGGTTCCCCTCTTAAGATTTAGCCATGTGGCTACTTAATTAAAAAATATACTTTCATCCCATGAGAAAAAAACCACATGGCAGAATCCTAAAAAGGGAAATTAAAGAATAACACCTAAGTATTGTACCTAAATCTTGTTCAATAAATATATAGTTACTAGTAAAAATACAAGATTAAATCAATATTGCATTAGAAATTATTAATTTTGATCCTTTTTTAAAATTATCCTCTTTGGCTTGTGTGAAAAGAATTCAATGTAATTAAGTCCATCTCGTTGAAAATATTTAGTATTCTCAAAAAAAAAAAAAAAAAAAAAAAAAACAGTGTGTTAATCCCACATTGAAAAATGAGTATGAGTTAAAGAGGTTTAAAGTATGTGTTATGTATCCAAGAGGTAAACCCTTTTGGATATACATCAATGTAAATTCCTTTAAGAGCTTCTCCCCTCTCCCCATGTATATGTTAAGTATGTTTAGTATTCTCAAAAGAGTATAGTCTAAGCAACGGGTCTTACTTTATATCTCTCTACAAATCCAATAGATCTATATTTTATTTTATAGTCCCACATATAATCAATTAGTTATTTCCTAGTGGATAAATTCAGGTGCCTTAAACTCAAGGAGCGTTGTTTTCTTCATTGAAAATTTTAGCAATAAGTTATATTTTGGTCTTTTTTTAGTCCTTATCCATTGGACTGATGAAACAAAATCATTCCTTGGCTTTAGAAATTTTATGCTTTATCAGGGTGTAGGGTGATTGGAAATTTTATGTCACGTTGCCATTTGGAAATTTCAACGTAAGACCACTTGTTGTAAAAATTTTAAAGGACGTCTTCGAGTTTTGATTGACAACCTCAAGTTGGTCTCACACCCACCTTGAGTTTGAGGAAGGCTGTTAACGTGTAATAGGGTGTGGGCCTTAGGCCCACCTTGTCTACTTATATAGCACACATACTTGTACTACACATACTCTGCCTCCTATATAAAAACAATCATGTATATTTTATCACTTGAAAAATATAATATATTCATTCAGTATTTTTAACAGTTTGGTAAAGTAGTGGTAGTGACAGTAGAAAAAACATGTCTGAGTTGCTTAATTGCTTTTGTTATCTATAAAGGACCAAAGGAGGGTAAGCCATCATTGGTTCATTTATTAGGGAGCTTCCCACCATTTATTTATTTGTGGTTGTTTATTTTTTGTTGACACTAAAAATTCGTAAAAAAATAGTTTACTTTTTTACTATGGATGTAATTTCAATGATAAAATTTGGCATTTACTTTTTCTAATTATTACTAAAAAAAATGCCAATTGCTTGATTGGAATTTGCTAGTTTTTGGATGATTTTATTAAAATTTGTTGGTTAAATTGTATATTTGGGTCAGAACCATAGGGGGGCCATAGCTCCCTAACTTTTGAAATTTTTCATTAATTTTCTTTTATATTTGGTAATAAATCTAAAAATTACACAAAAAATGTATTCCCCAACCTCTTGAGAAAATTTCCTAACTCTACCACTGGTTAGAACCATTAGTTTTTGTTTTAAAATTATTATTATACATTAGAATATTTCAAAAGATTCTTAACGGAATTTGATGGATAAAAAATGTTAACGTATAAAACAAAATTCAATAAATTGAGGCTTCTTTGATGGGTGAAGCTAAAGATGTGGTATAAATTCTGTTTATCATAGCAACATTTTCCATCCGATGTATGCTAGCAAGTAGCTTTTTGAATTTTGAAAATATAAGAATTAAAGTGATATTAAATTTTTTTTTTTTTTAAACTAAAAACATTCGAATTTGTGATAGTGGGTTTGCCCACATTCGTCGTCATAAAAGTGTCCCAGATGGGCCAAAACAAATAAATATGCTCCAGGATGAGCCGAACCAAACCAAAAACAAATACACTACTTGGGTTAAAAAAATTGTGATACATGAACAATCTTTGGGCTACTTATCTGCTCTTGTTTTTACTTTTTGGTTAAACCCAATAATTTGGACTAGAAGCTATATTTATATGCCACACACTATATATCCGCGACTCCCAGCTTTTTATGAACTTGTATTTGTTACGATTGTAATTTGTATGTCCATGCACTAACAAAAATCTAAGCATTTGGAAAGAACTCCGTTGTAGCACATGAAGACAAGCGTAGATGCCAAATCGACAAGGCAAACATGGCCAAAAGACAACCCTTATTTGGTCCCTTGACAGGGAAAAACATGAAAACCTAGTTCGAGATCATACTGTTGGGTACTGTTGGGTTTTGTGGAGCCTAGTTGTGTTTAATTTAGATTATGACCCGACCTAAAATAATGTTGTTACAATTTTGTAGCCTATTGTGAATCCTGTACGCAGGATATAAAAACTGCTATTTTGGATATTAGGTTTCTATTTTATTTTTATTTTTATTTTTCCATGTCTTTTTTTAGAGAGAAAAACTATACTGCAACACTATATTTTTTCCTTGCGAATAGTGAAATCCCTGCAACCCCGGAGACGTAGGCAAATGGTCAAACAACGTAAATACTATCTTGTGTGTGATTATTTCTTTTTAGTGTATTTTTTTCTCTATTTTTGCATCTCGCAGGTCTAGGAATTTTGTACATGTTCCCATCACATACAAAAGAGCATATTATACATAGGGTAAATTGCAAATTACACTTCTAAAGTTTGAGAGGTTTTGAATTTTACATCCTCAAGTTTCAGAATTTGAAATTTACTTCTTGAAGTTTGAGAATGTTTAGATTTTACACCATGACATTTCTGAATTTGGACTTTAACCCCTAAAGTTTGGGAGTGTTTGGATTTTATATCCTAAAATTTCAAAATTTGGGGTAAAATCTAAATTCCCCCAAACTTTAAGGGAGTAAAATCTAAACACCCTAAAATTTAGGAGGTAAATTCAATTTTTTTAAATGTTAAGAGGGTAAAATTTAAATAATTCCAAACTTCATAGGATAAAATCTAAATTCTGAAACTTCAAGCTGTAAAATCCAAATACTATAAAATTTATGAGTGTAATTTGCAATTTACTCTTGTACATATGCATCAATGATCAATCACAATCTCAAATCGGCAATGTTGGGTCAGACTTCTATAAAAATCCATCCAAATCCAAATCCACATCTTTATTTTCTAAGCCCAAAATTTTGTTTTTAGAGGCCCAAATAAATTTTCCCTATTAAAACTTTCCAAAGCGAACAGCAAAAATAAAAAGGCCCAGATCCACACTATTATTCATAAACCTTGGAGGAAAACAAATAAATAAATAAATAAAATATGTGAGCATGACTTCTGCTAAAACAATTAGGAAAACAAACACTTCAAAGTTCAATTTTCATAATCATTCTTCAACAAGTATTAGACTAAATATCGTTTTCCTTTTTTCACTAAATTATAAAACCTTAAAAACGTAAAACACATCCGCACAATATATATATTGCAAACCTCACAGGAGACAATTCATAACACGTAAGAGCATCCACAGCAGTGGTTGTAAAATTTTAGCTATTTAGCTACACAAAAAGTCACTTTATCCATTTTAGCTACACACATGCTACAGCAGTGAATCTATTTTAGCTTTTAACACAATAAAATAATACAACCATCACAATAAAATAATATATATCCACAATTAGCTATTTATTATTTTTTTCTCACTATTCATCTTCTCTCTGTCTTCTCCCTCTCTTCCCTCTCTTCAACCCACAGCCCGTGCCCCTCACGACACCAACACCATCACCATCACCATCATCATCACCACCACCACCACCACCACCACCACCAGTCCACAACAGAAAAAAAAAAAAAAAAAAAAAAAAAAAAAAAAAAAAAAAAACCAGCACAGCGGAACAGATCGGCGATGGACGATGAAAGTTTTATAATGTGAAATACCCAGGATATTCATCGTTTAAAGCATGGTCCAAACGCCTATTTAAAGGCCTTGCTTAGCTGCCTTTCTTGCATCAGCACTCAGCAAAGCTATCGCCGATCCATGCCATCGCCGATCACCGATCAGCCATCGCCGATCACCAATCAGCCATTGCCGAACCAGATTCGCCGAATCAAACCCAAACCACCGTCGAACCTGACCAGCCATCGCCGATCACGCCATCGCCGACCACTGACCCACGCCATCGCCGATCACGCTATGAGACTGAGTCTGATGAAAAGAAAGAGAGAAAAGGTAGAGAAGGAAGAGAGTGAGCTGAGACTGAGTTTGACGAAAAGAAAGAGAGAAAAGATAGAGAATGAAGAGAGAGAGAGCAGAGATTGAGTTTGAGAGAATATTTTAATAAATAGGAGAGAGAATAGTTAAATAAAATATTATTATTAGTTTTAACTTCAAGCTACAGTGCACATGTATCAATAGATGTGCACTGTAGCAATTCATGTATAATTTATAGATATAGCTCCACTGCTGTAAGCTATTTTTTGTGATTTTGAAGCTAAATTTTAGCATTATAGCATTATAGCTTCACTGCTGTGAATGCTCTAATTCAAACAAACCAACAAGCAAAAAGAGAGCATGGATAAACAAGAAGCCTACATATTACATAGTACACTGGAGGCTCAGACAGGGTTGACGTTCGCAGCTATCATTTGGAGATTGTCTTGTCCACACAACACTTAAAATCAGCTTCTTATGTACTTATCAGTCAATCATATAGGATAACGTTACCTCTATTTTAAACCATGGTGGGTCCCAGTATAATATTTTATTACTTTATTTTGACTTATAAAGAACTTACATCTTAATAGTTGTAAAAATATTGTAATAACAATATATATATATATATATATATCACAACATTTTCATAATACAATACCTTTATTTTTAGTTGCGTTAGATCTTAGTATGATATTTTATTATTTTATTTCATTTTATTTTGACTTATAAGGAATTGACACATGTGTCACAATATTTTCATAATATTTTTATGTAAACATTGTACTTATAATGTAAATTTATATTGTAAACACATAAAAATTGGAAAAGTTTGTACACATTTGCAAAATTTATACAATATTTACCCTTTTTTTTGTGTAAATGTATATAATATTTGTCACTTTTTGTGTATCTACAATGTAAACATATAAAGATACTAAAAAAAAAAAAAAACCAAAAAACAAAGCTCAATCGTTAGGCGTACTTGAAGGAAAAAAAAGAAAAGAAAAGGAAAGAAAAAGTACGGCTCACTAATTGAATAAACCAAAAGATACTATTCATAAACCTATTGACTTTTTTTATATAGTTAATAGAAATAAAAATTGTCAAAAATTTTGTACCTAAACTAGTTAGTACTTTCTTATATTTTCGATAGAAATATTCAAAATTTAAATTCTATTACCCCCAATTATCAAATAAAAATTAATTTGATAAAAAGTATAGTTATACCTTGTTGTAGCAAACTTAGAAGTTTTTAAAAGTTCTACATATAAGAAAAAATTTAAATTTTAAAAAAATTTGCTTTGATGTCCTTTCAAGATTAATCATAAGATATTGATTTAGATAATAATTTAATGATCCTGTTGAGGATGGATAAAATGCTGATTGGAAAAATACAAATACAATGAACATCAATGGTTTTTAAACATTAGCTCATAGCTGTTTTGTTTCCTCTTACTTCTAAAACGATCAAACTTATAAAGTGAGCTATCTTTAGAGCATTCTTAGATGCTATAATGCTAAAATGATTTATTTGACATCCAAAATGTCAAAATACCTTCTAATCAAATATGATGCTAAATGTTAAAATTTTTAACACACAGCTACAGTTTTAAAACCAAATATTATTTTTTTAATCCCACCCACACGTACCAAGTCCCTCTACTCTTTCTCACTCACACATGCTGCTTTCCTTTTCTGGTTCACTTTTTCTTTTCTGGTTCACTCAACACGCCGCCCAGCTCCCTTGCCTTCTTCTCCCATGTTGCTTCCCTTCCCTTAACCAAGCTGTCAATGCTCCAAGATCCATTTCCCTATGACTGAATCCAAAAAACCCATGCCGCCCAAAAGCTTGAAGAATTCAAAGCCGCCGCCGCCGCCGCCGATATCTGGCAAAGCCGCCCACGACGCCAAAGTCAAAAACCGCCACATCTTTCATCTTTCTCTTCAGATCTGCCGCCGTGGGTTTGTGATTTGTGGTGATTGTGGGTTGGATTGTGGATTTTGTGGGTTTGGTGGGTTGTGGGTTTTGTGGGTTGTGATGGAGGTTGTGGGTTGTGGATTGTGGAGGCTTTGGGTTGTGGTGTAGGTTGTGAGTTGTTTTGCAAGTTTGTAGGTAGTGTTTGATGGTGGTAGTGGGTTGTTTCATTGGGTGGTAGTGGGGTGTGGATTGTGGTGGGTTTGTTTGGGCTTGTTGCGGTGGGTGGTGGGAGTGGGTTGCAGTGGTGGCTAGTAGTAGCAGTAAATTGTGGTGGCCGGTAGAGCAATCGGAGAGGATGATGAGAGAGGTGAGCTGAATATGTTGGTTTTTTTATATTTATTTAATTAGGTTGTTTATATTATTTTAACGTGTTGGGTATTAAAATGGAAGCTTTGTTGTTGGGAGTATTTGAAAGTGAAACTTTAAAATGTATAAAGTAACATTTTGAGGGGTTAAATGCTAAAATTTTAGCATTTTTGATGTGAATGCTCTAACCTTACCTTCTGATACGGATGTGGCCTACGTTTGATTTTCTCTCTAAACGTTGTTAAGGCTCACGTATCCTCAAGTTTTTTATTTTTATTTTTATTTTTATTTTTTCATAGATGGGTCTCCTCAAGCCAATAGCGCTCTCAAAATCTCTATTTATTCCTTTATTTTTTTTTTATTTTTTTAGACATGATAGATTAAAACTTATAGTATTAATTTTATAATATTTACTTTTTATATTATCTAAACAAAACACCAAATAGTTTTTAATTTAAAGTTCAGATGATAAATTGTACTTTAATTATTTAGTCGATAATATATATATATATATATATATTTTTAGTCGGAGTAAAAGTCAATAATAAGTTAACCATTGTCCTTCTCACCAAAAAAAAAAAGAAAAAAAAGAAAGAAGAAGTTCACCATAGTCCCCCTACCATTGGAAATTTCTTACTCCCCACCCCCATCCCCCCCCCCCCTTTTTTTTTTTTAAATTTCTCCACTCCTTTCAATTCACTAACAAAACGTTTTAAGTTATAAGTAAACTATACTTATCGGCCTTCTTCATATTAAAAAATGTGTGTGTATATATATATACACACACACACACACACACACAAACACTAAATTAAAGATATTACCTCTATATGTATTTTTGTAGTTTAAATACTCCTGAAAGTTAACCGGTAATTAGAGACGCATCCAAAACAATCTTGTTCAAAATGAGAAACTGATAATTCATGAGCAAGCAGCTTCATAATTCTCTGAATGTTAACGTTCAAATTCCAAATAAGCAATGCAGCAATGCATTACCGTGAGGGGAAAATTGATTCATCGAACAATTTTCACTGAAGTTCTATGTCCCCTTTGTAATGACAAGGAGTAGACCATTTCTTTTAGGGAGTGTTGTACTGCGTGTTAGGGTGATAACACCTTAACCCAAAAATTTAGGCCTACAGATTTAAACCCAATCATGTTATATATTAATTCTTATCCAACACGATTAGGATAGTATGATTTGGTTATGCATTAACTTTGAGGTCAATTCAAAACTAGCATTCTAGAACATTTTACAAAAGCTACAATTGCTTAAAGAGAGACTACTTATCCGGGTCAAAGTAGATTCATATTAACTCTCACACCCAACATTGATTACCAAGTTCAAAACCATGGCTATATTTGATGCCCAAACTGATAAACAGCAAAGTAAGGCTCATATAAAATAGATTTAACCCAAAAATCCAAAAGCTCTAAAACAGAAAAAACTGTGAGCTCAAGAAGAAGCAAAAATTTATTTATGTCAAAAATATGAAACTGGCAAGCAAATAAAATGAAGAATACAGATAGGGAAGGAGGGGCACCACAAGGAGGAAATGTTTTTATGCATGTCAGTCAAATTAAGAGTGTCTTGCAAATATACATATCAAATCTAGAATGCAAGCATACAGCAACAACACTGTAAAACATGAGCAGAGAGTAAATGCAAAATCCCACAAGAATTTAAGGCTAGAAGAAAATCATGTTGGACAATCAGAAAGACTTCATTTTTATACTTCTGGAAAGTTACAAGAGTGAAGAGAACCCCATAGAGAGATGTTGTTTTCCCTAAAAGTTTTAGAAACGTTTCTATCCACCATTGATTCCTCACATACAAATTCTACAATTACAATAATTTGATAGTTAAAATGGGAGAGAGGAGATTTAAACCCTAGACATCTCCGTTAAAAATACCAAAAGATGCTAGTTAAGCTACATAGCCCTTGGCTACAAATTATACAATTATGATTTGATAGTAATCGTATAGATCAAGGCCAATGATATGATTGTGAATAGAAATATGTGAAAACCTAAATCTATAGTAAACTCATCAGTCATCACCATAAGTCCACAACATCAAGCCACACCAAAATGAAATTTCCCACAGCCATTAAACTACACCAAATTGGATGTCCACATCACATGTACATGCAATGGTAACACTTAAAACCAGCTTCTTAAATACTTATTAGTATCATATAGGATAACCAACCTTGTTCACTTAGCTCAACAGGATTTACCCAAAATTGGAAAGTGAACATCACAACACTCAAAAGCCCACTCATTGCCATCCACTAAACACAATAACATGGCCAGACCACTCATATGTGAATCTATCAATCTTGACCTTTCTTATACTATTTGTTCAGTACCTTATTTTCAAATGCTGAAATTATCCAAACTGCAAAGTTAAGAACTTTGTTTACCTTTTCTAAACAACCAAACATATCTTACAGTTTAAATGCCTATATTTTGCTCACAGAAGGAAGATGCGTCTGTGTTTCTAGAACAACCATGTATAAGCATAAATGCACATCAATAAGTTTTACCAAAACTTTAAAATGACTAAAGGCATTCAATATTTCCCAAGGTAGAAAAGCTCTGCAACAGCAAATTTAACATCCAAAAACAATGCAAAGTCATCTTGACTAGTCTTCAAATGACACAGGCAAAAGAACTTGAGGAACCAAATAGCAATCACCCATTTCCCCACCATAAATAATCAATCGTTGCATATAAAGCTATGGTTCCTTAAACTGCCTGTGTATCAGGGTTAAAATAATTTGCTATTGAAAGATATTTTTACTTCAAGGACTACGTTTTGAAAAGTTTGTTGTCAAATTCACAATAAGTCTGTAATTACAATTGGCCCCAAAAAAAGGGACATATATATCTAATCCCAACCTTTCCGGCCCAAATTTAATTCTCTCAATACATCAAAGCCAATCATGCAATGATTAAAAACCAGTGACAGTATTTTTCCTCCAAGAATCAAATAAAGTATATAAGAATGAAATTTTGTAATAGTAAATAAATAAAGCACCCAGAAAATCAAATAGTTTAACTTAGAGGTGAGGAAAATAAAACATTTATTCCACAAAAATGATAATAACCCTCACACCCAACAAAGATTACCAAGATCAAAACCAAATCTATTTGCTGATGCACAAACTAACAAATCACAAAGTAGCAAGGCACAGATTAATTAAGATCAATATAACCCAAGAAGCCTAACAGCTCAAAATCAGAAAATGAAGTGAGCTCAAGTATAAACGCAAACCAGTTTTATCCCTAAAATATGAAGCTAACAAACAATTAAAATGCAGATTGCAGACAAAAGAGGGGGCACTATAGTCTATAGGGAGGAAGTTCAGTTATTGGTAAGAAAGCCAAATTAGATTATCTTGCAAACATAGGTGTCAAATCCTGAAATGCAACTATACAACCATAACAACATTGCAAAACATGGAAAAAATTAAAAAAAGAAAAAAGAAAGTAAAAAGCAAAAATCCACTGAAGATTTAAAACTAGAAGAAAACCCCAAAAAGAAATGCTATTTTCAAAAAAAAAAAAAAAAATAGAACATTCCAATCCATCATAATTCTCCACATACAAATTCTACAATTGTAATTTGGTAGTAATTATATAGATCAAAGTCAGTAATACTATTGTGAACAGAAATTTGTTAAGATAACATTACTCTACAGTAAACTCATCACGTAAGTCCACATCATGAAGCCACCTCAACATGAACTTTCCTACTGCTAAGCTACGCCAGTGCAGTAGCACATAAGATAGCCGAAATTGGAAAAGTGAGAATATTCAAGACTTAAAATCTACTCATTGCTATCCCATTAACACTATAACATGACCAAAATCGCTCACATGTTCATCCACTGATCTTGACCTTCCTTCTACTATTTTTCCTGGTTAAGGCAGTACCTAATTTTTCAGATGCTGAAATGATCCAAACTACAAAGTTCAGAACTTTGTTTACCTTACTAAACAACATACATAAGTTTAAGGGTTTAGATGTATGTTTTTTTATCAAAGAAGGAAGGTGTTTGTGAGTTTCTAGAACAGCCATATATAAGCTAATAAGTACAGGCAATGCTGACTAGTCTTCAAATGATACAGGCAAACAAACTTGAGGAACCAAACAACAAATTCCCATCGGCTGACAAGTTGCATTTAAAAAATTGTATGGGATACTCTACTTATGTTCTATCAGCAACCGGATACAAAGCCTATAAAGTTGCAGTTATTAAAACAACCTATGTATCAGGATTAAAATAATTTCCTTCAAATTTTTACTTCAAGGACTACTTTTTGAAGAGTCCATTGTAAAATTCACAATAATTCTGTAATTACTATTTGCCCAAAAACAGAGGACATATATCTATCCCCAATAAGTCTGTAATTTTAATTCTCACTACAACAAAGCCAATCATGCTATAATTAAACCATTTAGTTCCAATAAATCAAGGTCAATAATATGATTGTGAACAGAAATTTGTGAAAATCACTTTACTCTTAAGAAAACTCATCACGTAAGTCCACAACATCAAGCCACCTCAAAATGAACCATCCTACTGCCATCAAACTACACCTGTGCCAGCACATTAAAAATTAATTCAATACCAGCTTCTTATATACTTATCAGTCTATCATATAGGATAACCAGCCATGTTCACTTTGCCCAACAGGCTTTAGCTTGGGAAATGAATATCACAACACTCAAAAAACCATTCATTTTTATTCATTTAACACTATAATAACATGGAAAGAGCTGATCATATCTTCAATAACTGATATTGACCCTTCTTATACTGTTTGTCCTAGTTCAGTACCTTATTCTCTACATCCTGAAATGATCCAAACTACAAAGTTAAAGAACTTTGACCAACTTTTCTAAGCAACCAAACATAAGTTAGGGATTTAATTGTGTGTTTTGATCACATAAGGAAGATGTGAGCATTCCTAGCAGAAGCGTGTACAGGCAAAGAAACACTTATCAATTAGTTTTAACCAAAAGATTAAAATGGCAAAAAACATTCCTTACTACCCAAAAGTACAAAAACTCTGGAACAGAAAATCAACATTCAATAACAATGTAAAGTCATCTTGACTAGTCTTCAAATGAAACAAGCAAAAGAAATTGTGGAACCAAACTACACTTGCCCACACCAAAACAATCAAAGTTTTCTTTATTTAGAAAAATTGTATATAAGACTAATTATTAATTATTCTCCATCAGCAACCACATACACAGATGAATAGGCCTCAATTGCTTAAGCAGCCTATAAATCGGGATAAATATTTTACTTTGAGAACTACTTTTTGAGGAATCATTGTAAAATTCACAATAATGTCTGTAATTATAATTTGCCAAAAACAAAGATATATATAATATAACCCCAACCTGTCCAGGGCTACAATTTTATTCTCTCAAAAAAACAAAGCCAAATATCATGCAATAATTAAATCAATGACATATATTTCCTCCTAAAATCAAATAAAATATATGAGAATGAATATGTAGAAGAGCATGCACACCTATCTTTTATAATTTCTCTAATTTAGCTCTTAAAAAGTTTTTTTTTTTTCAAATTTATAGATCCACTTTTACAATCAAATCCACATCTCACTCTCTATTCTACAATTCATTCTATTAGAATATTATAACAAATCCATATAGACTTGTCTCCTAAAAAATACCAGATCAAACCCAAAATATTCTAAAAAAGCCCGGTGAGACCAAAATGAGCTGAAAATCATATAGTTCAACTTATAGCTGAGAAAAAGAAAGCATTTTTTTTTTCTCACAAAAATGAAATAAATTTCACATACAACACAAATTACCAAGATCAAGACCACAGCTAAATATCTGATGACAAACAAATAAACCCAAAAATCTGTAGGGCAGAAATTAAAGATGTATACATCCAAGAAAACTACACCATATATATCAAAATCAACCAAGTTCCAAAATAACAATCAGATCTACATAAATCATAAGTATATATGTATCAACCAGGTTCACGAAGCGAATCTCAGGAAGGGAATTTCTGCGTTTTCTAAACTTGCTGGTTCCATTTTATCGACAGACCGATAGAGCACAAGAAGTTTGTTGTACACATGCTTTTTCAGTAATAATTTGGAGAGAGAAGAGACTTTTAAAAGACTTTTACAAGTGTGCGACAGTCTACCGTAAAGACTCAACCGCGTGTGCACGTGCTCTCTCTACTCCTTTAAACAGTCTATTTTAAAATTCACAGTAACAACAACAGGTTGTCTTGCAGTACAAATGGATCAAATCCTTCTGCATTTGCTTATCAGTAGTAGGAGTAGAACAACAAAGTTGACAAGGGACCCAACAACATTATGAATGAGTTCTAGGACTGACACAACCTGCTGGAATCTGAAACAAAATGGAATTGTTAGAATAACAGTAAAATTGACAGAGAGTTAATAATAGGTTCTGGGGAGAAAGAAGTTGAAATACTTTCTCACCCTTCATCTGCCATTGGGATTATTTGGTGAAGTTCTTTTATTAACCGTAGGAGTAGAACAACAATGCGGTCAATAGTCCCAAGTACTTCAGAAATTTGTTCTAAGACCGACTCAACTAGCTGAAGTCTGAAACAAAAACAGATTGTTAGAATAAATTTACAGAGCGTCAATAATGGGTTGTGGGGAGGAAGAAGTTGAAACTCTCTCACCCATCATGATTCATGTGCCATTGAGATTTTCTAATCCATTTTTTCAAAATTATTCTTGATGTGTTCTAAAAAGAGTTATTTACAAAAAAATTCAAAAAAAAAAAAAAAAGGTTAAAAAATAAATAAACATATAGCTACTACTAACATTATGTAACTAAATTAATTCTGCATTAAAAGATTTTTTTTTTTTAATTTTTCTTTATGAGTAAGAGGTCTCAAATGGTCAAAAAGTAATTACTAAATTCCCAACAATCGGATGATTTAGTTGATCAATGATACCATTTATGACCAAAGCTGGCTCCGATCAATATTTATTAAATTGATTAATGAAACTTTCATTATTGATGAGAATGAGAATCTTTTATTCCACCCGTAATATTTCATTTTTTACACTAGTATGCATTTTCCTAAACAAGGGGAAAAAAAATTAGTATATTAATATATCATGTGCATGTGAAAAAAAAAAAAAAAAAAAAAGTGTGGTAGATTATGATTGTTGGAATAGAAACTGGACTAGTCAGATTTGGACATGATTATATTGATACTGGGCAACCTTTTCGTTCTAACAAAGATTTGTTGATCTACACAAGTATTAATGTAGTAAGTGGTTAAGAAGCAGTTTGATGCATCTATTCTAATACATTATATAGGTGTATGTACACATAATTACACACTAGCTATGATTTTTAAGTAAATAATTTTTTTTTTCTTTATTTTTTTATAAAATAAAAATGAGGGGCATTCGAATCCAATATTTGTCATGGAAGAGATTAGACACTACCACTAAACTAAAAAATCAATGACAAGCAAATTATGATTTAGTGCAGAGTACTCAGATTGTCAAATGCTGTTACTTCATATAAATAACTTTCTCATTTTTTTTATACCCATTCTTTGTTTTGACAATATAGTACCAGTTTAGGCTATTCTAACACAATTAATCCATGTATCTTCTTTATTTAGTGTTTCTTTATGATAGTTTAAACTTTTTGGTTTAAAATAAAATGTTGGTCAACCAATTACATCCAGACATGTTTAACTCTCATCCACCAAAATATGAAAATACAGTTCTAGATCATTCAAAAGAGCAATTAGATATGTATCAATAACAATCTCTGATTGGTAATTAGGAAAACAACTAAGAACCATTTTCCAAAAAAGAGGACGAAAGAGAGTGTCCTATTCAGGTTGATTTGGGCCTTCTATAAAAATCCATCCAAATCCACATATTTTTTTTTATGAGCCCAAAATGGAAGATTTGGTTATGGAGGCCCAAAACTTTTTCCCAAAACTTTTTTTATTTTTTGGTTGATAAAACCAGATCCACTCCATTATTCATAAACTCTAACTAGTATAAGAAGAAAAAGAAAAACAGAGCATAACTTGTACTAAAACAATCGGAAAGCCAAACCGATCAAATTTTCATAACCACAGGAAAATTCAAACTTCCCAAATTGGACAGCAGAAAGAGAAAGGCTTGGATCCACACTATTATTCATAAACCTAAGCAAGTTTGGAGAAAAAGGAAAAACAGGGCGTGACTTGAACGAAAACAATCGCAAAAACAAACATTTCAAATTTTCCTAAGTTCTCAAAAAGTATTGGACTAAAATCACTTTATTCATAGAACATTACAAACCACAATAGATCCACACATTATGGATTCTGCAAAATGAAAAAAGAAAATGCAAACCTCATACCACGGACAATTCAAGCTACGCAATTCAAACAAACCAATAAAAATAGAGCATGAAGCAAAGCACACTTTGTTTCCACTTATGTATATTGCAAGCTCGAAGTTATGTAAAATTAAAATCCACAAAGTAGGGATTAACATAGCAGCGTTGTTAGTTAAGAACCTGGAAAGTGCGAGGAGTGTGATTGTGAGAATGACCAGGCCAAGAACAATGTCTGAATTAAGCTCGTTCCATGCAGTAACCAAGAGAAAATTAATTGAATGAAATACTGAAACCAACAAAAGTAAAAAATCGTTAAAAAGACATATTCAGGTAATATACATATTCATTCTCACCCATTTGGAGGAGTAAAGGAAGCGTCGATGCGGTTGTTCTCTGAGGGAGAGTAGAGGAGTTGGTGTCTGAGTTTCTTTATTTGTATTTTTTGCTCTCCTAAGAGTGCCACTCCTTACTTCCTTTATTTGTATTTTTTGCCTTCTTTCCTGAGTAATTCTATTATTTGAGTAATTCTATTATTCTTTTTCTTTTTGCCTAGCCGAGAGTCGTTTCCTTTATTTGTATTTTTTGCCTTCTTTCCTGAGTAATTCTATTATTTGAGTAATTCTATTATTCTTTTTCTTTTTGCCTGAGTATTTGAGTAATTCTATTATTCTTTTTCTTTTTGCCTGAGTATTTCTAAGCCGAGTCTTAGATATGTGACTTCTTTTCTAAGCTTAATATCTGATGCTCTCCGATATTCTTTTTCTCTCTTTCTTTTCTAAGCTGAATATCGATTCCTGAATATTTCTTTCCTATATTCCTGAATATTTCTTTCCTGAGTAATTCTATTATTTGAGTAATTCTATTATTCTTTTCTTTTTGCCTGAGTATTCCTGAGTTCCTGAATATTTCTTTCCTATATTCCTGAATATTTCTTTCCTGAGTAATTCTATTATTTGAGTAATTCTATTATTCTTTTCTTTTTGCCTGAGTATTCCTGAGTATTTCGAAGCCGAGAGTCGTGTCTTAGATATGTGACTTCTTTTCTAAGCTTCTCCGAATTCTTTTCTAAGCTGAATATCGATTCTCTCCGATATTCTTTTTCTCTCTCCGATATTATTAATATCTGTGATTCTATTAATTCTTTCTATTAATATCTGTGATTCTATTAATTCTTTAATTATATCGATATTCTTTTTCTCTCTCCGATATTATTAATATCTGTGATTCTATTAATTCTTTCTATTAATATCTGTGATTCTATTAATTCTTTAATTATATCGATAGAGTGCCACTGGTGTGTGACTTCTTTGACTTCTTTTTTGCCTTCTTTCCTGAGTAATTCTTTAATTCTTTCTTTTTGCCTAGCCGAGAGTCGTGTTTACAGGAGGACTCGCATTCGGAATGGGTTAATCCGGAAACTACCAAATAAATACGTTAATGTCACAAGGCTCACAACCATATATTAACCATTCATCCGTACTATTTCTATCCTATGTGGGACTTTGTCATTTAATTAACTAGGTAATTTACAGCAATAATTCTGAACTATTTAGCTTGCTTCTAGTTTATCTCCCTCAACAACAAAAGAAAAAAACGCAAATAATTATAATTGGTTTACCTCTCAAATTTTAAGAGATTTATGTTCAACAAATTCTAAGAATTCAAAATAATTTATATATATATATATATATATTAGTATACAACTTAATTAATGCTACATTAAAATATTAACTTTTATCATTTTCTCTAAAAGAAAATACGTAAAGTTCGTTTGACTATAGCAATAGAAGGATGTCTCTAATGCATTATTAATAGTTAGAAGATTTCATAAACAACACGATTTTTTGACCCTAACTTCACCTCCACCTATAGTGGTCTTGCACCATGCTTAAATGTTATATTGAACTGATCCCTATAACTTCATGATAATTTTGTTGTAACAAAATTTTGTTGTGTTACTCACTTACACTAGTATTTAGTGATAATAAAATCTTTTAGGAACACCTTGTTGAGGGACTATGTTTTAAGTCCATATAACTATAGGAAGAGAATGATGTCTCAAATGCATTATCAAACAACAAACAGTTAGAAGATTTAGTTGATCTTCAGTACGATATGAGCCAAACTTAGCTGCCTATATATTGGTTTGGTCATGCGCCATGCTTAAATTGTATACTGAATAGATCCGAGTAATTTCATAGTATTTACGTATATATTTCAAATAAGAGATGAAGATTTGAACACTGGACATTTGAAATACTCAAAAGTACCAAGCCAATTAACCTAAAGGTCATTGGTAATTTGGTGCAACCTTTTCATTTCAACATAGATTTTGTTGTTACAAAATAAAATGTTTTGAAATACTTTAACACATACTAAATGTCTTTAGCTCAATTATTACTTCCAGATGTTGAAATCCCCCTTACTTGTAATTATTGAATCATCCAAAAAAAAAAAAAAAATTGACACAATAATTCTAACACATGTACACATATAAGTACAATATATATAATTACACACATTTTTATATAAAGATAGACCAAAATCCAGGCAGATACCTTTGGTGAGGTTTATGCCAACCCTTTAGAAAGCATGTTATCTTGCCTATGACTTAAACATTTGAGACAGTTTCTTAGATTCAATACATTATGTTTTTCATTTAAATTAAAAAAATTGATTACATTAAATTTAATTGTTTTAGGGAAAGTAACATAATTTGTATTGTATTGGTCATGCAATAATTTGTTTAATTTTAATTAAGAAACCTAAAGTACAACAAATAAAATTGTACCTAAGTTTGTTGTTAAATATATACAGATTCTAAAAAAAAAGAGCACCAAATTAAATAAATATATAGTTACTAGTAAAAATACACAATTAAATCAATATTGCATTAGAAATTATTAATTTTGATCATTTTCTAAAATAATCCTTGTTGGCTTACGTGAAAAGATTTGAAAGTAGTCAAGGCCATCCGGTTGAGTGTAGTCCTTAGCCAAGAGTCTTGCTTTATATATTTCTACAAACCCATTAGACCTATACTTTATATTATATACCCACTAAGAACACTAGCATTAGGTTAGCATAGCACACCAAACACCAAAAACTTCACACATCAAATGTTCAAAATGCTAAAAAATTTAGCATTGATGAATAGTACAATTTTTATTTTTTTATTTATACAAGATAGAATTCTACTCTAGTCTAATCTAAGTATATATGTGTGTGAAGCTCCCGCTTGGAGACTTGAACTCCGGCCCTTACCTCCCACACCTTATAAACACTTATACTTGTGGAGTGACCATTGTACCAAGGGTGTGCGGCAAAAATGGTAAATTTTTTTCTTTTTTTTTTATTCTCTTTTTCTCTCTCCTCTAACACATGTTTGTCTCTCTCTCTTTCCTTGGTATGTAGGGACAGCTCAACAACTTTTGGGGCCTAAGGCGAAAACTTTAAGTGGGGCAGTTTCTTATATGTAAATATTAACTATATAAAATTTATTTTCATTATTATCTTTTTGTTGTATAATTTCATTATCTTCTAATTATTTTTTATGGATTTGTTGTTCATTTGTTATATTTTCATCCTAATTTTCTGTTGTGTTTTGTTTAATACTAGTAACAAATTTATCCATAGATCATTTTTGTGATTCAACTTATTTTTCAAGTTTTCTTTATTTTTAAATTTTTTTATATCCATTTTTTAATAGATATTTATAATTGAGAAATACTTCTAAATAAATAAAATACGATTTACAATAAAAAATTACAATTTAACTAAAATAAAATTTAAAGAATAGATTAATAGAACCTGATATATCAAAAACAAGATTGCAACTTTACTAAATGATGCGATCACTTTATACTCTAAATCTGCACAAATAAACATGTATTTATCACATAACTTAATAAATCAGTACTGTAGGGACTCAATTTGTAATGGACCCTTCACAATAAAAATTTGTAGAGTATGGATATAAGAGCTAGTTCCGGTAAGTAGAAAAAGACGTAGTTATGGCACAGTAGAAAGAGTTTTTCTTTTTGTCAAACTCCTCAAAATAAAAATCCCCCTCCTCCATGTATTTCGATTTCGCTTTATATACTAACTGCTCCGTCTTGCTTTCACCGTACACATGTAAGCTCCCTTCTAAGGATTTCCTTCTGTCCCATCCGACCTTCCCGGATCCTCCGCTTAGTGGTTACAAAGCTGCTTAATTACTGTTCAGGTATCACCTCCACATTAATGCGGCCAGAGAGTTAGGTGGGAAGCATTTAATGCGGGGGCAGCAGCTTTTAGGAGATATTTGTTTTCTTTTCCGGTTCCTCCTTTGACCAATATTCATTAGTTTGGTTTGCATGTAACTCCGCAAAGCTCATTGACAATTAAAATAGTTACATCAACATCGCAGGCTGGTTTGAGGAACGAATCTTATCCTCGGATAGAGGAGCATTCTCGGACGGATGAGTGTTCTCGGACTGGGCCGTTGGGCTGCAAGCCCACCTTCTATAGACTCCATCAATTTTTCGGGCTACTGGCCCCATAATAGCCCCTCAAAATCTCCCTTTTTGTTATCTCGGAAAAAGGGGGATTTTGATATAACGTCCTTAAATCCTTCATTGGGCTTTTCCAAATGTCAGAATGCCTTTTCACCTGCTCAAGACACGTTCCTGACGTTTCGGCGTCAGGGGCACGCCACCATTAAATGATGGCGGTTTCTTTGTCCTCCACATTCCAATAAGATGCGAATCTAACGGTGGAGGATCACCACAACTTATGAGCGGGATTTTTCTCGTTTACGATTTCTGTGCCCTTATAAAGAGCTTTTCAAATCAAATTTCCTTTCAGTTATAAAAAATCTTACGATCTTATCAAGTATTCACTGATCCTGTCCCTCCTTTCTTCTTATCAACGATCTCATAAATACCTGAAGTTTGTCTGAGGAGCCCATTTTCACAACTGTAAGTTTCTCTAACCCTCTCCAGTTTTCCATTCTCTTCTCTAGTTTCTCTTAACGATTCTTAAGAAATGGGTAGGTTTAAGTATTTAGTTGATTCCGAGGAGCAAATAGAGAAATTTAGGGCCAAGTATAAGATTCCCCCAATGGTGGGTATGAGGTACGCTTCCGCGGAAGAATGGTACGATAAAAGGCGAATAGGGGAAGTAGTCATCCCTATGATCACTTTCATAGAGGGAGGGATGACTATCCCGATGGGCAGACTCACTACTAATTTCCTTAGGTTCTTTAGATTGTCCCCCACACAATGCACCCCAAATATGTTTAGCGGTGCTAGGGAGTATAGAAGCCCTTAATGCGAGGCTAAATTTGGACCTTACCCATCACGACGTGAATTGGGTGTACAACCTCCAACACTTGAAGGATGCGGGGTACTACCTTAGGTCCAGGTTCCCCGAGATAAGGCTAATCCAGTGTCTCCCTACATCGAACAAGGATCTGAAAGATGATTTTCTTATCTTTTCCGGCGCGTGGAATGACGGTTTACCATGCCCGACCAAGGGGGGTGAACCAGGTGGGGCTTTTGGGCTGAACACCCTTGCACCTTAATTTGTGCTTCTTGATTTAAGTTAACTTCATTCCTGATGGGAGTTTTGTCATTGTCTTAATGATTTTGCAGATAGGCGTTTTACCCAGCGTCGGTTTGGGCTAGTTAACAGGGAGAGCTTGGATAAAATTTTAAGATCCGAGATATACAAGAATTCGTCCGACGGTCAACTAAGGGCTGCACACATCATCCTTGGGTATAAACCACTTTCCACAGCCTTTCAAGTGCCCAAGTGTGTCATAAAAGCCAAAGATCCTCGGCTACACCGAATCAGCGTAGCCTTTGAAAGGTCCGGGTTCATAGTTCCTGAGGGTGTTCGGATCCCTGAAGGCACTCCCTTTTCTTAACCCTTACCCGAAGCTGCTATTTCCGTAGGGGCTTCCTCGTCACGACCTGCTATTCAGGAAGTGGAGGAGGAAGAGGAAGAAGAGGAACAAGAAAGAATAGTCGAGGAGGCCTCGGATTCTACAGACGAATTTGAGGTGTTTGATCAACCCCAATCTCCCGAAGCGATTCCTGTTGACATGGGAATTCAAAGAAAAAGCCAAAGAAGTTTGTTTGATGTTATTGAAGGCAAATCTGGAAGAGAGGTTCCAGGGAGGTCTCCTCAAACCAATCTCCCTCCTCCGCCTTCTCCTAAACCTTCCCAACCTCAAGGGGTTGAATCCGTTGATCCTAAGAGGAAGAGAGAGCAAAAAGGCAAGGATGTGGTGGAGATCGGGGGATCTCATCCAGTCTAGGAGAGTCAGGATCAGTGACCTCCAAAACAGCAAAAGACAACTCGTGGGGCTTCTAGAGGGGGTGCCAAGCAAACCGCCCAGCCCTCGGAGCCCAAAGCCTGGCTCCCCGCACCCATGCTCGGCGGTGAGCCCTTGAGGGCAGATGCATCCATCAGAGATTATAATGGGGGCATTGGATGCCATGTTGCCTCCGCTTTAGAAGAAACCCTCATTCTCCCTCGGGATATGGCCGAGCTCAAAAAGATGAAGAAAAATGAAATCTTCATGAACATAAAAAGGCACTTGGGCATGGTATAGCATCCTTACAGTTCCATCTGTTCCTTCTAGTTCACTTTATTTCTGACTACTTTTCTTTCTTTTGTCTTTCCCCCTTTTTTATAGGCTGTTCAAACCACTTTCAGGCTAGAGGAAATGACCAGCAGCTTATATCTCCAATGGGACAAGGAGAGGGAATTAAGGAGTGAAGCTTCCAAGGCGCTTACTAACAGTGAGCAAAATGTAGAGGACCTGAGGAAAAAGTTGGCAGACGAAGAATTTGCTTGAAAGAGCGCTGATTCAGCCCTGTCAACCTTTCAAAAGCAAACTGAAGATCAAAGGAAAAAATTCCAGGACGTCAATGACCAACTGACAGCTTCCAAGGAGAGAATATCGAAGCTGATGAAAAAATTGGAAGAAGCTCAGAGGCTTAGGGGTCGGGCTGAGAAGGAGAGGGATGAGGCAGAAAAAGCAAGAGCCGAGGCTGAGAAGGCGAAGGACGAGGCTGAACAACAAGGATATGACAAAGGCGTAGCCGAGACCGAGGATAGGTTCAGGACTGAGGTCCCGATTGTGTGCCGAACGTACTGTGCGCAAACTTGGGAAGAGGCTCTCAACCGTGCTGGGGTCGAGCTTTCATCAGAGCTGAGAAGGCCAGAGAACATTTTCTTTCCTTCAACCATACGAGCCTCAAGCCCTTCTCCTCAGCAATAGGAGGTTTCCTCTACTGCGGTTGGCTCATTAGAAGGGGCTCAGGGTCAGAATCCTCTCCCAACCAATCAGAAGAAACAGCCTGAAATGCACGAAGCGGGAAAAGGGACCTCCTCAGCCAAAGTCGCAGAGGATCCTAAGGATGGGCAAACTTCTCAAAGCTTTAAAAAGAACTTAGCTTCTACCATTTTGCCCGCTGGGGAGGCCTCAAAGGAGAAGGAGAAGGACGTTCCTTCTCAAGAAACAGCAAAGGTCCCATCACCCAAAATACAAATAAAATTAAACAAATAGTTGATGTAAAAAATTTATTATTATTATTATTTTTTTTTATATGTATATTTTTGATTGTGACTTATGGTTCCTTCCTCAAACCTATATATGATATCATGGGTTTACTTATTTCTTGTATAATTTCCTGCGCGAATATTCTTATACTTTTGGATGATCTCAGGCTCTAGAAAAGCAGAATCAGACACTATAAAAAATATCAGACCAAATTGGAGATAGCATTCTGAATAATTAGTCCGTTGAGGTGTTGAACACCCTAAAAATGCTTTAAGTGATGCTCATGGAATTTATCTTGATATATAAAGATGATCGTATAGACCAAATTTAAGAGGTGCCAACTTTCATTGTGTGCATTAATTTTTATGATTTAAGTTCTGCTTAACGCTTCAGTAGAAGGGAGTGTATTGATTTTCACCAAGTTGCGGCCTGAGGACCTTGCATGACTTGGCTTCTATTTAATGCTCTAGTAGTTATCGCAGTTGTATTAATTTCAACTAAGAAGCGGCCTGAGGGCCTGACGTTACTTAGTTTCTGCTTAACACTCACTTTTCTCATCTGAAGTATCTGGTTTCACCAGAGGCTTGAGTCCGAGGATTATGCAATGCCTTGGTTCTGTCCAGTACCTAGTTTTCTTATCTGAAGTATCTGGTTTCACCAGAGGCTTGAGTCCGAGGACCATGCAATGCCTTGGTTCTGTCCAGTACCTAGTTTTCTTATCTGAAGTATCTGGTTTCACCAGAGGCTTGAGTCCGAGGACCATGCAATGCCTTGATTCTGTCCAGTACCTAGTTTTCTTATCTGAAGTATCTGGTTTCACCAGAGGCTTGAGTCCGAGGACCATGCAATGCCTTGGTTCTGTCCAGTACCTCAATTGATTTAAGGAATACAGGTAATAGAACTCCAATTAAGTTAAAAAAGAAACATATGACAGAATTGTTTGTGTTAATAGTAATACCTCTTTAAGTTGCTTACATTCCAAGGGTGGAGTACAGTTTTCTCGTCTAGATCTTCTAAGTAGTAAGCCCCTATTCCTGCTATAGAAGTGATACGATATGGTCCCTCCCAATTGGGCCCTAACTTTTCCCAAGTTGGGTTCTTGGTATTCCCCAAGACTTTTCTCAACACTAGGTCCCCAGGAGCTAATGGCCTTAGCCTCACATTCGCATCGTAGTCTTGCTTCAGCTTATGTTGGTAATAGGCCAACTGAACCATCGCCCTTTCTCGTCGTTCGTCTATTAGATCTAAACTCTTTCCCAGAAGCTCATCATTGCCCTCGGAGGTGAAAGTACTGGTCCTTAACATGGGGAAACCCGTTTCTAGTGGAATCACGGCCTCCGCCCCATACGTCATTGAGAATGGGGTTTCTCCTGTTGATCGTCATGGGGTAGTCCGGTAAGTCCACAATACATGCGGCAGTTCTTCCACCCATCTTCCTTTCGCGTTGTCTAGCCTCTTCTTGAGCCCACTCACAATGACCTTGTTGACAGCCTCAGCTTGTCCATTTCCCTGTGGATAAGCTGGAGTGGAATATCTGTTCTTTATTCCCAGGTCAGAGCAGTACTCCCTGAAAGCCTTGCTATCAAATTGGAGACCATTGTCAGAGATAAGAGCCTGAGGAACCCCAAATCGGGTGATGATGTTTTTTCACACAAACTTCTTGACATCCACATCCCTGATATTGGCCAGGGGCTCCGCTTCGACCCACTTCGTGAAATAGTCCGTGCCAACTAGTAGGTACTTCTTATTCCCAATTGCCTTAGGGAAAGGGCCAACAATATCTAAGCCCCACTGCGCTAAAGGCCAAGGACTAGAAAGAGGGTTAAGGACTCCCCCAGGCTAATGAATATTTGGAGCGAACCTCTGACATTGATCACATTTTTTAACATATTCCTGCGCTTCCTTTTGCATGCCAGTCCACCAATATCCTTGGGTGATTTCTCGGTGAGACAAAGACCTTCCTCCTGTGTGACTCCTGCAAATCCCCTCGTGTAGCTTTTCGAGAAGTGCCTCTGATTCTTCAGGGTGCACACAAAGCAGATAAGGCCCAAAGAAAGAGCGTTTGTACAATTTCTTGTCCTTGAACAGCCAGAACTAAGGAGCTTTTCTTCTTATCTTGTCTGCTTCCAACTTGTCTTCGGGCAGTATATTCTTCTCCAGGTATGCCGTTATAGCATCCATCCAGCTAGGTGCTGAGCTGATCTGATTGATTTGAATAAAGCTTTCCGTAATTAGAATGGGTGAGATCAAATCTTCAACCACGACAATACGAGGTAAGCTCTTTGCCGAGGAGGTAGCAAAGGTAGTCAGAGAGTCCGCATGCGCATTTCCACCTCTAGGGACGTGGGACAATACGAAAGATTCAAAGTTCATTTGCATGCGCCTAACTCGGCTCAAGTAACTTTACATTTTAGTATCTCGAGCTTCTAGCTCTCCTCTGACCTGGCCCACGACCAGGCTTGAATCCGAGAACATCTCTACTATTTTTCCACCGAACTTCTTTACCGTTGCTATTCCTGCTATCACAGCTTCATATTCCGCTTCATTGTTGGTGGCCGAGAATCCCAACCTTAAAGACTTCTCGATAATGGCCATCTCAGGAGATATTAGGACCAGCCCCACTCTCGATCCCCTTTGATTTGCTGCTTCATCCACGTATACCTTCCAGGGAGTGAAGGGCTGAGTGGATATAAGGCCAACCGATTTTTCATCCGTACCGTGCGGGCTTGCAACTATTTCTTCAGTACCTTCAGCAAATTCGGCCACTAAATCAGCGAGAACTTGACCCTTCACGGAAGTGTGAGGCATATACTTTATATCAAAAGCCCCAAGTATTGTGCCCCATTTGGCAACCCTACCAGTGTAATCTGCGCTCCAAAGTACAGCTCTAAGTGGGTACTGATTCAGAACAACCACGGTGTGTGCCTGAAAGTAATGGGGAAGTTTTCTTGTAGCATGCACTATCGCCAAAATGGCTTTCTCCAATGGTAGATACCGTACCTCTACCTCATGAAGTGATTTGCTCATGTAGTATACTGGCCGCTGCACGCCATTGTCCAATCGTATCAACACAAAACTGATAGCATAGGTGGTTATCGCCAGGTACGCAAAGAGAATCTCGCCCACATCAGGACTGGACATAATGGGTGGCTGAGATAGATATTCCTTGAGCTGCTGAAATGCTAAAGCGCACTCCTCAGTCCATTCAAACCCTTTCCATTTGTGGAGTAGAAGGAAGAAGGGTCTGCACCTGTCCGTTGACCTGGATATAAATTTGTTCAGTTCGGCAGTCATTCCAGTCAGCCTTTGGACTTCCTTGGGGTTTCTAGGTGGTTGTAAACTGTTTATGGCTTTAATCTGGTCAGGGTTCACTTCGATTCCCCGGTGGGTTACCATGTATCCTAAGAACTTCCCCGAGCAAACCCCAAAAGAGCACTTGGAGGCGTTCAATCGTAACTTGTGCTTCCTCAAAACTTCGAACGTGCTGATAAGGTCCGTCACGTGTTCGGACACTACCTTACTCTTTACTACCATATCGTCAATATAAACCTCTATGTTGTTGCCCAACTGCGGCTCAAACATCTTCGCCATCATCCGCTGGTACGTCGACCCCGCATTCTTCAAGCCAAAGGGCATTACCTTGTAGTGATAATTTCCATTGGGAGTAAGGAAAGCTATCTTCTCTTGATCACCTAATGCCAGTGGGATTTGGTGATAGCCCTGAAAGGCATCTAGGAAGCTTATTCGAGGATGACCTACCGTTGCGTCAACCAACTGATCTATACGAGGCATAGGGAAAGGATCCTTAGGACAGGCTCTATTGAGATCCGTGAAATCTACGCATACTCGCCATTTTCCATTCTTCTTTTTTACTACAACGGTGTTCGCCAACCATTGAGGGTAAAACACTTCTTTGATAGCTCCTGCCTGCTTGAGCTTATCCACCTCGTCCTTAATAGCCTCAGCATGTAATTTGGAAGGACGCCGAGGGGGCTGTTTCTTCGGAACAGCTGAAGGATTGACATTCAAATGGTGACAGATGAAATCTAGATCAACCCCCGGGGCTTCGTAGGCATTACATGCAAACACATCTACGTTCCTTCTTAGGACCTCAACCAATTGCTCCTTTTCCGACGAAGGTAATAGCGCTCCGACTTGGAAGTACCTATCTGGGTCACCACCAACAGTCACTCTCTCCAATCCCTCACACTCAGCTTCCTCGGCGGTGTTGCTAGAGAGGGTTCTTGAATTCTTTAATTGCTATAATTTATCTTCGGCCCTGGCCGATGAGCTCATCTCTGGCTTATGCTGAATAGCCGCCATCATGCATTGCCTTGCCATGGCCTGATTTTCCAATATTTCTAACATTTGACCACCTGACGGGTACTTCACCTTCTGATGAAGAGTGGAAGAAACAGCCCCTAAAGTATGCAACCAAGGCCTTCCCAAAATCGCCGTATAGGGAGAAAAAACGTCCACCACAATGAAATCCACCTCAACCACATCAAGACCTATCTGCACAGGTAATCGAATCATACCCAACGGAATGACCGTTTTGCCCTCGAAGCTTACTAACGGCGAACTATAGGCCGTAAGGTCTTGGGGCGTCAAATTCAACCCTCTGTACAGGTCGGGATACATCACCTCAGCTGCGCTCCCATCATCAATCATCACCCTCTTTACGTCATACCCTCCAATCCTCATCGTAACCACCAAAGCATCATCATGCGGCTGTATGGTTCCCCTCTTGTCCTCCTCTGAAAAGCCTAGCACCAATGAGTTGTTCAGCTTCGCTTTCTTCGGCACTGTGTTCGAGCCCCTTTCTAAACAATGAGATACGGACAGTATTCTGGAGGGACCAGATCCTGTTCTTCCAGGAACAGCAAATATAACATTTATGGTGCCCAGGGGGGCTCCTGAAGAGGCATTTCCTCTCACTGTCGGACCTGTCTGGCCTCTTCGGGTACTGGAGTGGTGTAGAAGGTTGGTCAACCTCCCTTCTCGGACTAGTTCTTCCAAATGGTCCCACAGGTTTCGGCAATCCTCAGTAGTATGCCCGTGGTCTCTATGGTACTGACAGTAGAGGTTTTGGTTGCGCTTCGCAGGGTCCCCTGCCATTCTACCGGGCAATCTGAAGAAAGGCTCGTCTTGTATCTTCTCTAGAACCCTCTGTACTGGTTCTCGGAACACAACGTTGACTGCCGGGGAGTTAGTAGATCCTGACGGCCCTACAAAGTCTCTCCGAGGTCGATTGTTGTTATACCGATTTGACCTGAATTCCCTCCTGTCCTGAGGGATTGCCTTGGACTTTCCTCCACTTCGTATCTGATCTTCCTCTATCCTTGTATATTTATCAATCCTGTCCATAAGCTGTCGCATGTTGGTGACGGGTTTACCGGTTAGGGAACCCCTCAGATCATGATCGGTTGGAAGACCTTCCTTGAAGGTATTAATGGCTACACTGTCGTTGGCTCCATCTACCTCGTTATACATTTCCCAATACCTGTCAGAATATGCTTTCAGTGTTTCCCCTTCTCGCTTAGACATGGATAATAACGACCCTAGCGGCTGGACAACCCTTCTGCAAGTAATAAAACGAGCCCTAAAAGCTTGAATGAGCCCCTCGAAGGAATCAATGGTATTCACTCCCAAACCGTTGAACCACCTCATTGCCACTGGGCCTAGGCTTGAAGGGAAAACCTTACACATCAAGGCCTCGTCCCTAGAGTGAATGGTCATTCTCTGATTATAATGGCTAACATGCTCCACCGGATCTGTCCGACCATTATAAATGGTGAATGTGGGTTGATGGAACCTCCGAGGAAGGCTTGCGTCCTCTATGCGTCGCATGAACGGCGACCGGGAAACTTGACTCAGTGCTTTGTTCAAGGCCTCGTTCCCTAAGCCCCGCCGAGGTGGACTCTTATACGTCCTTCGACTGTAATGATCTTTATCATGGGAAAAAAGCTCACCGGGCGGAGTTCTAGACCTTTGCCTGTAGCTTGTATCATCTGATTCATCAGAGGGTTGCTTCGAGTCCTGAGTTGTTCTCTTTCGTCGTTCGTAACGTAATTCCCTCCTTAACATATTAATCTCACGCTGCATGTCCTTATTGTCTTTCGCATGGGAGGCATGGCTCTTCTCTGTGTAGGTTGTCCGCACACTTCCCTCGTGATCTTCCCTTCGTTCATGAACCAACGGGTTGCCATGCTGAGGTCCCCTGGACTCTGCTTGGTGCGGACTAGTGCCCCCCTGCCGCGGTGTTCCTTCTGCCATCAGTTGTTGCACTTGTCTTTTCTTACGGTTGAATCAAGCTCTTCCCACAGACGGCGCCAATTGTAGGGACTCAATTTGTAATGGACCCTTCACAATAAAAATTTGTAGAGTATGGATATAAGAGCTAGTTCCAGTAAGTAGAAAAAGACGTAGTTATGGCGCAGCAGAAAGAGTTTTTCTTTTTGTCAAACTCCTCAAAATAAAAATCCCCCTCCTCCATGTATTTCGATTTCGCTTTATATACTAACTGCTCCGTCTTGCTTTCACCGTACACGTGTACGTTCCTTTCTGGGGATTTCCTTCTGTCCCATCCGACCTTCCTAAATCCTCCGCTTAGTGGTTACAAAGCTGCTTAATTACTGTTCAGGTATCACCTCCACATTAATGCGGCCAGAGAGTTAGGTGGGAAGCATTTAATGCGGGGGGCAGCAGCTTTAGGAGATATTTGTTATCTTTTCTGGTTCCTCCTTTGACCAATATTCATTAGTTTGGTTTGCATGTAACTGCGCAAAGCTCCTTGACAATTAAAATAGTTACATCAACATCGCAGGCTGGTTTGAGGAACGAATCTTATTCTCGGATAGAGGAGCATCCTCGGACGGATGAGTGTTCTCGGACTGGGCCGTTGGGCTGCAAGCCCACCTTCTATAGACTCCATCAATTTTTCGGGCTACTGGCCCCACAAGTACTAATATAAAGTAAATTATTCTAAAAGAATAACTAATAAAAATATTCCTAAACAATCTAGATATATCATTTTCGTCCCTAAACTATCACAAAAGTTCGTTTTTCGTCCCTAAACTTTCAAAAGTTCGTTTTTTGTCCCTGAACTATCACAAAAGTTCGTTTTTCATCCCTAAACCTTCAAAAGTTCTATTTTCGTCCCTAAACTTTTCCAAACGTATTGATTTTCGTCCCTCAGTCTGACGGAGTGCTGACGTGGCTCTGACAGTGTGCTGATGTGAGAGGGACGAAAATCAATACATTTGGAAAAGTTTAGGGATGAAAATAGAACTTTTGAAAGTTTAGAGACGAAAAACGAACTTTTGTGATAGTTCAGGGACGAAAAATGAACTTTTGAAAGTTTAAGGACGAAAAACGAACTTTTGTGATAGTTTAGGGATGAAAATGATATTTTACCCTTAAATAAACTATTGGAAATTAAAATAATAAAAAGTTAACAAAACACGTGATAATGCCATAATGGTAGTAGTCTAGTGTTAGTAAAATGAAAAGGTTCTGACTAGGTGTGTAAACGTTTGTCAGTGGAGCCTTTTTAAATTTAATTGTCTCTTCACCTTCATTTTCTGTGTTTTGCATTAGAAGGGCCTTTTTAATACACAATGAATTTTATTGGCTAACAAATAGGCGTTATTATTATTAATTTTTTCTTGAGTATAGGCCTAAAGCAGCCTTAATTAAAATATACACATAAATATATTATACTATAAAATCAGGGGGGCTCCATGTTATGGTTAGGGTGTTCAAATGAACACTCTGACCTGGGGAAAAAAATTATATAATAATTTTTTTTTTGTCTACCATAAATAAAAATGAACACCCTAAAATGTAGTTACAAAGACAATTAAGGGTAAACATAGTTACAAAAATCAAAAAGTTGAGTAACAACAAAAATTCTTAGTGCAAAAATTCTTCAAAAATTCTTATCTATTTTTGCATAAAAAGCTAAATTCTCTATTTTACATAACCCCTTTTCAAAAAAAAAAAAAAAAACATCAAATTATCTATTTGACACTACATTTTATTAAAGTATCATTTCTTTATTAATTTTTTACTACTCTCCCAAATAATTTCTCTCTCTGTATATGAGTATAGAAAGTATTAGAAAATAATTTTGCATATAAATAGTAACCTTATATATTTGCACGGTCACTATAACTACAAATGCATTTTGCAAAATAATACATAAGTTGATGTGGATGAATTTTGTGGTTGGTTGTGCAAAATTTGGCCCTAAGGCCATTTTATACGGACTAATATGAATGCTCTTAATGACCACCTTATAGAATTAGTTAAAAAAATGGGACATTCTTTATTTGGGGCCTTAGAGCATTCGCATCAGCTCCTGTAAATTCTATGTCTATTTTACATGAAAAAACCTACTTTTTCTATTTTACACGTTCACTTTTACAAAATATGCACATCAGTTTATCTATTTTCCACATTTATTCAATAAAATATTCACTATTTTACAATTTTTTATTATTACTCCCTCAGTGCCCCTCTCTCTCACAGACCCACAGCCACCATCATCACCGCCCAGCCACCATCACCACCATCATCAGAAACCAAAAGCCACTAACCCACACAGATCAACCAAAATCAAAGAAAAAGCAACATCAAATCAACCCCGATCTCCACCTAAAATCAAAGAAAAAATCATTGATCGATCATCGCCGCCATCAATCATCGATCATCACTGCCACGTTGTGACCCACAGCACCGATCTCGCCACGCTGTGAACTCCGGTAGCATGCTTTGAACGAGAGAGTGAGAGATGTGAGATAGGTAGAGAGAACTGAGGATGAAAGGATTGTGGAGAGAAAGAGAGGGCAACGTCTGAGATAGAGAGGGAGCTGAGTGTCAGTGAGAGAGAGAGAGAAAAAACTATTAAAAAAATAAATACATGAGCTACAGTACCCGTGTAAATTTACACGGGTACTGTAGCTCGTTTATAGTTTTACATAGGTTTAAATGATTTTAAAAGAACTGATGTAAAGGGTTTTTTGGTTCAAAATGTGTAAAAGTGGTCAAAATGTGTATTTTACACATTTATAAAAGACCTGATCCGAATGCTCTTATGTCATTACTAATATATGCTCCAGTCGGCCCCATCGGTATGCTTCTCTCTAACTCTCTGCCTATCTCACTCTCACCACATTGCTGATATCACCATTTTGTCTGGATCTCCTTCTTGTGGTGGGTTATTATTATTATTATTATTTTTTTGTTGTGGCCCTTGTGGGTTGATGGGTGGTTCCGATGGTGGGGTCGGCAGGGGGTTGGGACAATTTTGGGTTGGGTTGCTCTAGTTTTGGGTAGGTTCCAATAAAGTTTGGGTGGGTTTTTGTGGCAGTTGGCTGGTTGCTGCTTGTAGGAGAGGTGGCGGTTGTGTGTGTGTGTGTGTGTGCGTGTTTTTTTTTTTTTTAATATTTTTTTTAAAAATAGAAGGTAGGAATTTTTTAAAGTTATTTTAATAGGTGGTGTGGTAAAGTAAGAGATGTAATGTAAAGTGTATTGTAGAATGATGTGTTAAAATAGATAAAGTAATTTTTTGTTGAGTGAAAATAAATTTTTTTTAGCACAGTTGATGATACTCTTACAACTAATTGATTGTTTCCTAAAAGGTAAAGTATGGTGCCTTACTTTAACTTATGGGGCGTTATTTTTTCATCTAAAATTTTAGCAATACTTGCATTTTGGGCTTTCTTATTCCTTATGCTTTATCAAGTTGCAAGTGATTGGAAATTTTATGTGCCACACCGCCATTTGGAAATTTTAATGTAAGACCACTTGTACAATTATCAAGAGTTAGAGTTAGAAAGAGTAGGTAACCGTTGAAGCCATTGAAGCTTTTGTTGCTAATGCAGCGGTCCAGTTTGCCAAGGATTTTAGCATTCACAAGCTTGAAATTAACGCTGTTGGTCATCTCGATCTTTTGAGACAACAGAACGTCCTTTGCTTTGTAGGGACATTTTATAGAAGAGACAAAAATATTGTCAAGATCTTTACAATAGTTTAATTTTAAATATGTTAAGAGGGCGGACAATTATTTAGCTCATGCCTTGATAGAAGAGTTATTTTTCATCTTCAGGTTTGGATGTTTAGGTAGAAGAGCTCCCGTCTTATTTGAAAATTGTATTCCAAAATGATTTAAGTTGATAGAGTAAACTTGCATTTTTCTAAAAATAAAAATAAATAAAAAAAGAAGTAGGTAACTTCTACCCAATAAAAGAGAGTGGGTAACACCGTAACAAGTTAGAGGGTTTGGACTGGAAGCTTATGTTATAGGCTACACTCACACTTCATAGTTCTTCCTCCTCACTTTTGTGAACTTTGTATGTCCACTGACCCAAATCTGGCATTTGGAAAGTACTCTGTTTTGTTGTACTACGGAACAAGCAAAAAACTGCAAACCTCATAGCACAGACGGTTTATTTTAGTAATCAAACTAAACCAACAAAAGCATGGACTCCACTCTGTTTCGACTTTACGTACGAACGTGATTTTTTCCAAACAAGCTGCAAATTGCATATAGCAAATAGTATATATATTGGAGGCTCAAACTTCAAACAGGGTTGACGTTCAGAGTTGTAAGTTGGATCTTGAGCTGAAAAAATAAATTGATGGTGTGAGAGGGCAGCCGACAGAATTTTTTTTACAGGCTTTATAGGAATTTTAATGTCACTATGCGTTTGTTTGTTTTTTTTTTTACTAGTATTCTGACTGATTAATTTCGACTAATAGTGGTTTTTCCAATTTCTTTCTAAAAATATATGAATTGACCTCTCTTTAAAAAAAAAACACAAATAAAAAAAATAAAAAATTCTTTTAAGGAACTTAAAAAAGTTTAAACAAGATTGTAATATCTCATAAAAAAAAAAAAAAAACAATAAAAATTACCAATAGATTACATAAATAATGTTCTAATATCGTTTCAATTGCAAAAGGAGCTTCAATACCTTGCTACCTTTGCTTCACACCACCATGGACTCTGATACCACTTGTTGTAGAGATAAACACTTTGGATAGCTTACTTGAATAATTAATATAATATATAGAGACACACTTTAACCCAAAAAGCTTAAGTTCATTGGGTATGTGTTTAATTATGTTATATTAATCACTCAATTTTCTCATCATTAATGAATGTTGTTAGATTTTTTATCCCTGTAAATATAGTTTGTTTAACCTAATTTAATAACCAAGTTGTTACTTAGGTCAATTATGCAGATCTAGTTTAAACAATAATAATTCATATCATGCACAACAGAAAGTAGATAGCACAAGATATGATAACCCAAAAAAACCAATGAAATAACTTGTTTCAAGGTAAAAAACCAGGGAAACTATCCCAAGAGAACAATCCACTATATCAAGTTGAGATTTATAGTTCAAAATATCAATTTGTAGTAAATCTAACACATTTACCAAACTAGGCTCTAACTTCATGGACTTCCTTGATCTGGATCTTATTCTAACATGAACCACATGTTCATGCTTTGATCTTCAGTATGCTTGATAGCTGAAGGCTTGGCAACAACTTTACTCCACCGGTACTAGTAATATGGATTTGATCTCTGGTAGGTACTTGTAGAGTTAAAATGTTACAAAACCTCACAAATCTCACAAGAGTAACTCTCAAGACTTGAAAAACGTGTATTAGGGTTTTTCTTTTATACCTAACAATGTTGGACTCAAACGCTAAATGTTTCATAGGCTGTTGGGCCTAATTTAAAAACCTGTAGAATCGCAGTTCGATCGGTCAAAGGCCTCTCTCGATTAGTCGAGCTCTTTAGATTTTGAATTCTTCTTTCTACAGCTTGTATGTTCTTAAATTTTGACTTGTATTAACTTGAGCAAAGTCTAAAACACTTCTAAGACATAAATATTTAATATTAGACATGTTTTTGTACTCAGTTTGCCAACATACAATAAATTTAGAACCTAAGCATTTAATGCTAAATATTTAGAACCTAACAAATGTAACAAATGTGGAACTTCATTCACATGTGTATACCCAGCAAATAAAACACCTAATATGAGTAATAAAATATTGTTTAAGAATTTTTAGGTTTTTTTTTGTATATGTTTTTTATGCTTAGTTTTTATAATTTTTTTTAGCACTCATTTTTTATTTATTTACTGATATATATATATATCAGTAAAAAAAAAAAAAAATATATATATATATATATATACATACATATATATTTATATTGTGGGAGGGGTAAGACCCGAGTATAGAATAAATCCCATAGGCCCAGTCCGAGGAGGGAAAAAGGCCTACTTCCACATCAGTCCTAACCCAACACTTGGATGAGAGTCCGAGGAGGAAAAACGAAGAGGCCGACCTTCCGAAGAGCTTAAATAGCAAGCGTTCCTCTGGAATTATTGAGTAAGCCACTTGCATTAGAAGACAAGATACCGAGGAAAATGGTAGCGACGTGTAAGCAAAGAAGAAGGGAAATATCCATATAAAGTAGCCATCACCTTCGCATTAAATGCACTGTACCAACTTAGTTGGCTGTATTAATGAAGGAATGACTCCTGAATAGTAGCCTCATAGCTTGCAGCACATTTTACTACATCTAGCACAGTCTTAATGGGATAAGCATCCAAAGGGAGGCCAATGGCTGTACAAGTGGAGGGCTAGGATGCAATCCAATCAACTATATAAGGAAAGGAAACTCCTCCAACTAAGGGGACAAAAAAAGAGAAACTAGTAGTACAATATTGTATTTAAGACTTTAACTTTATATGAACATTTGCTCCTCGGCTAGATTTGAGGAAGTGTTAATCCCCAATTTAGTTTCTCTTTTGTGATTTGTTCAACTTTTTCTCTATAGGCTAAGCACTAGAACATAAGATTGCATTAAAATTGACCTCAGAAACCCATAACTCTAACAAATTAATCGTTTGGGCCTTCTAAACCTAACTCCACCATTCTAAGTGGGCTTAGCGCTCTCAGGCCCTTATATATATGTGTGTGTGTGTGCGCGCGCGCGCGCGTGTGTGTGTGTGTTAGAATGATAGTTTTTTCAAATGATTTTTATTGGTGTGGGTTCCAATTAACTTAATTGTTAAAGTTTTTAATAATTTAATAAGAGATCTGGGGTTTAATCCCCGTTTACATCAAAAATTGATTGGTGTCTTGGTTTGGTGATAAAGAGCTATCATCAGGAGTGAACGCTATAAGCTGAAACTCTCTAAAAAAATAAAAAAATAAAAAAAAAAATTTATTGGTGTATTGCTTTGTTATTTTTGAATCAAATGATTGTTATACATGTTGGAAATCTAGTGCATCTCACAAGTTCCTTTCGCATTGTGAGTGTTCAATGAAGTTATAATTTAAAGTAAAAATTTAAATGTTTAAAAGGTTTTAAGTTTCAATAGAGTAAAAATTATTTCATAACATGTGAATAAAGATAATAATACTTATGGATAAAACTTAAAGATATTTCAACTACTAAATAATATAAAAGTATCTAAATAAAACTTATGGTTTTTAATTTAAAAAAAAAAACTATAAAAAAAACTAAATTAAGAAATTTCTCTAAAATTTCATAAAATTACATTTTCATCCTAGAAGTCTCATAATATATATTTTTAACACGGGCTTTGTACTACACTTTTACATATGTTAAAAATGTTGCCCTTTAGGGTTTCCTTCGTGAATGTAGGTCGTTAGACTGAACTATGTAACTCTCGTATTTTCAGTGTTCCTATTCTATGCTTTCTTTTTCGCATCCACTCTAGCATATACAATATGGTATACACATCGCGTTGCTAAAATATTTAACATCCACAATCCTGAAATTTTGATATTCAATTCAACTCGTTTTGTTTTCAATCCTACTTTGTTTGAGTTGCTTTTGCTATCCATGAAGGAGGCAAGTCGTTATTTCTTCGTTGGTTCATAGCTTCCCACCATTTATTTATTAATTTAATTTTGATATATATATGATAAGTTTGAACTTATGATGTTGACTTCAATTATGATTCACTTTTATCATCAAACCAAGAAAATAATTAGGTTTTTTGTGTAAATTGAATTCGAATTTAGGTATTTTATATAATGACAAAAAACAATATCAATTAAGCTAACTAGGATGCACACCATTTATTGATTTCTAGATGTTTATTTTTTGTTAGCGCTAAATTACATAGAAGTTCTTTACTATGGAAGTTACTTTTAGCTTTTAGATAATTTTTATTAGAAATTGTTTTCTAAACATGTTTGTCTCTAGAGAGTTAATTATACATTTGAATTAGGGATTTGGTGTTAGTGGGTTTGCTCACATTCCCATCCATTTAGGAAAGAGAAATGTTTTTCATAACAAATTTTAAGTAATTGATTGTTATTGTCTGTTATGGGTAGGTAAAAAATTAATTTAAGTTGTAAATCTAAATTAGAATGAATAACAATTTACCACCTATAATTTGTTGTGAAATATGGTAAAAATGTTGTAGATGTAACACTTTTTTTTTAAGAAAACATCTAATAACCATTTTGCAAAATTGATGAAAAAAAAAAGTAACCTCAACATGAAGATTTGAGGCTTCGATACAAATCTATCCCAGTCCACATAGTTTATTTTGTAAGCTTCAAACATAAAATTGTATCGGAGGCCTAAAACGTTCGCCTATACGAACTAGGTTTCTAGACAGGCCAAGAGAAAGAAATAGGCCCGAATCAACACCTTATTTTATTTTATTTTTAAATTTTAAATGAATTCACTATTATTCATAAACCTAAGCAAGTTTTAGCTTAAAAATAAAATAAGGCAAATTACAACTTACTCACCTGTGATCTGACCGAAATTTAAGTTGTCCATCTGTAGTTTGAAATTTGACACTTTACCCACCTAGGGTTTGACCGAAATTTAAGTTGCCTACTTGTCGTTTGAAATTCCATGATGCAAATGTTCTACTGGATTCTTTTTTATCTTATTTGATCTTGTATTTTTATGTTTTCAGTGTTTTTGGAAGAGCAAGATATAAAAGTGGATCAAAATTACATATTTAGTATTGTTTTTAAGAGAGGTGGGTTACGAAATTCTAACTAAACTAACCTCAGGTGGGTAAAGTATCAAATTTCAAATCACAAGTAAACAACTTAAATTTCGGCCAAACTACAAGTTGGTAAGTTGTAATTTACCGAATAAAATAAGTGCATGACTTGTATAGTTGTGCAACTAACAAAGCAGTATTTTTATTCAATTGGTGATAAGAATTGTATTCCAATAATGCAAAAACAGCGGTCCTCCATGCTTCTAAGGTGAGAAATAAGTAATCATACCTGCTCACGACAATTTTGGGAAGGGAAAGAAAGAGCCGCCAAACATCGGCTATAAATGCTGCACAAAATCAAAGCCCAAATGCCAAAAATTAGAGCAAAAACCATAAGAGCTTGCAGATCAATGCCTAAAGAACAGATAAAAACACAAGAAAAATTTAAGCCCTTTGCTATGTATATACAATTATACATGTATGTCCATAATCCAAATGCCAAAATTATATGTATAATTTTTTTTTTTTTTTTTTTGATAAGTTACCTGGCACGCCATTGAAGTATTTCTTTGAGCAATAACATCAGGAGGCACAATTCCTGGCCGTCCAAATGATCTTGGTTGCTAGCTAAGGCTATTTAATTCGTTCCTTATTCTTTGAATTCTCCTATACAAAGTTGGGGAAAGGTAATGTTTGAGTTCAAAATTCCAATTCTAAAAAAATCACATATAAAACAAAAATGAACTCAATTCAAAACAAAACAAAAGAAACAAAATCAAACAAAACAATGAAACAAATATAATAAAAACTCAACTTCGAGGCTTTGAAACTACTTAAACCAATTTTAATCTCAATTTTAATCCATATCAACTAAAGAAAATTGAAACTTGAAAAAGATTAGATGGGAATTTGTGTTTGTGTTTTGGGAGAGAGTTTTTTTTTTTTTTTTTTTTTTTTTTTTTTTTTAATATTGATGATGTGGAAAATTTTGAGAACTTCAAATCCTATGTAGCTAGCTCTCAGGAAGTAGGAAAAAAAAAAAATAAAAAAGGACTTCAGTAATATAATATTTATAGGTAGGATATTACACTTTGACTATATGCAACAACAAACCCTCCACACACATGCGCACGCGCACGCGCGCGCACACATATATACTTACTTTTGTGTGTTCAAGCAGAACACCCAGTTTGCAAGATATTTTGAATCAATTTAAGAGAGTGTTAAGTCGGTTAGCATACGGTGAGATTTTTAAAAAGTGAGAAAAAAAAAATTTAGGCCCCGTTTCATAAAGTTGTTAAATAACTCATTTTCAGTTTTTAAACAATATTACACACAAGTCTACATACTTTTTTATCCACACGTATTTCAAAAAAATATAAACAGCATTACTCAAACTTCTCTACCAAGGACCCTTAAAACCCTAAACACCTCTGTTAAAAAAAAAACCCAAGAGTATCATTTGATCAACTTAAATTCATGGGCACGGTTGGCTTAAAATTGATGGAATGCTCTTGGGCACGGTTGGCTTAAAATTGATGGAATGCTCTTGAATCCTTGATATAGGATTTCCAAACGTTGATGTATGAGAGGACATGTCACGTGTGGCTTATGGCCAGCAATGGACATAAAGTGGGGTATGATACGTGATGAGAGACAAGATTTTGATCTTCTACTGACTACCTTTTACAATTTTGGGTCTTATTTACAAGTCACAGCCAGTACTGTTTTCCATTGCCAAACTTGGAGGCTGTGGGCCCTAGCCACTAGCCAATAATTAATCAAGAGATCACTTTTCACACCGTCCGAAAGTTGTTTGATTACTTGTTAAGCAATCGCCACCATTTGAAGTTGCTCTTTTATTATGATGGTGAGATAGCAGGATCCTCTTGGGAAGTCATTTTGTTCGTTTCTTCCCCCTCGTTGGGCCAGTCTAGGTTGGTCTAATGGTCTGTTACTTTGTTTCCCAGTCTTTTGACAATGAAATATTAGTTTAGGCTATTCTAACGTTATTAATCCATGTATTTTCTTGATTTTGTGTCTGTTTAGGATATAGTTTAAACGTATTGGCCTAAATATAACTTGAATAAAATACAATTGCAATTTGCAATTTAAAATACATTAATTAGCTATAAAGAAACATTAATTAGCTTATAAGCTTAAATATAAATGGGATCTTAATGGAATTTGATCATGGGAATGGAAACATGAAACTAGAGGCAAAGAAAGAAATTGACATTAGTCAAGGGTGACAAGTAAAAGAGCTTTAAAGAAATTTTTAGGAGAGTGAGGAGACAGAAGACAAATTGGAAATTTGGAACTCGTCATTGGATGACCAAGATCCTATGATGCTGAATTACCAAAGCTGAAATTTGAAGTAATTTTAATCCTGATACATAGGCTGTTTAAGCAATTGTAGCCTTATAGTCTCTGTATCTGGTTGCGGACAGAGCTTGAGTTGTCCAAAACAGTTTTCTAATTGCAACTATTGATTATTATGGTGAGCAAATGGGCAATTTTTATTTGGTTCCTAAGGTTCTTTTTGCTCGTGTCATTCGTGGACTACTAGAACAAGTATTATAAGAGAGGTCAAGATCGGTAGTGCAAGCTATGTGAACATGGCTAGCTGGGTATCTTATGTATTGTTGAGTATTTAAGAAGCTGGTTTTTAACTTTTAAATGGTGTTTGTTTCATTGATTTGTGATGTGGACATCTAAGGGCCAAGGCTCAGGTATACTTAGATGGCGAAGTGACGATTCGTTTGAGGGTACACAACAAATGAAGGGATATGAAAGTTATAAACTTGTAATAAAGATAATCATAAAATTGGGGGAACATATCTGATCATTCCTCAAATATTGAAAATTATTCTACTAAAGAGTTTGAGCCTATTTGTAACTTTTTATCTTCATATTAATGGTATCAAAAAAAAAAAAAAAAGAGTTTGAGCCTATGATTGCTCTTAGGCACACTAAAGTTCTTTCCAAGGATAGCCCAAGAATATCATATTTAGTAAAGATTATTTTTGCCAACTTATTTTACTATTCAGCTCATTTTTCATATTATTTATGGGTCCCACTATACTATTTTTGCTAACTTTTACATTTATTTACAGTACTTTCATAAAAAAGTTTCAATTTTAGCAAAATAAACGGATCTCAAACAGACCTTAAGACTCATTAACTAAACTATCCAAATAGGTCTTTATACATTTAATCCAAGTGTTTAATTGGGTTGGGTTAAGACTTATCCAAATTAGATGGGTTATGAGTAGGTTAATAGATATGAATAAAGATTGTCATCCCAAATAATACCACACAAGACAAGAGAGTATATACAAAATGTGACTCTATTTAATTTAAGTGTAGTAAAAATTTGCTTGTTTTAGCCAATATTTGTAGGTACAAAGTACAAACTTCAAAGTTTATACTGATCATCTTACCAAAAAAAAAAAAAAGTTTATACTGATCATATTTCAATATTTTAATTTTTATCAAGTCATAGATGCTTATTATAGGAAAATTATTAGGTACTCTTGGAGTATCATAAATGCATACTCTCCATTTTCACATAAATTGTGAGTCCCACCATGAATTTAATTAGTAGACTTTTACTTTTATTTACAGTACTTTCATAAAAAAGTTTCAATTTTAGCAAAATAAACGGATCTCAAACAGATCCTAAGACTCATTAACTAAACTATCCAAATGGGTCTTTATACATTTAATCCAAGTGTTTAATTGGGTTGGATTAAGACGTATCCAAATTAAATGGCTTATGAGTGGGTTTATGGATATGAATAAAAATAGTCATTCTAAATAATATCACACAAGACAAGAGAGTATATACAAAATGTGACTCTATTTAATTTGAGTGTAGTAAAAATTTGCTTATTTTAGCCAATATTTGTAGGTACAAAGTAGAAACTTCAAAGTTTACACTGATCATCTTATCAAAAAAAAAAAAAGGTTTATATTGATCATATTTCAATATTTTAATTTTTATCAGGTCATAGATGCTTATTATAGAAAAATTATTAAGTACTTTCAGAGTATTATAAATGCGTATTCTTCATTCTCACATAAATTGTGAGTCTCTTCATGAATTTAATTAGTGGAACCCACTATTCATGTAAGAAGAAAAAATACGCATTTATAATACTTCAGGAATACACAATAATTTCCTATGGTGTTTGATACATGGGGTTTGTTTATTAAGTTGACTTAAGTCAATGCAGTTGGTGGTTGTCGACGAGTGTACCAATAATTTCTTTAGGGAAAAAGGTAATCTTATTTTTTTATGGAAAGGGAAAAAGTTAATCATATTATGACCTGCTTGGAAATGGCATATATTGTTGAATCTATTAATCACTTTTTAACATGAAATTAGCTACAAATATTCTATCAAAATATCTACAAAAGAAATCTACAAATATTAAAATCAGAAGGGTAATTATGGATTCAGAAATTTCTTGCACAAGAAAAATTATAGATGCCCTTTTTTTGTGTGTATATTGATAAAATAAAGTATTCACCTCTTATATTATTTAATAATTGAACCCCTTTTTTTATTATATATATAAAAAAGAGTGATGTTCTAACATTTGGTCACTTTTTACCTATGAAGTACTTTAAAAAGTAAAAACCTTATGAACTAATAATATGATAAATTCAACTTGAGACTTTTGAATTTACTTCACATTTTAGATCAATCTACCCACCACCCAGTACTCCCTTGGGTTGAGGTCTCATTATTAAACTTTGAAGAATGCATCAAGCCAAGTAATAAAAGTTTTGGTCTTTAAAATTTTATGACCAAAAAAAAAAGTTACACTTGTTGAGAACTAAGTGTAAGTGTAACTTTTTTTTTTGGTATCAAATGATATCAAGTTTCTTCTTTAAAAAAAGAAAAGAAAAGAAAAAAGAATTGATTTCAAGTTATCAACATCTTGGATTTACAATAATAATAATAATGGATATTGTAGGGGCTAGGTTTTTATTCTCTTGGGACGCGGGTTTTCAGGATTTTCACCCCACCAAGGGCTGACCTTGCAGTGTAAGGCTTGACACCTTAATCCCACGTTAGCAAGAGAAGTGCCCCGATACAATGAATTTGTAGAGAGTGGGTAGAAGGACTAGGCATTAGCGAATACTACAACGGTTGATGTGGGTTTACAAGATCATCAAATGAGATTTAGGTAAGTTTTCTAACGAGAAGTTTGTCCTCGGCCCAATCCGAGGAGCTCTTCCCTGATTACTAATGAAAATAGGGGTTATCCCCTCTTATTTGCCGAACTCCTTCTTCTCTGGGGTTTCATTCTATTATATAGTCCTGTTCGGCTGATCTCTACCTTACACTTGTTGATCATCTGAGCCTGTGTCTGAGGGCTTGTCCCATCAGCCGCCTTTCCAGACCTCTTGTTAGTTAAAGTAACCAAAGCATCGCTGTTCAATGGTCAATTCTTCATTAATGCGGCCAGAGCGTCAGTGGCATGCTTTTAATGTGGGGATGACAGCTTCCCTACGAACTATTCCTTCGCCATATTCCCCTATTTGACCCTAGGTACTTGTCTTCTTCTTTGGCATGCCTTGGGAGGATGCTTTTAGTGGGGCGCCAACCTTCACTTCTTCAATATTGGCCGGCTGAGGACATGGTCGTCCTCAGCGGTGCTTCTTGATAATTTGGGTCTTCCCTGCTCATCCTTGGATACTACACTATCCTCGGCATGGGCCTTGGGCCCGATATGGAGTGGGCCGGGATTGCCAAATCTTCAAGCCCCACAATAGTCCCTCAAAATTCTGCTGCCCGGCTCCCTGGGCGAGGAGGAGGATTTTGATGTCCTCGGGTCCTTATCGTGGCTTGCCAAGTCTTGCCCTTCATTAGTTCTAGTGCCTTTTCGCCTGTCCAAGAAACGTTCTTGACGCCTGGGTATGCGGAGCGCACCCACATTAAATTCGGGCGGTTCTGTGCTCCCCACGTTTAATCGGTGTGATGACAATCTAACGGTGGTGATCCTCCTAACTTCATGGGCGGGAAAACTCGCACTGTTATTATTTTTTATGGGGGGTATAAATACTCATTTGAATTGATCTACCTTTTCACTTTTGCATTCAAGAGCTTTTACGCACATACGACGAACTTGGTCAAGCCTCCAACCGACCTTACACATCATTTCAACATAAAAGGCCTGTCCGATGAGCCTTTCCTCATTCCTATAAGTTTTCTTCTCTTTCCGATTCATACCTTTCCGCCTGAGTTTCTTGTCCTCTTATTCCTCTTTCTTTCTCTCTTCATCTTTCCCTGAGCCCTTCGTTAGTTCTTTAGGATGGGTAGGTTTAAGAAGTTAGTTGAGTCTGAGGAGGCGATAGAAAAATTCATTGCTGACTATAAGATCCCCAGTACCGTGGGTTTGAGGTACTGTGGAGAAGGGGAATGGGGCATTAGGAGAAAAGAGGGTGAGGTGGTGATTCCCATAATTGCCTTTCTAGAGGGTGGTATGAGGATCCCCATGGGGCCAGTGATGAGAGATTATCTTAGGCATTTCGGCTTGGCTCCCACCCAGTGTGCCACAAAGTGTTTAGGATCTTAGGCTGTGTGGACGTCTTGAACAAGAAGATGGGGCTGGGGTTAACCCACCACGATGTAAACTGGTGCTACAACCTCCAGTGTCTTAAGGGGAAGTCTTACTACATGAAGACGAGGGACGATAGGGTCCGGCTCATCCAGTGCCTCCTTGAGTCCAACAAGGGTTTGAACAAAGACTTCCTCATTGTGTCCGGAGAGTGGCATGATGGCCTTCATTGTCCGATAGTGGAGAGCACACCAGGTGGGGCATTCAAACTAGGAAAGGGTCTAATTTCTTGTGTCTTCACGCTGTGCTTTGCTTGGCTATTAACATGAACTTGTTTTCTTTTATGCAGATCCGTATGCTTTTGAGCGTCACTTTGGCTTGGTTAATAAGGAGGATTTGCAAACGGTACTGAGGTCGGAGATTTTCGTGAATGAAGCCGACAACCAAGTTAGAGCTACTCGTGAGATCCTAGGATACGAACTGATCCAAAGATCGTTTTCAGCTCCAAAGTGCATGATCCAAGCTAACGATCCTCGGCTGCATAAGATCACCGTGGTCGAGCACGAATTTTTGATCCCTAAAGGATCTCCCGTTCCGGAGGGCGTACCATTGGTGGGTACCTCTTCATTACCTCAAGTTGCAGAGGCTGAAGGGGGAGAGCCAAGAGAAGAGGAAGTGGCTGACTCAGGTTCGTTCGAGGATGAGTTTGACGTGTTCAACCAATTTCACTCGCCCAAGGACCCCTCTAGCGATTTGGGTGACCCCAGCTTAGCCGAAGTGGACCTTTGATCCAAAGAAGCCCCTCTTTAGTTGAAGATGAGTTTCAAGAGACAACCTCAGACAAGCCTGCTGGCTCTAATTGAGGGTGCGCCGGGAAAGTCTCCTCCCCAGCTTCCTCCTCCCCCATCCCAATAGAGTTCGCCATCTGGGTCCAAGCCCACCAATCCTAAGCCGAAGAAAGACAAAGGAAAGAGGCCTATGGGGGGCGAAGAGTCTGATCCTTCCCAAGGTGATGACGACGCTTGGCGGCCCTCAAATCAGCTGAGAGCAGGGTGCCAAGGTCAGGACAAACAGACCACCATCCAGCCCAGGGCTTAGGCCTAGCTTCCTGCCCCCATGCTCCATGGGGAGCCCCTGATGGACGATGCCTCCCTTAGGGACCTTCGAGGGGGTAAGGGTGCGCATGTGGCTGATGCATTGGGGAGGTCCTTATTACTTCCCACGGATATGGCCCAGCTGGGGGTTCTGAGGAGTAAAGAGGTCTTCCTCGGCCTCAAGCGATACTTGGGCATGGTAAGTTTTCTGATTACTTGCGATTCTCTTAACTTCCTGCATTTTGACTCCTTACTTATCGCGCACTGGTTTTAATTGGTAGGCTATCCAAGCTACCTTTAGGTTGGAGGATATAGCCAGTAGCCAAAGAAGGGCCGCGGACTTAGATCGTGACAAGCTGCTAGACGCTGCGTAGACCCTCAAGGTCTCTAAGGCCGATCTTTCAAAGGCGATGGGGAGTTGGAGGAGATGAAGAGGGCTCGAGACGTCGCCGAATCAGGTCTTGCTAGCACTCAAAAGCAGGCCCGTGATCAAACGGAGTGCTTGCTTAAGGCAGAAGATCAGCTGAGGGTCGCTAAAGAGGAGGTCGCGACCCTGGAAAAGAGGGTGCTCGAGGCAGAGAGGGCCAGAGGCATCGAAGAATTCGCCAGGGATGAGGCATTGAAAGCTAAGGGAGAGGCTGAGTCTGCCAAGGCCGAGGCTGAAGCTTCCAAAGGTAAAGCCGAGCAGGAGGCCTATGAGTCAGGGGTAGCTAAGACAAAATCCATCCTTAAAGCTCAAGTGCCTGGAGTATGCAGACCTTACTGCTCCCAGGTGTGAAATGAAGCCTTGAAACAGGCAAGTGTTAAGGCTTCATCTGACCTGTGGAAGGTAGAGAGTGTGTACTACCCTCCTGCCATTCGTGAGGCCGCTCTTCCCAACTCTGAGGCCGAGGTGACTCCTAAGGGTGTTGGGGCTGTTCCTAATGAAGATGCCCCGGCTGCTACCACTTCGGATGAGCCCGCAAAGGAAGTTGCCCCTCTTAGGGCCGTTGAAACAAGCGAGAGTCCCCATGCGGATACGCCCCGGGAGGCTGCGGAACCCTTAGCTAATTCCTAGGCCCCTTATGTTGAGGAGATATCTTTTTCAGCTGACCTTCCCCGGGCTGTAATCCCAAGCGAGGGTAGCGAGAACCCTGAAACCTCCTCTGCCCAACCCCCTGAGGGAGGAATTGAGATGAAGCTGAAGGAATGATTCTCTGCGGCACCTTTGCTTTGTTTGTTTGTTTGTTTTTTTTTTTTAAAGCATTGTAATGGCACTTTTGCCTTATGTAACTCTTAAAGATTCAATGAAGTGCATACTTTATTTTCTCTTACCCGTCCTGTTTGTATTATTATTATTTTTTTTTTTACTTGCACAATCCTGGCTTTAATTGCGATTCAGCTATTCTTGAGCTTTGTTTGACACCTAGGCAGGCTTTGTATGGTGTAAATTTTACCAAGGCCGATGATCCAAGGATTAGGCACGACTCCAATTCTACCCCGCAATCAGGTTATTCTTGAAGTAGTTAGTTTTCCCACAGGCTTGAGTCTAAGGACCATGCAAGGCCTTGGTTTGGTCTGACACTTAGCTTTTCTGAAGTACCTAGTTTCCCCACAGATTTGAGTCCGAGGACCATGCAATACCTTGGTTCTGTCTAGGACCCAGTTGTCTTCTGAAGTAGTTAGTTTCCCCACAGGCTTGAATCCGAGGACTATGCAAGGCCTTGGTTCTGTCTAACACTTAGCTTTTCTAAAGTACCTAATTTCCCTATAGGTTTGAGTCCGAGGACCATGCAATACCTTGGTTCTGTCTAAGACCCAGTTGTCTTCTGAAGTAGTTAGTTTCCCCACAGGCTTGAGTCCGAGAACTATGCAAGGCCTTGGTTTTGTCTAACACTTAGTTTTTCTGAAGTACCTAGTTTCCCCATAGATTTGAGTCCGAGGACCATGCAATACCTTGGTTCTGTCTAGGACCTAGTTATCTTCTAAAGTAGTTAGTTTCCCCACAGACTTGAGTCAGAGAACCATGCAAGGCCTTGGTTCTGTCTAACATTTAGTTTTTCTAAAGTACCTAGTTTCCCCATAGGTTTGAGTCCGAGGACCATGTAATACCTTGGTTTTGTCTAGAACCTAGTTGTCTTCTGAAGTAGTTAGTTTCCCCACAGGCTTGAGTCCGAGAACCATACAAGGCCTTGGTTCTGTCTAACACTTAGTTTTTTTGAAATACCTAGTTTCCCCACAGGTTTGAGTCCGAGGACCATGCAATACCTTGGTTTTGTCTAAGACCTAGTTGTCTTCTGAAGTAGTTAGATTCCCCACAGGCTTAAGTCTGAGGACCATGCAAAGCCTTAGTTCTGTCTAACACTTAGTTTTTCTGAAGTACTTAGTTTCCCCACAGGTTTGAGTCTGAGGACCATGCAATACCTTGGTTTTGTCTAGGACCTAGTTGTCTTCTAAAGTAGTTAGTTCACCACAGACTTGAGTCCAAGGACCATACAAGGCCTTGGTTCTGTCTAACACCTAGTTTTTCTGAACTACCTAGTTTCCCCATAAGTTTGAGTCTGAGGACCATGCAATACCTTAGTTCTGTTTAGGACTTAGTTGTCTTCTGAAGTAGTTAGTTTCCCCACAGGCTTGAGTCCGAGAACCATGTAAACATTTAGCCTTTTCTGAAGTACCTAGTTTCCCCATAGGTTTGAGTCCGAGAACCATGCAATACCTTGATTCTGTCTAGGATCTAGTTGTCTTCTAAAGTAATTAGATTCCCCACAGGCATGAGTTCGAGGACCATGCAAGGCCTTAGTTTTATCTAACACTTAGTTTTTTTGAAGTACCTAGTTTCCCCACAGGTTTGAGTCCGAGGACCATGCAATACCTTGGTTTTGTCTCGGACCTAGTTATCTTCTGAAGTAGTTAGTTTCCGCACAGGCTTGAGTCTGAGAACCATGCAAACATTTAGCTTTTCTGAAGTGCCTAGTTTCCCCACAGGTTTGAGTCCGAGAACCATGCAATACCTTGGTTCTGTCTAGGACTTAGTTGGCCTTGGTTTTATCTAACACTTAGTTTTTCTGAAGTACCTAGTTTCCCCACAGGTTTGAGTCCGAGGACCATGCAATACCTTGGTTTTGTCTAGGACCTAGTTATCTTCTGAAGTAGTTAGTTTCCCCACAGGCTTAAGTCTGAGAACCATGCAAACATTTAGCTTTTCTGAAGTACTTAGTTTCCCCACAGGTTTGAGTCCAAGAACCATGCAATACCTTGGTTCTATCTAGGACTTAGTTGTCTTTTGAAGTAGTTAGTTTCCCCACAAGCTTGAGTTCGAGGACCATGCAAGGCCTTGGTTCTGTCTAACACTTAGCTTTTCTGAAGTACCTAATTTCCCCACAAGTTTTAGTCCGAGGACCATGCAATACCTTAGTTCTATCTAGGACCTAGTTGTCTTCTGAAGTAGTTAGTTTCCCCACAGGCTTAGGTTCGAGGACCATGCAAGGCCTTGGTTCTATCTAACACTTAGCTTTACTGAAGTACCTAGTTTTCCCACAGGTTTGAGTCTGAGGACCGTGCAATACCTTGGTTCTATCTAGGACCTAATTGTCTTCACTGCTTGGAGTGAGGGGACTCATCCTCAGTGTTGGGGAACCTGCCCTTAGAGTGATAATGGCCTTTGAGATTGCTCCATCAAGGGGGGGGACCCTTCTTCAGTCTGGCTCCTTGGCCCGGTGCTGGCCCGGACATGGGTGAGCTCGTCCTCCACCCCTACATACGGCAGTAGCGCCTACCCAGCGCACCACTTCCAATTACGAGGCGTCTTTTGGGCTATTTGAGTAACGTGCTTGTCGCTTTGGTGCGCTAGGCGTGTCCTTATTAATATCCTTGCGGATTTACGAGGATCTAGCGGTTGGTGAGCTCTTTGGAAATTAGGCGGAGTTAATACCTCTAGTAATTCTTCCTTAGGATTCTGTGCGGGTTGGTTTTCATCAGCTCTTGCCTTCTATATAAGGCATTTTGGGATAATCTTTTTCTTAAGTTTCACAAACACTTGGGTTCAATAGGGACTCAAGACTCTCCGTTTTCTGGGCATTTTCAAAGACCTTGCCAAAATAGTGACTTGTGCCTGAGGAGATGGAATGGCCCTGGAAAAGGGCAGGGACAAGGAAGCCAAGCCCCCTACAGGAGCCAAGAATGCCACCCCGATTCTGGACGACACAATGGAGGCGAAATAAGCAGAGGCCAAATACCTTTATTCTTTTCAACCTAGCCAGAGAGAGGACTCCCCTTGCAGTTATGAGGGAAATTCGAAAGGAACATAACGTCTCTCTTACGCACGCGAGTCCATCGGCCTTCCAAGCTGGTAGTGATTCGCCAGCGCCCGGTCGTCGTGGGACTGGAAGAGAATCAAGGGAAAACCTTGAGGTGGGACCATCAGGCGTCGCGGCTTCTTCTTCCTTCTCCTTCGCAGTGCCGCCCATGCTAGCTCGGGAGCTATAGACGGTCTTAGAACAGGCCTGTCTAGGCCCCTTTTTTTTTTTTTTTTTTTTTTTTTTTTTTTTAGCTTTAGAACAAGCCTGCCTAAACATTTGTATGCACAATGTAATTTTTCTTTACTTAATAAAGAAGTAGCCACATTTCGTTTACTTTACTTCTTGGCCCTTTCACACCAACTGTCGCACTCACTAATCCTCAAGTCCTTCCCACATATGGCGACAATTGTAGGGGCTGGGCTTTTATTCTCTTAGGACGCGGGTTTTCAGGATTTTCACCCCATAAAGAGCTGAATTTGTAGTGTAAGACTTGACACCTTAATCCCACGTCGGCAAGATAAGCGCCCCGATATAATGAATTTGTAAAGAGTGGGTAGAAGGACTAGGCATTAGTGAATATTACAACAATTGATGTAGGTTTACAAGATCATTAAATGAGATTTAGCTAAGTTTTCTAAGGGGAAGTTCGTCATCGGCCCAGTCCAAGGAGCTCTTCCCTGATTACTAATGAAAATAGGGGTTATCTCCTCTTATTTGCCGAACCCCTTCTTCTCTAGGGTTTCATTTTATTATATAGTCCTGTTCGGCTGATCTCTGCCTTCCACTTGTTAATCATCTGAGCCTGTGTCTGAGAACTTGTCCCATCAGCCGCTTTTCCAGACCTCTTGTTAGTTGAAGTAACCAAAGCATTGTTGTTCAACAGTCAATTCTTCATTAATGCAGCCAGAGCGTCAGTGGCATGCTTTTAATGTGGGGATGATAGCTTCCCTACGGACTATTCCTTTGCCATATTCTCCCGTCCGACCCTGGGTACTTGTCTTCTTCTTTGGCATGCCTTGGGAGGATGCTTTTGCTAGGGCGCCGACCTTCTCTTCTTCAATATTGGCCGGTCGAGGACATGGTCGTCCTCGGCAATGCTCCTTGATAATTTGGGTCTTCCCCGCTCATCCTCGGATACTGCACTGTCTTCGGCATGGGGCCAATATGGAGTAGGCCGGGGTTGCCAAATCTTCGAGCCCTATAGATATCAACATCTTCTTGAAGTAGAATGTGAAAAAGAACATATAAACGGACAATTTTGTTGCACTGTTCAATGCAAAATCAAGAAGGAATATCGTATTTATTTATTTGATTGTAATGCTAAAATAAGTAAATAACTATTCCGAAAATAAATAAATAAATAAGCTAAGGAATAGCATATTTATTTATTTGAACAATAATTAATTAATTAGAAAAGTGGTACAGTTATGGTAGTACATGGGGATACGTGTTAATTATTAAATATATTTTTTCATATTGGTAAGCATTAAATTTTCATTTATAGTTAAACATTTATCAATTTAAAAATATTAATGGATAATAAAGTTAATCCATAGTCTTCAAATGATGTTTAGAATACATATATGAATGTTGGGCACAATTTTTTCTAAGGGGGAGAGAGAGAGAGAGTAATCACTGAAAAGAAAAAAAATATATAGTAATGTGTATTGTAAATTTGAGAACAAAAAATTATTAGAGAAAAGAAAACACTGTGTTATGTAAAAACTGTTCTGCACAATAATTTTAAGAACATAAAAACTGTCTTGTGAAAACAATTTGTCGATCAAGTAAATAGCTTCACATGCTAGTGATTAGTGAACGATCGTCAATCATACAAAATAAGCACACACACAGAGCTGGGCATTTCTTGCAATTTGTCAAACAAGGTACGGTTTCACATGCTAGGGAGAAAGAGTGTGGAAAGCAATTTATCAAACAAGGAAAAAGCTTCGCATTCCAGTGAATGACCGTCAATCATGCAAGAAGAGAGAGAGAGATTCCCATTTCCTCAAGTGAACCCTGCATTTTTAACGTTCATTTAGATATAACTTATTTTACTGAAACTGAAAATTAAAAATATTGTAACAAAATAATTTTTAAATGTGTAAATGATACCGTGAGACCTATTTTTAATGAAAAAATTGCTGAAAATTAAAGTTGGTAGAAAAGTCAAAACATGCTACTAACAAAAATAAAAAAAGAGAAGGAAATGTGGACTTGGTCGCAGAATAAGTATATCCAAACGGATACTTAGACTTTCGTGGCAAATTGTACCGATGAATAAACATCAATCATGCAAGAAATTGAATAGGTGTTAACAAGTAGATTAATTTTTTCACGCCCCTAGCAGCACTCCAAGAAAAGGTGTGATCATGATAAAGTATGGAAATTAAAGACAAACCTTTGATCTCTTTTCTTATGTGTTAAGAATCTAAGATAGGCACAGGTGTGGCTAGGAGTCTACGTGTTAAAAAGCAGATGAATTTTTCCATGCCCTACCAGGACTGAATAAAGTAGTCTTTGAAGGAATTGTTACCACCCATTTATCAATTTTGCATCTGAACTCTGAAGGACAGTGTGAATCCTCGTCAGCACTCACAATTGAGGAACCAAATACAACTGCCGACCGACCAAAACAATCAATCGTTGCATTAAAGTTGGATTCCTTCATCCACCCTTTCCACTTTATCTAACCTAACCCAAATTTAATTCTCTCAAAATAACAAAGCCAAATTTCATGTAATAATTAAATCAGTGATGTATAGTTCATTTTGAAATTAAATAAAGTAGATAAGTGATTCTCATAATAATAATAATAATAAAAAGCAGATAAGACGCACAAGTCAGCCCAATGTCCCGTGGCCGTGAGTGCTTCTATGCACTGGACGGAGCCACGGAGGCCTCAACCAATAATAAAATGCACTTTTACACCTAAAAGCTAACGAGTGATATACAGTTCCTTTTGGAATAAAATAAAGCATATGAGATTTAAAAAATGAACATGTAACACACTCCAAAAGTATCCAAAAATCAAATCAAATCATTTAGGTGTAGTTATAATAAACCCATATGTGGTTTAACCCAAATTTACTTTAATTTAACCCAAATTTACATTGCCTTCCTATGACTTGAAAAGTGTTAAGATTTACTCCGTTTGTCTCCCATTACCCACCTCTGTTAACAATAGGGCAAACTTGCATTTTTGCTTTCATTTTATATCTCTCCTCTCCGCAAACAAAAAATAAATAAAAATACAAAATCAAAAAGCGACATGAGAAAGATTGTTTACAAAACGAAAGCAACTATTCTTAGCGAGAACAATGTGAGTTCTTGTGGGTGGGATTTGGTTTGGGAAAGCATATACTTGAAAGTGAGAAAATATGGAGGTGTTGCAATGGGATTATTCACATTCATTCTTAGTTTTCTTCTTTCTTCCATAGTTGAATACGAAGAGTAAACTCAGTCTTGCCGTATCAAAAATAAAAACCCAGTCTTGCCTTGGAGTACAACAAAATCAAAAACCCAGGAAAAAAAATAACATAATTAATAAACCCATCCCTTTTGTCTTCGACCTCAAACCAACAACCAATATTCAAACATCTTAAGCTTCAAACCCATCAAAATAATATGCATAAAAACTCAGCAATCAATCCCCATACAACCTGATTTTGCATAGACACCAACACTAACACACCCACACCATCAAAGTACAAACCCACATATCAATCAAAATACAACCCCAAAACCCAAAGGCAATGATTGGGTTTGAACATTTCACTCACAAAGGCAATGAAAGAGTCACTGACAAAGCAGGACTGAAAGCAAGGGGAGTGGATCTTGTTATATGGATATATATAGAGAGAAAGAAGAGTGTGTGTAGAACTTGTAGGTTGAAAATAAGGATCTTAGAACAGAGAAAGTGCTTCTATTTTGTGTATATTTAGCCGTATGTATTTGATTCAGATGATGGCGAGGGTAAATACAAGCTTGAAGTTCTAAGACATTGCTTAATTTTTTTTCTCAATAGCACTTTTTGATTTAGTTTTATCTTGTCCATTATGTTTTTTATGTTTTGGGGGAAGAGAAACATAAAAGGGAGAAAAAATACATATCTACTCATGTTTTTAAAAGATGCAGGTAATAGAAGATAAACGGAGTGAATCTCAAGTGGGAAAGTGACATTTTTCAAACTACGGGTCCTCAATGTGAATTCAGGTCAAACCACAAGTGAGCTTACTGTAATTACCCCAATAATTTAACTTAGAGGTGACAAAAAGAGCACCCTCACACCTGAAAATAGATTTCCAGGATCCAAAGCATAACTATACTTGATGCCCAACCTAACAAACTGCATAGTAGTAATGCTCAAATAAGACTGATAAAACCAGACTAAAAAGCTCTAAAGTAAAAAAATATAGTTAGCTCAAGTATTAAGCGAAAACCCAATTTATGCCAACAATATGAAACTAACAAGAATTAAAATGAAGAGTGCAGATTGAGAAGAACGGGGGCACTACAAGGAGGAAGCAGAGTTGTTGGTATGCAAATCAATTTAAAATGTCTTGCAAATATAGGTCTCAAATTCATAATGCGTAATATGACACGGCAAAACATGAGCAAAAGTAAAATGCAAAAACCCACAAGAAATTTAATGTTAGAAGAAAACCATGTTAGACAATCAGAAAGAGAGTTTTTTTTTTTTTTTTGAAAGTTTAAAAGAGAACCCTAGAGAGAGATGCTCGCCAACTTTTTAGAAGCATTTTGATCCACCATTGATTTCCTTGCATAAAAATTGTATCATTGTAATTTGAAAGTAATTAAATACATCAAGGTTAGGATATGATTGTGAATAGAAATTTCGGAAGAAAACCAAACTCTGCAGTAAACTCATCACCTTAAGTCCACAACACCAAGCTACCCTAAAATGAAATGTCCCACTGCCATCAAAGTACACTAATGGATTAGATGTCCACACCATATTGCCCAAAAGCACAAAAGCTCTTAGCCAGCAGAATTCAACATCTTAAAACAAAGCAAAGCCACCTTGATTCTTGACTAGTCTTCAAATGACAAAAGCAAAAGAAGCTGGGGAACTAAACTACACTTGCCCAGTTGCCCACCAAAATAGTCAAAGCTATTTTTTAGAGAAACCATGTGGGAGACTCTAATTATGCTCCATCAGCAACCAGATACGCAGACTACTAAAGGCTGCAGCTGTTTAAATTATTAAAAGCTGTAATTAAATCAGTAACATATATTACCTCCAAAAATCAAATGAAGTATATGAGAATGAATATCTGGTTATAATCATAAAAACACTCAGAAAATCAAATAGTATAATTTAGAGCTGAGAAAAAGGAAAAAAAAAAAAAAAAAAAAATCATTTAAGTTAATATAACTCTCGCGCCCAACACAGATAACCAAGATAAAATAAAATAAAATAAACAAAAAACAAAACACAAAAACAAAGAAACGTTGCTATAATGATGATAAACAAACCCAAAGGGCTGCAAGACAGAAAATTTGGCATCCAAAAACGATACAAAATCCAAATATAAACATGTTAAGCTGCAAATATGATGCACATAAAACGTGTTTTCTGAAGATTTAAAGAATGGATTTGAAAAGGTAGAATGGCACCAGATTTAGCAAGGAAAATGCTTAATCTGATGAGTGCAACTCCAACCATTTCTGCAACAACAATAAATGGTTGTGATTTCTAACGTGAGGGCTGAGGAAAGAGTGATAAGAGACATTCATTGAGCAATCTATATAAGCGAATCTGAAGGAGGACAGCTTTGTTAAATGGAACGCGGATTGAGGACACGTGTGTGGACCTTTTTTATTCTGAGTTCGGCTGTGGGCCTCGTATGTCGTAAGTCGTAACCCTCACTACTGAACAGAACAGATAAAACCATTAAAAAGAAAACAAACAAACAAAAGGAACGAATCTATCATTTTGCAATTCGTTGTGCAATTTGTCTCACTCACATTTATGGTCTTTCTTTAAAAAATAAAAAATATTGTATGGAAAGCCTGTCAAAATTTTATTCAAATCATAGTGAATGAGGAACATCTTTGAGCCAGTAGTTGCTTGTTAATATTGGAAAATTTTTAGCTATTTTTGGAGTATAGGAAAATGTTGCTCTTTTCTTTCACATTTATAGTAGATTTTACCATAAATTTAATAAGTAGACCCTACTATAAATTTGAGATGAAGGAGTACTATTCTTCGTGTTTCGAGACTATCTAAGAATTACTGGTTAATATTAAGAGTTTTCTCAATCCTCAATCCAACTTACATATTTATGGCTCGTTTAGTACGTGTGTTTAAACAACAGTTTTCAATTTTTTTGAAAATACGTGTGAGTGAAAAAGTGTGTGAAAATATGCGTAATATTGTTAAAAACTGAAAATATGTGTTTAAACATATGTACCAAACAGACTTTAGTTTTTATTTTTTTGGTTGCATGTTGAGCCGGTAAATGGGATCTTCCAGCAGCCTATCCTTTTAATATTGTCTTATGGAGCATTTATTAGGCTTAAAACTCAATTCGTAGTAGGAATATGCCAAATTTGGGAGTAAATTCTTTCAAAAAAAAAAAAAATGTAAACGATGTTTTTAGTCTCTATCTTATATATTATATTTCAATTTGATCCATAATCTTTCAATTGTGTCAATTGATCCCTAACCTTTCAGTACCGTGTCAATTTAGTCTACACAATTATTTTTTGGATGAAAATTAATAACGAGTTTAATGGTCAAAATAAAAAATTAGCTTCCGTTAATGTGAGAATAAACTAAAATTTTATTTTGATCATTTGTCAAGTCAACAATTTTCATCCAAGATATAACAACAAAAACTAAATGGACATGACACTAAAATGTTAGAAACCAAATTGACATAATTAAAATGTTAAGGACCAAATTGAAATATAGTGTAAAAAATAAGGACCAATAGTTTACCCAAAAAAAAAAAAAAAAACAGTAAGCTTTAATTTTGAAATAATAGATCCAAAAATATTTTGGAAACATTGATTGGGCTCATTTATGAACTCTACAGAAATTTGAACTATTGCCACAATTTATTCATGTGGCAAGTTGTAAGTGGTGAAGTTATGAACCTACCACTTTTACTCCATTACTCACAACTTGTCACATGAACAAATTATGACAAAAGTTGTGATCTTAACATTTTCTTATTATTATTATTATTATTATTATTATTATTATTATTATTATTAAGAAGAAAAAGCAATTAAAATGCAGAATAAGATAGTGGAGTTATTGGTATACAAGTCAAATAGAATATCTTGCAAAATAACTACACTGAAAAACATGACCAAAAAGTAAAAGGAAAAACCCCACAAGAAATTTAAGGCCAGAAAAAAAAAATCCTATTTAGACAATAAGAGAGAGGGATTTACTGTTTTTTTTTGGATGGTTGCTAGAGAACCCCATAGACAGATGCCATTTTCACAAACAATTTAGACGCCCTTCCGTCCGCCATTGATTCCTCACATACAAATTATATACTTGTAATTACAGAGTAATTTAATAGATGAGGGTCAGTGATATAATTGTGAATAGATATTTGTGAAGAGGTCGTATATGCATTGTATTTAATCAGTTAGGCTTTGACTTGGAGTACTTAAGGTACTTGCATTTGAATTTTAGATGCAATGACTATCTCACAAGATATGACTTGGTTGGTTAAAAAAACCACATCAATGTACTAATGTCAAAACCATTTATTAACCATTCATTCTATTCTATATGGGACTTAATCATTTCACTAACCTGATAATATATAAGTAAATTTGAAAACTATAACATTTTTTTTTTTCAACTTATGGCGTTCGCTTTTTATGATTTAGTTTTTTTTCATCAGACCAAGACACCAATAAATTTTTGGTATATGCAAGAATTGAATCATAAATCTCTTATTCAATTATTAGAAACTATATCAATTGAATTAACTAGAATCTATAACTATAACTTTTATTCATGAGGATTATTCTTTATCGTCAAACCATGACTACATATAAATATTTATATATTTTTTTCTTGTATGCTCATATATCTATTACATATCATGCATAATATATATATATATATATATATAGTAATACTGGAGGCTTAAATAGGGTTGACGACATTAATTTAGAGCTATCATTTCAATTATGTCTTGGATGCCATCAACGCCACCACCAATGCCCATGGTGAGGATCACCCATCTAAATATTTCAGTTGCAAGTTTAAGGTTAGAAAGAAGCGACATTTGTTCCCTACAGTAATGTACAAGGGGAAATTAATTCAATCAATCAATACTGGAAGCAACAAAAATATAGTTAGAAAAATGGTAAATAAAACATTCTCAAGAAGCTTATTTTGGTTTTGTGTGGTGTGCTTGTATGCTCTCTTTAGGAGACATTTTCATATGAACCCAATTTCTCCTAAACAGAGCATTAGGCATCTTAGCTTCCCTCACTCCATATTTAGAGACGTATCGGGCTTCCTACTCGCTATTAAGTTGGTCTAATGGTCTGGAGCTTCCACTTGAAACTGGTTTTGTTTTTACTTGTTATGTTCTACGAGTAACCAATAACCATAGAGTTCTCAAGGTAGCTCCTTGATTCCTTCTACCACCAAAGTATTAGACATCTGCAAGAGCTGCGTAGCAATAATCCTATTGAAACATTGCAATAAACCTAATCTATTCAATACTCATATGGCTATAAGTTAAAACTTTTGATACAATTCTTTAACCTAATCTATTCAATATTCATATGGCTATAAGTTAAACTTTTGATACAATTCTTTAGAGAAATTACATTTTACCAATTTAAACTATACATTTGAGTACACTTTTACACTATAAACTTTTTGAATGCATGTTTGCACCCTAAGCTATGACTCTTGTTACACTTTGCATCCCAATGTTAAGTTTTCTATTAACTTTGATGAAAAAATATGGTACCACATAAAAAAACCTCATTAACCTATTCTCAATGCTTTAAAAACAACAAATAAAGTGCATTTTACCACCATAAATTTTACTCTTGATTATACTTTGCACTCTAAATTTTAAATTTCCATTCAAATTAACAGAAAAATTAATGTCAAGATGTAAAGTGTAACAAATGTTATAGTTTAAAGTGTAAAACGTAAGTTTACAATGAAAAGTGTAATATTGAGTATAGTTTAGGGCGTTGAAGTGTAATTTCTCCAAATTCTTTAGATGCTATATAAACAGATTTTGAACGCATATTATACTGGATTCACTAATGATATTTTGTCTAAATATGATAGTAAACAGATTTTGAATACATATTTTACTGAATTCACTAATGATATTTTACTGAACGCATATAAACAGATTCTGAGCACATATATTATTTCTCTCCATGTCTTCTTTTCTCAAGTTATTGATGTATTTCATAATCTCTGGATTAAGCTGTAAAGGCTGCTAGCAAAAGGCAGGATAAATTTATACAGGTTGGTTTGAAGTACAGAGATACATGGCCTCTGTTGCGAGTAGGAGAGAGAGAGAGAGAGAGAGAGAGAGAGAGAGAGAAATTAGATACGTATTCAATGGATTCCTATCAAATATTCAACATTGTGCTCGTGTGATATCTCTTTATTTTTGGTTGATTCATTCCGGATCATATTTTGAGACATGAGAAATGAGAATGCTATTAATTATTCTTATATTGAGTCGAACATTTTAATAGTAAAGCAAATTGCCCTGTGCTTTATATTCCATGGCGGACCTACCAATTATCATATGGCTATCAAGGGGGCCGCGCGTGGACGTGATATTTTTAAAAAAGTAGTACTAAAAGAAAAAGACATCGCAAAGACATTAATTTAGTAAAATTTTAAAATAAAAAAAAATTCTAGAAAAAAGAAAAATGAAATTAATTTTTTTTATTTTTCCTATAAAAGTAGTACTAAAACTTTCTTAAAATTTTCATATAACAAATATCCTAAAGGCATAGGGCACCCTTATTCTATTTATTTGCTTACTTTGGTACATCCAAATGTACAATTTGAGGAAAAAAAAAAAAAACTTATTTAGAGAATTAATACTTTTAATAGTGTTATATTTTTTATAATATTTTCACAGTAAATTATAAATGGTAATTTGTTACTAGTTCTACTTTAAATCTACCACTTAAATTAATTTATCCCTTGTTGTGTTAAGCTTCATTGATACTCTTTTTTTTAAGGAAACTCAAAAGTTGAGATCGAAACAAATAATTTATTATGTAAGTGGATTTTTGTTTTTTTTATGAAGTGTAAGTGGATCTTGTGCATGGCATGGATTAATTCTTTCTAACTAGTTTTAGACAAACGAAATTGCAACAATATCACGTGCTCATACGACCTTTCTCCTTAGACTTTCCTTCAAAAGATATATGTTAATACTTCATACAACAGTTATGCCACTACTTTTTCAGAAACTCTCTCATAGACTCACTTTATTATTGAGATCCATCACAACACAAAAATTACATTATGAATGCGCGTGAAAATTATGGTAATAAAATAGGTGTCATTACACTTTTCCTATGTAAAAAGTAAAAATTAACAGCACCATAGCCACAACAGATCGGGATAGAGGTACGTTGAGAAACTCGTACCCCTTTTTTTAATTTTATTGAAAAATAAATAATTTTAACTTTGACAGCCTTGCCTAAGTTTAATTAGTCCAAAGGAATTTAAAAAAAAAGATGTGCATGTGCGTAAAACCCCTCAAATGCCAAGGAGTTTCAGAATTTTTTTTATATGTGTCGGGGTAACTCTACTGTACCGCACAAGCATGGGATAGAATTGATAGACGGCCAAAACGGACAGGGTAAACATGAACAATTAGATCTGCTTAAATCATAATCTTTACTTGAGAATGAGTGTGATGATGAGGATGAGCAGGCCAATTATTTGAGCAGCAAGTTTAAGGTCTGAATTAAGCAGCGACATTTGTTCCATGCAGTAACCAAGAGAGAATTAACCAATGACCTATAAGGCATAATTTGACTATCTCACTTGTAGTACTTAAAGAGAAGGCATTCAATAACCCTCAACTATCTCAGGCGTTCAATAAGGCTTGGCATTTTGTTAAAATGTATTCACTTGCATTTGCATTTTAGATGCAATGACCACCTCACAAGTTATGACCTTTTATTTTCTTTTTCTTTTATTTTTTTTTTTATGACTTGGTTGGTTAATATTCAAACTATCACATTAATGTATTAATGTCAAAACCATTTATTAACCATTCACCTTTATTATTTCTATTCTAGGTAGGGCTTAATCATTTCACTAACTAGGTAATTTACAAGTGAATTTGAAAGCTAAAACAATTTTTTTCAACTTATGACGTTCGTTTTTTATGATTAGATTAAGACACTAATAATTTTTTGGTGTATGAATTGAATCATAAATCTCTTATTCAACTATCAGGGACTTTATTAGTTGAATTAATTGAATCCCACAACTATAACTTTTATTCATGATGATTGTTTTTTTCGTCAAACCATGACTGCATATAAATGTTTATATATATTTACATTCTTTTGTATACTCATATATATATATATATATATAGGTTGCACCGACCCACCATTTTTGACAAAGTACCGGTATCCGACATGTGTCAGACACCGATTTTGGTAAGACTCGCTGGACTCCAGTGTTCGAGCGATGTCTTTTTTCTTTTTCTTTTTCTTTTTTTCACTTCTTTGACACAACGCCAACACGGCTATAACAGAATACCACACGGCTCTGACCGTCACCGTGAGTTCATGGTCGTCCACTCCATTCAAAGCTCCAATTTCGGCTTTAGTCCAAGCTAGCAACCATTGCCACTAGTACATGTCTGTTTCTCTCAGTGTTTAGTCTTTAATACTACAGACTAAAACAATCAAGGGGTGTTTGGTTTGAGGAGTTTTGAGTTATATAACTCAAAACTCAAAAATTGTGGGTCCCACTGAGATAAATTTTTTTTGGTTGAGTTTACAATTTTTGTTTTCATACCTCATTTCTCAAAATTTTGAGTTATGAGAATGAAAACTGAGAATAGGTGGAGAGGTGTTTTCAGTTTTTAGAATAAGAGTTTCATGGCATTCTCGTAAATTAGTAGAACCATGTGGTCCCCATTGCAGTGCCTTGTCACATCAAATATCAGTACCGTTGGAAGCTTTTTCATCTTCTTTACTTTTGCTCCAGCTTCACATTACATACACTGATACACCACCAGCCCCTTTCTATTTTCCTCTCTTCTCTCTACATCCATAACTACACTTCCAACAAAATTGTTTGCTAGGACCAAGTTTCTAAACAAGCACAGGCAACAAACACCAAGCCAAACTATTCCATGCTTTTAATGTTAATGTTAAAGAAACCAAATACCCAAATTCCTCCAGCTTCACATTACATACACCGCCAACCCCACTTTGTTTTCCTCTCTTCTCTCTAGATCCATAACTACACTTCCACCAAAATTGTTTGCTAGGACCAAGTTTCTAAACAAGCACAGGCAGCAAACAATATTAAGTGGGGAAAATAAGGGATGACCCATTGTTTGATTTTGGGGTTCTTTCGGGGTAGAGGAATAAGGGAAACTCAGACAAAATAGAGGCCCTAACGCTGAAACGGACATAAAAAAACTATGGAATCTGGGACTATTATCGACGATTGGGCAAGATGAAAAGGAAAATGGGATTTGCTAGATATGGGTGTCAACCAATTCTTGGATTTTGGGGTTAGTTCAAGACAGAGTAAGAGGAGGAAATCATCACACCATAGCCCGTATAACAAAAAAGGAACGGAACTCACCGATAGAAACTGGGCAATCGAAGACAAGAGTGAGCTTTGAGAAATTTCTTTAGGGTTTTGCTGGAGATGGGTCTTGTGGATATGGAGGCGGAAGAGTAGTGCTGATGGACTTTTCTCTAACATTTGGTGTGTGTGTGTGTGTGAGAGAGAGAGAGAGAGAGAGAGAGAGAGAGAGAGAGAGAGAGAGAGAAGGAAGACAAATTTTGGGTGAAAGGAGAGAGAAGGTCACACGCGCGAGAAACACATGACCATTCTGAAAGTGCAAGCTGTGGACTCCACCAAAAAGAGAAAAAGTTGAGTAATAAAAATGAGATACACGGGTTTGAGTTATGAACCAAACAAAAATTTTCAGTTTTGGGTTTTTGCTGTGATAGAATTTTGAGATATGAGTAATAAGAATGAGTGATGAGTTTTGAGATAGTCTCAAACCAAACGCACTCTCAGTTTCTAGCTTTTTATTCTTCTTTTGTACTGCTACGTGTTGTACAGCTGTACTGCACTAATCTTAATCTAACTTTGTCTTTGCTGAGTTTCAAAATTTTGAGGCTGTCAATTTTTTTTAAATTTTTATTTGATGGACTGTGGGCCTGTGTCTGTCAGTAACAATGCCAAACCTTTTTTAAATTGGTCCCTTCAAATTGGCTGCCTAAAGTCTAAAGATGAATAGAGAGGCTAATAAGGCTGCCCATGAGGTAAGAAAATGGGCCCAAAAGCAAAATGTTAATGGCCCGGTACTTTTTGTTTGCATGGACCGCAAGGTCAGGGATATCATTTTTGAAGAATCCATACATGTTTACAATTTTAAACACATTCAGGAAAAAAAAAAATTAAAAAAAAATTGTTTAAATACCACAACTATAATACCAAATAAAACGTAGAACAAAAGAAAATTAGAACCTCAATAAGTACAAGGTGTTTCGAAGATTTTAGTGTTTGTTCATTCTAATCTTTGACTTCTTTCAAGGAGGAGGGAAGAGTACACTAAAGGAAACTCTAAGAAGTGGGACATTGGTAGAGATACTTGTAATGAACCATTTGGAGGACTTGGGTTGCTTGAGGAAATGGAGATAAGTCTTGTTGAGAATGATGACTATGTTGATGACAATGATGTTGTTATTTTGTGATAATCTTGAAAGTTTAAAACTTGTTTTTCTTTTATGTTTTTAGTTTGATGTTGAACTTGTTGTTCTATGGTAATCTTGAAAGTTTAAAACTTGCTTTCCTTTTATGTTTTTAGTTTGATGTTGAATGTAGCTTATTTAAACTTTTGGTTTGTACTTTAAACATTTTATGTGCATTATTGTACTACTTTGAGTGTTAGTTTACTTATTTGTAGTTCTTACATAATTTAAATTCTAGGCATAAACGTATTTTATGTCTGAAAATATTTAAAAATATACCTAAATATAAAATTTAATTAATTATTTAATTTCCGTACTTACGCCATGTTGTACTCTTATTTTTCAAAAATTGCCGTATCCTATATCTGTACCCGTGTCGTATCCGTACCCGTGTTCGTGTCCGTGCAACTTAGAGAGAGAGAGAGAGAGAGAGAGAGAGAGAGAGAGAGAGATATATATATATATATATATAGTAATATTGGAGGCTTTAGATAGGGTTGACAACGTTAATTTGGAGCTATCACTTTGATTATGTCTTGGATGCCGTCAACGCTGCCACTGTTGCCCATGGTGTTAGTTGTAAACTTGCGTGGTGAGTGTAATGATGAGGATCACCCATTTAAGTATTTTAGTTGCAAGTTTAAGGTAAAAAAGAAGCGACATCTGTTCCTACAGTAACGTACAAGAGCAAATTAATTCAATCAATCAATACCGGAAGCAACAAAAATATAATTAGAAAAATGGATAATAAAACATTTTCAAGAAGCTTATTTTGGTTTTGTATGGTGTGTTTGTTTGCTCTATTTAGGAGACATTTTCATATGAGCCCAATTTCTCCTAAATAGAGCATTAGGCAATTTAGAGCCTATTTGGCCACCTTTTTTTGCCCACTCAATTTCCGTCACTCAATTTTCATCACTCATCACTCATCACCCATCACTCTAAATTAATACCCGTTTGGCACATCACTTATTTCTCATCACTCAATATTTTTCACACTATTTGTGGGCTCCATTTCTGTCACCACTGCAGCTTTTTTTTTTTTTTTTTTTTTTTTTTTTTTTTTTTTTTTCGAGTACCCAGAAACCCGAACCCAGAAAAAGAGAGAGAGAGAGAGAGAGAGAGAGAGAGAGAGAGAGAGAGAGAGAGAGAGAGAGAGAACAGGGGAGACGTGAACCCAGGTGAAGAAGAAAAAAAAAAGAAAAAAAGGAGGAAGAACAGGGAGACGTGAACCCAGGTGAAGAACGAAAAAAAGAAAAGAAAAGGAAGGAGACATGAACCCAGGTGAAGAAGAAGAAAAAAAAAAGGGGGAGACGGTGAACCCCAATAAAGAAAGAAGAAAAAAAAAATGGTCAAAAGTTGTGGCTAAAAGTATGACAGTGGGTCCCTCGTATAGTGTTATTTACAAAAATGCCATTGAGAACAGAAAATTGGAAACTGAAAACAGCCAAAAGTTGTTTTCAGTTTCCATAACTCATAACTTAAAAATGTGAGAATTGAGAAATGAAAACAGAGTTATGGAAACAAAAAATAATGCAACCAAACAAACTTTTTGTATGGGTCCCACCATTTTTGAGAATTGAGTTATGGAAACAGAGAATTGAGTTACGGAAACAAGCCAATCAAACAGCCTCTAATTAACTCTCATATTTATAAGAAGAAAGAGTAATACTACTATTTAGAGTAACACTCCCTTTAAGCTATTCTAATTTAAGCATCTTGACACACATTGCTAATGTTCATGTAATAAAAAGAGTAATGTTGAGGATATAGTAATATTTTTCAACCGGTAATTGTTGACGTAGCCGGTTATGATTAGAATAATATTATTTTCAATACACTTTATTACTAATACCACTTTTGTTATACTCCAATACTACTTTTGTTATACAATAAGCCATATTAAGAGTTGTGAAATAAATCATGAAAAATGTTGTCCTTAGATTTATTGTGCGAGTGATGCTAAGGTTACAATGAATTTTAATATATAATATTTACAAATTAATGTGTTATTAATCACAACAACAAAATATATACTTGTTTTTTTTTATAAATATTTTCCTTTACTGTGGTTTTTATTTTTATGATCATATTGGCAATTAATTGATTGGAATAGTGTTTGGATTATTTTTTGGGGGAAAAAAATTATTCGTACTTTTAATTGAGTTAAATGGCCCAAAATTAAATTTACTAGTTGGGTTAAAATATTGGTCAACCCATTAAATCTAGACGTCTTCAACTCTCATCCACCACAGATGTTAATTTTTTGGACACATGTTAGGGTCAACCAGATGGTTTGGAGTATTTGGACTTGAAGCTTATGATATACCCAAATCTGGTTTTGAAAAGTACTCTATTGTACCACATAGGAAATAGGACAAGGAAAAAATAGCTCAAATGGACAAGGGCCAAAGGTCTTGTAGCTGAATTGGCACTTCCCCATGCACAGAGTGTTTAGGAGTCTAGGGGGAAAAAGATTCGAGTTATGGGGGTTAGCAACATGTTGTAATTATCTCTCAAAAAAAAAAAAAAAAAGGACAAGGCAAACTTATTTCAAAAAGACAACCCTTATTTGGTTTGTCAAGGAAACCAAAATATGGAAACTCAGTTCCAAGCATACAAAAGAGCAATTAGATATACATCAATCATAATCTCTGACTGGTAGTTAGGAAAACAACTGAGAACCATTTTCCAGAGAGGATGAAAAAGAGTATTGATTTGAGCTTCTATAAAAATTATAAGTACCTTTTTTTTTTCTTTTTTAGAGAATCCAACTAGGTTTGGTTCCCCCCCCCCCCCCCCCCCCCCCTCCTTTTTTTGAGAGCTTAGATTGGAAAAACTAAATTGCAACAAATTATAAGTACCCCCTTTTGCTTTGATTAAAATATGGTTTAACTCCAACCAGATTAATGGTGGTCCCTGTGCCCCAACGCCTCCTCCCCTCTTATCCTTTTTGGAAAATATATATTTAGACATTACCTTGCTTAAGCTAAATTAGTGTAAAGAAGGCAAAGCACATGGTGTAAAACTTGTTGTACCGTATTAGATAAGAAAAAGATGGCTCCACTAGAATGATAACATTATTGTCCTTTGTTAGGGGGAAAAATTGAAATTAATTCCAGATTATATAAAAGAAGAATTATATCGGCATCAATCATGATTTCTGATTGGAGATTAGGAAAACAAATGAAAACAATTCCCCAAAAAAATAGATGAAAAAAGTGACTCTCCATGTTGATTTGGGGCTTTAAAAACAAATCCATATATATTGTGAGAGCCCAAAACGGAAGATTTAGTTTTGGAGGCCCATATCAATTTCTCCTTATGAAAACTTCCTAAACTAGTCAACAGAAAGAAAAATGCCCAGATCCAGACTATTATTCATATTTCGTAACTAAAAGTTTCGGAGGAGAAAGAAAAACAGAACATGACTTGTAAGTTATACTGAAAATCAGAAAACCAAACAGTTCAAATTTTCATAACCCCTCAACAAGTATTGGACTAAAACAGATACTCACATGATACAAAATAAGTATAATATATAGCAAACCTCACACCACAGACTATATACTGATATACACCACGCACTTCAAACAAACCAACAAAAACAGAGCAGTGAACACTCTGTTTGAACTTATTTATATTGGAAACTAAGTCTTGAAAAACCTACATAGATTGTCTTGGAGGGTCAGACAGGATTGACATTCACAGCGATCATTTCGATATTGTCTTGGCTGCAGCTGTTTGTAACGCGCCATCACTGCTAGCAAGATTACCGCCAGGAAGAATTTGGGCAGTAGTAGCAGTGTCGTTAGTTAACAACCTATGAAGTGTGAGAATGAGTGTGATGATAAGGATGGCCAGGCCAAGTATTTGAAGACATTGGGGTCTCAATATTGGGGTTCAACTGATTCTCTTATAGAAAGAGAAGACTGGGGTCTCCATTGAGCTTGATTGATCAACTGAATGCGTCCCAATTATTTGGATTGTGACTATCGTGTATTTTTTATTTTGCCATTGAGCTCGGGTCCCAATTATTTTGATTGTGACTATCGTGTATTCTTTGTTGATTGTGACTATTGTGTATTCTTTCAGTTTGCCATTTTTGCCATTGAGCTTGATTGTGACTTGATCAACTGAATGGGTCCCAATTATTTTGACTGTGACTATTGTGTTTTCTTTAATCTTGCCATTTTTGCTTTTGATTGTGACTTGATCAACTGAATGGATCCCAATTATTTTGATTGTGATTATTGTGTATTCTTTGATTTTCCCATTTTTGCTTTTTTTATTTTGCCATTTTTGCCATTGAGCTTGGGTCCCATTAATTATTTTGATTGTGACTATTGTGTATTCTTTGATTTTTGCTGTTGTCTATTCTCATATTGGGCATTGATTTTTGCCATTGAGCTTGATTGTGACTATTGTGTATTCTCATATTGGGGTGGGCTTTGATTTTTGCCATTGAGCTTGATTGTGACTATTGTGTGTTCTCATATTGGGTTCAACTTTCGGGGTCTCAATATTGGGGTTCAATTCTCATATTTCTTGGGCGTGAGCCAATTTTAATTAATTCAATTTTCTTGAAACCTTTTGAGTCGATGGATTTGCGTTTGAGATTGGTAAATATTTGAAATTACCACTTGTCACAATCATATATTAACAATTGACCCGTACCATTTCTATCCTATGTGAGACTTAATCATTTCATTAACTAGGTAATTTACAAGTGAATGTGAAAACTATAACATTTATTAATGATTATTATTCTTTCTCATCAAATCATGACTACATATACATATTTATATATATTCTTTTGTATGCTCATATATCTATTACATATTATGCATAATATTTTAAACTTCTTGCCAACATTTTGATATCATCTCCAAGAGATTCATTTATGTAATAACTTGGAATGTATGGGATGGAAAAACTGCATATACCCTAAAGAATAATCAAATGCTTGAAGAAATCTGGATACTTTCGTTTGTAAAAAAAAACCATATAAAAAAAAAAGTTTATGGTACTTTGTTTGTACCAAACATTGAAGCCTAGAGCAAAAAACTCAATACTCCTTTCCTTGTACTAGCTTCATGAATATTTGGATCAAACACTTCCTTTTGTAAAATAAACCTGTTGGTTGTTGCGGTGTTGTCAAAATTGCCAAAGTCCTATGGAAAAAAGCACCTTCCAAGGGTTGCCAATTTCCTGGAAATAACTGTTGTCAAAACAATCTGTGCCATCCCAATACAGTAAAGGCCATGAATAAAAAAAGAGGAAAATGTATATACTTTATATTATAGATACGCATAGGTGATCTTTCAATACTTTTCTCTTCCGTTGATTTGTATAGTTGTAGATAAAGATATAGTTTCCTAGTACTACAAAAAAAAAATATATATATATATATATATATATTAAGAAGCTTTCCATTTCTTGTTTGGATGAATTATTATTATTATTATTATTGTTTTGGGAGAAACAAACACACACACACACACAAGGGAGAGGGAAATGAGTTATAACACAAAGGCACATCACAACTCCACTCAAAAGCCATGGTAACTTTTAAGGGAGGGTGGGGTAAGTTATACTACACACAACACACTCTCTTAAGTAATGTGGGACAATTACCCATTCTTTTTTTTGAGAAACAAACACACACACACACACACAAAGGAGAGGGAAATGGGTTATAACATAAATGCACACCACAACTTCACTCAAAAGCCATGGTAACATTTAAGGGAGGGTGGGGCAAGTTATACTACACACAACACACTCTCTTAAGCAATGTGGGACAATTACCCATTCTTTTTTTTTTAGAAACAAACACACACACACAAGGGAGAGGGAGAGGGAGAGGGAGAGGGAAAGAGGTTCTAACACAAAAGCACACCACAACTCCACTTAAAAGCCCGTTTGGATGAATTATGATATTATCAAACCTATATATATATATATATATATAACTGAAGCCTTTGAAACTCTCACAATTTTTCACATCAGCACAATATTTTAAATAAAATTATTTTTGTTTAGTTCAAACTTAACAAGGAGTGAAACTCTATCTCTCTAACAAGTCTAACTTAAACTCAAACTCATCATTTTTTTAAACAAAATTATTTTTGTTTAATCAAAACTTAATAAGAAGTGAAACTTTATTTCTCTAACAAGTTCATCCTAAACTCAAACTCAAACGTTGATAATTTATCTCCAAATTTACAAGGTTAATCATGAACACTATAAAAGCAGTGCAAAACCCAATATTTTTTTAAAAAGTTATTTTCATCTTCATACAACTATTACCCATTCCCATACCCCAATTACATGCCACATTACCCTTTGAGGTAAGAAGAAATATATATGTTTTAGCAATATATAAGCCAAATCTGCCATTTATCCTCAAAAAAGAAAAAAGAAGCAATATATAAGCCAATATGCATCAAGTTGCTTACTTTCATGGAGAGCAGTACTTAAGAATAAGTAGGTTTTGAGTCAAATATATCATATGCATGGTTTGGGAATTGTTTGTGATGCCTCAAGCTTCGCAGGGTTGTAATATGCACTCAATAATTAAGCTGCGGCTTTTTTATTTTTTATAATGAAACCTAAAAACTATATAGTTTGATGTAATATGATGTATGGAAAATAAATGAGCAATCAAAATATGTTTTTGACATTTTAATTTAATGATATCTATAACTGTATATGATTTTTTTTTCATTGTTTAAAGTTTAGACCTATTAAAATTTAAAACTTATTGTTTAAAATACGTTAATGTCACAACCATTCGTTTTATTTTGCATTTTGCTTGGGTTTCATTGTGAAATTCACAATAATGTATGTAATTACAATTTGCCAAACATAAAGACATATATAATACAACCCCAACCTCTCTAGGGCTGCAATTTTATTCTCTCAAAAAAACAAAGCCAAATATCATGAAATAATTAAATCAATGACATATATTTCCTCCTAAAATCAAATAAAATATATGAGAATGAATATGTAGAAGAGCATGCACACCTATCTTTTATAATTTCTCTAATTTAGCTCTTAAAAAGTTTTTTTTTTTTTTTTTTTTCCTTTTCAAATTTACAGATCCACTTTTACAATTCACTCTACATCTCACTCTCTATTCTACAATTCATTCTATTAAAATATTAAAACAAACCCATATAAACTTTTCTCCAAAAATATACCAGATCAGACCCAAAATACTCTAAAACGCCCGGTGAGACTAAAATGAGCTGAAAATCATATAGTACGACTGTCCGTTTGGATAGAGCTGAAAACTGAAAACTGAAAACTGAAACACTGTAGCAAAATAATTTTTAAATGTGTAAATAGTACCGTGGGACCCATTTTTAATAAAAAAAATTGCTGAAAAGTGAAAATTGTGGGTCCGTGAACAGTAAAAGTTGTGAAAAAAGTCAAAAGTTACGGCTACTGTTCATTGAACAGTAGCCGCAACAGTGATGCTACAGTGTCAATCTGCTGAAAACGCGTGAAAAAAAAAAAAAAAAAAAAAAAAAAAAAAAAAAAAGGCTGAAACGTGGAGAAAATAGCTAACTAATTTTTTTTCTCTAACTATCTAGTTAGTAGTTTCAGTTTTGAAACTATATTTATTTTTAGCATCTCGAGTCTAAGAGGGTCGAGTTTGGTCCATAAATCGAGTTTTTGAGACTCGATTTTCATGAGTTGTTCACGTCTGATGTGGCATTTTATCCACGTGGCAACTTCATAGAAATCGAGTCTCTAAGACTCGATTTACAAAGCAAAACAAAAAAAAAATTTAAGTCTCAAATCTCACACAGCCATTCTTAGAAATACAAAAAAAAAAAAAAAAAAAAGTCTCCAAGAACTGCACAATCAAATCAGCCACTACAAATCATCCAACCAAATCTATCCAACAACCACCTAAAATCCAGATTAAAAAAAAAAAAAAAAAAAAAAAAAACCCAAAAACCCATCAGATCAAAGAGAAAAAGACTAGATCTGCCTGGGCGAGCGCAGCGTGGGCTAGCGTGGCGTGGGCCAGCGCGGCCTGGGCGCGCGCGGCGGCCTGGGCCAGCGAGGCCTCGGCGCGCGCGGCCTGGGCGAGCGCGTGGCGTGGGCGAGCGCGGCTTGGGCGCACGCGACGTGGGCTAGCGCGGCCTGGGCGCGCGCGGCGTGGGCTAGCGTGGCCTGGGCCAGCGCGGCCTGGGCGAGCGCGGCCTGGGCCAGTGAGGCCTGGGCGTGCGCGGCTGGGCAGCGCTGATCTCGTCTTCTTCTTCTTCTTCAGGCGCGCGCGGCTGGGCAGTGCTGATCTCGTCTTCTTCTTCTTCTTCTTCTCTCTCTCTCTCTCTCTCTCTCTCTCTCTCTCTCTCTCTCTCTCTCTCTCTATCTCTCTCTTTCTTTCTTTCTTTCTGGGTTTCTGTATTTTGGATCTTGGGTTTATATTCTGTAAATATTTTTGTTGTAAATCGAGTCTTAGAGACTCGATTTCCATGTAGCCGCCACGTGGATAAGATGCCATATCAGACGTGAACAACGGATGAAAATCGAGTATCAAAAATTCGATTTATGGACCAAACTCGACCCTCTTAGACTCGAGATGCTAAAAATAAATATAGTTTCAAAACTGAAACTACTAACTAGATAGTTAGAGAAAAAAAATTAGTTAGCTATTTTGGCCCTGAAACGTGAAACGCAAAACGCGTTCAGCCCAATCCAAACGGAGGCTTAGAGCTGAGAAAAAGAAAGCATTTTTTTTTTTCACAAAAATGATATGAATTACACATACAAAACCGATTACCAAGATCAAGACCACAACTAAATATCTAATGACAAATAAACTCAAAAAGCTGTAAGGCTAAAATTAAAGATGAATACACCCATGGAAACTACACCACATATATATATATATATATATATCCAAATCAACCAAGTTCCAAAATAACAATCAAATCTGCATAAATCATAAGTATATATGTATCAACCTGGTTCCTGAACAGGCAGAAAGATAGATAAACGACCAAGAACTCAAGAAGCGAATCTCTGTGTTTTCTAAACTTTCTGGTTCTATTTTATAGAAAGAACGATAAAACACAATTTTTTTTTTAAGAAAGATAAAGCACAAGAAGTTGTGTACACATGTTTTTTCAGTAATAATTTGAAGAGAGAAGAGACAAGTGCAAGTGTGCGACAGTCTAGATGGATAAGTCGGAAAAGACTCAGCCGCGTGTGCAGGTGCTTTCTTTACTCCTTTAAAAAGTCTACCGAAGATGTTAATTTTTGTGCTATTTATTCTCATGTGTTTGGGTTGATTCAAATGGTTTGGACTGGAAGCGTACGCTATAGCCTATAGGTTTCATTCGCTTCTCACTTCTAAATTCTATGAATCTGTATTGTATATGTGTCTGTCCACTAACCCAAATTCGGCAGTTTGAAAGTAGTTTGTTGTACCACATTGGAAAAGAAAAACTTGGCTCAATGTACTATGTTGATTTGGGGCCCAAAACGGAAGATTTGATTTTAGAGGCCCAAATCAATTTCCCCTATCAAAACTGCTCAAACCAGCTAGCAGAAAGAAAAAGGCCCATATCCACACTACTATTCATAGATCTCAGCAAGTTTTGGAGGAAAAGAAAAACAGAGCATGACTTGTACTAAAACAGTCAGAAAACCAAACACTTCAAATTTTCATAACCGCTCAACAGAGGATTAAAAAGTACTACAAATCCACACAACATATATTCTACAAAATGGGAAAAATAATACATAACATAGCAAGAAGTAAATTGCAAACCTCACACCACATGAAAATTCAATACAAGCTACGTAATTCAAACAAACCAACAAAAACAGAGCATGGATAACAGTACACTCTGTTTCAACTTTATGTATATTAAATGATGTGAAGCCAACATAGCATATTGTAAAATTCACAGTAACAAATTACAAATCGTTGACATATATAATATGTTATTTCCTCCTTAAATCAGATGGTATAGAAGAATAAGTGTCTAATAATAATCATGATAGTGAAAAACACCCAGAAAATCAAATGTGAAAAGCAAAGCATTCAATTTTCACTAATAATGTAAATCTTACACCAAACACTGATAACCAACATAAAATAAAATAAACACAGATAATTAAGATAAATAAATCTTCTAAAGCTATTTTTTTTCTGCTGAAGAAATTAGAAGCAAACATGTATTTCATTCTTTTTCTCTTTTTACACCATGAGAAAATGACGGAACATGCCCAAAATATTGTGTTTCTAAAAAAGGAAATTATCAATAAATAACGGAAAGACCCAAAATATACGCACACGCGCGCGTAGATAAATATGATAGAATATATGTAGTAATAACTCAAACAAAAGCTGATGAAGTTCCATAAAAGGACACTTTGATTACACTAAAGTCTGAAAAGAAAGCTCACGTATTCTTCGACGAAAATAAGGAGAAAAAAAGAAAAACCAAAAACATTTGGTTTACTTGTTACACACATAATAAAGCTACTTGGAATAACAAAGATTACATATTATGAATGGTAAAGGTGGAGAAAGTGGTATTACACATACAAGATAGGTTTTCTCGAAATCGGTGAGTTTAGATGTTCTATTCCTCATTCACAATTACATTGTTTTGGCCATTGGCAGCATCAGCAAGTGGGACTTCGTTCTGGTGGTCAATGGCAACAATAGCAGGTTGTCTTACAGTCCAAATGGACCAGATCCTTCTGCATATGCGTATCAGTAGTAGAAGTAGAACAACAAAGTTGACAAGGGACCCGACTACATCATCAAGGAGTTCTAGGACTGACACAACTTGCTGGAATCTGAAATAAAATGGAATTGTTAGAATAATAGTAAAATTTACAGAGCGTCAATAATGAGTTATTGGGGAGGAAAAAGTTGAAATATTTCTCACCCATCATGTGCCACTGAGATTATTTGGCAAAGATCGGGTATTAACCGTTGGAGTAGAACAACAATGTTGACAAGGGTCCCAACTGCTTCAGAAATGAGTTCTAGAACTGACACAACTTGCTGGAATCTGAAACAAAATGGAATTGTTAGAATAACAGTAAAATTTAGAGAGTGTCAAAATGGGTTATGAGGAGGAAGAAGTTGAAATACTTTCTCACCCATCATGTGTCATTGAGATTATCTGGTGAAGATCGCGTATTAAGCGTAGGAGTAGAACAACAATGCGGTCAAGAGTCTGAACTACTTCAGAAATGTGTTCTAGGACCAACTCAACTTGCTGAAATCTGAAACAAAAACAGATTGTTAGAAAAAATTTACAGAGCGTCAATAATGGGTTGTGAAGAGGAAGAAGTTGAAACTCTCTCACCCATCATGATTCATGTGCCATTGAGAGGATCTAATCCAATTTTTCAAAATTATTCTTGATGTGTTCTAAAAAGAGTTATTTACAAACAAATTCCAAAAAAAAAGGTAAAAAATAAATAAACATACAACTACTACTAACATTATGTAACTAAATTAATTCCGCATTAAAATATTTTTTTTTTTAAAGCAAACTATGTAAAATTCGTTTTACTATGATTTATTTCTTTATGACTAAGAGGTTTCAAATGGTCAAAATGTAATTACCAAATACCTGCAATCAGATGATATAGTTGATCAATGATACCATTTATGACCAAAGTTTTGATCAATTTATATTAAATTGATTAATGAAACTTTCATAATATTAATGTGAATCTTTTATTCCACCCATAATATTCCATTTTTCACACTGGTATCCATTTTCTTAGACAAAAAAAAAAAAAAAAAAAATCAGTATATCATGTGTATGAAACTTTTATAAACTACTATTTAGAGTAAGTAGCACTCCCTTTAAGCTATTCTAATTTTAAGCATCTTGACATACGTTGCTAATGTTCATGTAATAAAAAGAGTAATGTTGAGAATATAATATTTTTTAGTTGGTAATTGTTGACGTAATTGGTTAGGATTAGAATAATATTATTTTCAATCAATTTTGTTACTAATACCACTTTTGTTGTAGACCAATACTACTTTTGTTATACAATAAGCCATATTAGGAGCTGTGAAATAAATCATGAAAAATGTTGTCCATAGATTTGTCGTGTGAGTGATGCTAAGGTTACAATGAATTTTACTATATAATATTTATAAATTAATGTATTATTAATCACACACACACACACACACACACACACACACACACACATATATAAACAAATATTATAAGGAAATGATTATTATTTGCATTTTCCCCATCTCATTCCTCTCTATCTCAATTAGGCCTTAAGAGTCACTTACAGTAAATCTTAATGAGAAATCCTATATAATCTCTAATAATTCAACTTTGTAAGGTAAACGTGATAGTGAAAGAAAAAAACTATCACTTATTTCTAGTTTTCTTTTCCCACTATTGTTTTCTTTTGTTATTTATTAAGCTAACCCATCATGAGGGTCATCCTTTATTTCTTTCTAGTTTCTAGCCATTTATTTATGACTGACACTAAAATATGTAAAAAGTATTTTCCTTTACTATATTTTTTTTAGAATTATTTTCTTTTACTATGGTTTTTATTTTTATGATCATATTGGCAATTAATTGATTGGAACAGTGTTGGGATTATATTTGGGGGGAAAAAATTATTCGTACTTTTAATTTAGTTAAATGGCCTAAAACAAATTTACGAGTTGGGTTAAAATGTTGGTCAACCCATTAAATCTAGACGTCTTCAACTCTCATCCACCAGAGATGTTAATTTTTGGATTAATTATCTGCATGTGTTTGGTTCAATTAAGTGGTTTGGAGTCTTTGGACTTGAAGCTTATGCTATACCCAAATCTAACTTTTGGAAAGTACCCTATTGTATCACATAGGAGATAAGACACAAGGAAAAAATAGCTCAAATGGATAAGGTAAATTTGTCCAAAAAAGACAACCATTATTTGGTTTGTCAGGAAAACCAAAATATGGAAACCCAGTTCCAAATCATACAAAAGAGCAATTAGATATGCATCAATCATAATCTCTGATTAGTGATTAGGAAAACGACTAAGAACCATTTCCCAAAAGAGAGGATGAAAAAGAGTGACCTATTCAAGTTGATTTCGGGCTTCTATAAATATCCATCCTTTATGAGCCCAAAATGGAAGATTTGGTTTTAGAGGCCCAAAACATATTCCCAAACCAGCCAGCAGAAAGAAAACGGTCCAGATCCACACAATTATTCATAAACCTCAGCAAGTTTGGAGAAAAAATAAAAACAGGGCGTTGCAAACCACAATAGATCAAACACTTCAAATTTTCCTAAGCCCTCAAAAAGTATTAGACTAAAATCACTTTATTCATAGAACATTACAAGCCACAATAGATCCACACAATATAGAAAATGCAAACCTCACGGACAATTCAAGCTACGCAATTCAAAAGAACCAATAAAAACAGAGCATGAAGCAGTGCACACTCTGTTTCAACTTATTTATATTGCAAGCTCGAAGTTATGTAAAATTAAAATCCACATAGTTGGTATTAACATAGCAGTGTTATTAGTTAAAAACCTGGAAAGTGCGAGGAGTGTGATGATGAGAATGACCAGGCCAAGAACTATGTCTGAATTAAGCTCGTTCCTTGCAGTAACCAAGAGAAAATTAATTGAATGAAATACTGAAACCAACAAAAGTAAAAAATTGTTAAAAAGATATACTCAGATATATATATATATACATATATATATATATATATATATTCATTCTCACGCATTTGGAGGAGTATATATACATATATATATATATATATATATTCATTCTCACCCATTGTAAAATGGAGTAAAGGAAGCGGTTGTTCTGTTCTCTGAGAGAGGTTGTTTTGTGTCTTCTTTTATGCACTCGTTTACCTCCAAAATTCACGTAAAGGCGTAAAGGAAGCGGCGGTTGTTCTGTTCTCTGAGAGAGGTTGTTCTGTGTTGTTCTGTGTCTTAGATATTCACTGGTTCTGTGTCTTAGATATGTGACTTCTTTTATGCACTCGTTTACCTCCATTATTCATTGTGTGTGTATGGTTCTGTCCATGGTTCTGTCTTAGATATGACTTCTTTTATGCACTCGTTTACCTCCAAATTACTCCATTATTCATTGTGTGTGTATGATTGTGTGTGTATGGTTCTGTCCATCGTTTACCTCCAAATTACTCCATTATTCATTGTGTGTGTATGGTTCTATCCATGGTTCTGTCTTAGATATGACTTCCAAATTACTCCATTATTCATTGTGTGTGTATGGTTCTGTCCATGGTTCTGTCTTAGATATGACTTCTTTGTGTGTGTATGGTTCTGTCCATGGTTCTGTCTTAGATATGACTTCCAAATTACTCCATTATTCATTGTGTGTGTATGGTTCTGTCCATGGTTCTGTCTTAGATATGACTTCTTTTATGCACTCGTTTACCTCCAAATTATTCATTGTGTGTGTATGGTTCTGTCCATCGTTTACCTCCAAATTATTCATTGTGTGTGTATGGTTCTGTCCATGGTTCTGTCTTCTGTCTTAGATATGACTTCTTTTATGCACTCGTTTACCTCCAAATTATTCATTGTGTGTGTATGGTTCTGTCCATGGTTCTGTCTTAGATATGTGACTTCTGTGTGTGTATGGTTCTGTCTTAGATATGTGACTTCTGTGTGTGTATGGTTCTGTCCATGGTTCTGTCTTAGATATGTGACTTCTTTGACGGTATTATGTGACATGGTTCTGTCTTAGATATGTGACTTCTGTGTGTGTATGGTTCTGTCCATGGTTCTGTCTGTGGAGGAGTTTTAATCTGGTGTGAGATATTCACATATTATGTGACAGTGACATGTGGAGGAGTTTTAATCTGGTGTGAGACTTCTAAGCTAGAGTAAGAATGAGTCCGTCACTCGCTTTTATCAGATTAGAAATGCTTTTGAGACAGGCGAACTCGCATTCGGAATGGGTTAACCCGGAAACTACCAAATAAATATGTTAATGTCACAAGGCTCACAACCATATATTAACCATTCATCCGTGCTATTTCTATCCTATGTGGGACTTTGTCATTTAATTAACTAGGTAATTTATAGCAATTATTTTGAACCATTTAGCTTGCTTCTAGTTTATCTCCCTCAACAACAAAAGAAAAAAACGCATATAATTATAATTGGTTTACCTCTCAAAATTATTCTTAATTTGTTTTTAAGAGATTTATGTTCAACAAATTCTAAGAATTCAAAATAAATTTTTTTTATTTATATATATTAGTATACAACTTAATTAATACTACATTAAAATATTAACTTTTATCATTTTCTCTAAAAGAAAATATGTTAAGTTCATTTGACTATAGCAATAGAAGGATGTCTCTAATGCATTATTAATAGTTAGAAGATTTCATCAACAGTACGATTTTATGACCCTAATTTCACCTCCACCTATAGTGGTCTTGCGCCATGCTTAAATGTTATATTGAACCGATCCCTATAACTTCATTATAATGTTGTTGTAACAAAATTTTGTTGTGTTACTCACTTACACTAGTATTTAGCGATAATAAAATCTTTTAAGAACACCTTGTTGAGGGACTATGTTTTAAGTCCATATAACTATAGGAAGAGAATGATGTCTCAAATGCATTATCAAACAACAAACAGTTAGAAGATTTAGTTGATCTTCAGTACGATATGAGCCAAACTTAGCTGCCTATATGTTGGTCTGGTCATGTGCCATGCTTAAATTGTATACTAAATAGATCCTAGTAATTTCATAGTATTTACGTATATATTTCAAATAAGAGATGAAGATTTGAACGCTGGACATTTGAAACACTCAAAAGTACCAAGCCAACTAACCTAAAGGTCATTGGTAATTTGGTGCAACCTTTTCATTTCAACATAGATTTTGTTGTTACACAATAAAATGTTTTGAAATACTTTAACACATACTAAATGCCTTTCGCTCAATTATTACTTCCAGATGTTGAAATCCCCCTTGCTTGTAATTATTGAATCATCCAAAAAAAAATTGACCCAATAATTCTAACACATGTACACATATATGTACAAATATATCATTACACACATTTTTATATAAAGATAGACCAAAATCTAGGCAGATACATTTGGTGAGGTTTATGCCATCCCTTTAGAAAGCATGTTATCTTGCCTATCACTTAAATATTTGAGACAGTTTCTTAGGTTCAATACATTATGTTTCATTTAAATTAAAAAAAAAAATTGATTACATTAAATTTAATTGTTTTAGGGAAAGAAACATAATTTGTATTGTATTGGTCATGCAATAATTTGTTTAATTTTAATTAAGAAACCCAAAGTACAACAAATAAAATTGTACCTAAGTTTGTTGTTATATATATACATATTCTAAAAAAAAAAAGCACCAAATTAAATAAATATATAGTTACTAGTAAAAATACACAATTAAATCAATATTGCATTAGAAATAATTAATTTTGATCATTTTCTAAAATAATCCTTGTTGGCTTATGTGAAAAGATTTGAAAGTACTCAAGCCCATCTGGTTGAGTGTAGTCCTTAGCCAAGAGTCTTGCTTTATATATTTCTACAAACCCATTAGACCTATACTTTACATTATATACCCACTAAGAACACTTGCATTAGGTTAGCATAGCACACCAAACGCCAAAAACTTCACACATCAAATGTTAAAAATGCTAAAAACTTTAGCATGGATGAACAGTACAATTCTACCCTAGCCTAATCTAAGTGTATATGTGTGTGAAGTTCTCTTTTGGAGACTTGAACCCCGGTTCTTGCCCTCCACACTTCACAAGCACTTATACTTGTGAAGTAACCATCGCACCAAGGGTGTGTGGCAAAAATGGTAAATTTTTTTTCTTATTTTTTTATTATCTTTTTCTCTCTCCACTAACACATGTTTGTCTCTCTCTCTCTCTTTCCCCGGTATGTAGGGCCAGCTCAACAACTTTTGGGGCCTAAAGCGAAAACTTTAAGTGGGGCATTTTCTTATATGTAAATATTAACTGAATAAAATTTATTTTCATTATTATCTTTTTGTTGTATAATTTCATTATCTTCTAATTATTTGTTATGGATTTCTTGTTCATTTGTTATATATTCATCCTAATTTTCTGTTGTGTTTGTTTAATACTAGTAACAAATTTATCCATAGATCATTTTTGTGATTCAACTTATTTTTCAAGTTTTTTCTTTATTTTTAAAGTCTTTTATATCCATTTTTTAATAGATATTTATAATTGAGAAATACTTCTAAATAAATAAAACATGATTTACAATAAAAAAATTACAATTTAACTAAAATAAAATTTAAAGAATAGAACAATAGAACCTGATATATCAAAAACAAGATTGTAACTTTACTAAATGATGTGGTCACTTTATACTCTAAATCTGCACAAGTAAACATGTATTTATCACATAACTTAATAAATTAGTACTAACATAAAGTAAATTATTCTAAAAGAATAACTAATAAAAATATTCCTAAACAATCCAGATTAAATAAACTATTGGAAATTAAAATAATAATAAAAAGTTAACAAAACACGAGATAATGCCATAATGGTAGTAGTCTAGTGTTTTTTTTTTTATTTTTTTATTTTTATTTTTTTTTTTTTTTTGAGGACCGTAGTAGTCTAGTGTTAGTAAAATAAAAAGGTTCTGACTAGGTGTGTAAATGTTTGTCAGTGGGGCCTTTTTAAATTTAATTGTGTCTCTTCACCTTCATTTTCTGTGTTTTGTGAGTATTAGAAGGGCCTTTTTAATACACAATGCATTTTATTGGCTAACAAATAGGAGTTATTATTATTAATTTTTTTCTTGAGTATAGGCCTAGAGAAGCCTTAATTAAAATATACACATAAATATATTGTACTTTAGAATCAAGGGGGCTCCATGTTATGTTTAGGGTGTTCAAATGAACAATCTGGCCTTGGGAAAAAAATTATATAATAATTTTTTTTTGTCTACCATAAATAAAAATGAACAACCTAAAATGCAGTTACAAAGACAATTAAGGGTAAACATAGTTACAAAAATCAATAAGTTGAGTAACAACAAAAATTCCTAGTGCAAAAATTCTTCAAAAATTCTTATCTATTTTTGCAGAAAAAGCTAAATTCTCTATTTTACATAACCACTTTTCAAAAAAGAAAAAAAGAAAAAAATCTACATCAAATTATCTATTTGACACTACATTTTATTAAAGTATCATTTCTTTATTAATTTTTTACTACTCTCCCAAATAATTTTTCTCTCTGTATGAGTATAGAAAGTATTAAAACAATTATGCATATAAATAGTAACCTTATATATTTGCACGGTCACTATAACTACAAATGAATTTTGCAAAATAATACATAAGTTGATGTGGATGATTTTTGTGGTTGGTTGTGCAAAATTTGGCCCTTATGCCATTTTATACGGATTAATATGAATGCTCTTAATGACCACCTTAGAAAAAAATTTTAGAGCCGTCACTGTATAGAATTAGTTAAGAAAATGGGACATTCTTTATTTGGGGGCCTTATGTCATTACCAATATATGCTCAAGCTGGCCCCATTGGTATGCTTCTCTCTAACTCTCTGCCTATCTCACTCTCACCACACTGCTGATCTTGCCATTCTATCTTGATCTCCTTCTCGTGGTGGGTTATTGTTATTATTATTATTATTTTGTTGTGGGTTGATGGGTGGTTCCGATGGTGGGGCTGGCAGGTGGGTGGGACAATTTTGGGTTGGGTTGCTCCGGTTTTGGGTAGGTTCCAATAAAGTTTGGGTGGGTTTTTGTGGCAGTTGGCTGGTTGCTGCTTGTAGGAGAGGTGGCGGTTGTGTGTTTTTTTTTTTTTAATGAAAGGTAGGAATTTTTTAAAGTTATTTTAATAGGTGGTGTGGTAAAGTAAGAGATGTGATGTAAAGTGTATTGTAAAATGATGTGTTAAAATAGATAAAGTAACTTTTTGTTAAGTGAAAATAAATTTTTTTTAGCGCAGTTGATGATACTCTTATAACTAATTGGTTGTTTCCTAGAAGGTAAAGTATGGTGCCTTACTTAAACTTATGGGGCATTATTTTTTTCATCTAAAATTTTAGCAATACTTTGCATATTGGTCTTTCTTATTCCTTATGCTTTATCAAGTTGCAAGTGATTGGAAATTTTATGTGCCACACCGCCATTTGGAAATTTTAATGTAAGACCACTTGTACAATTATCAAGAGTTAGAGTTAGAAAGAGTAGGTAACCGTTGAAGCCATTGAAGCTTTTGTTGCTAATGGAGCGGTCCAGTTTGCCAAGGATTTCAGCATTCACAAGCTTGAAATTGAACACTGTTGGTCATCTCGATCTTTTGAGACAACAGAACGTCCTTTGCTTTGTAGGGACATTTTATGGAAGAGACAAAAATCTTGTCAAGATCTTTACAGTAGTTTAATTTTAAATATGTTAAGAGGGCGGACAACTATTTAGCTCATGCCTTGATAGAAGAGTTATTTTTCATCTTCAGGTTTGGATGTTTAGGTAGAAGAGCTCCCGTCTTATTTGAAAATTGTATTCCAAAACTATTTAAGTTTATAAAGTAAACTAGCATTTTTCTAAAAATAAAAATAAATAAAAGAAGAAGTAGGTAACTTCAATCCAATAAAAAAAGAGAGTGGATAACACCGTAACAAGTTAGAGGGTTTGGACTGGAAGCTTATGTTATAGGCTACACTCACACTTCATAGTTCTTCCTCCTCACTTTTGTGAACTTTGTATGTCCACTGACCCAAATCTTGCATTTGGAAAGTACTCTGTTTTGTTGTACTACGGAACAAGCAAAAAACTGCAAACCTCATAGCACAGACGGTTTATTTTAGTAATCAAACTAAACCAACAAAAGCATGGACTCCACTCTGTTTCGACTTTACGTACGAACGTGAGTTTTTTCCAAACAAGCTGCGAATTGCATATAGCAAATAGTATATATATTGGAGGCTCAAACTTCAAACAGGGTTGACGTTCAGAGTTGTAAGTTGGATCCTGAGCTGAAAAAATAAATTGATGATGTGAGAGGGCAACCGACAGATTTTTTTTTCAGGCTTTATAGGAATTTTAATGTGACTATGCGTTTGTTTTTTTAACTAGTATTCTTACTGATTAATTTCAACTAATAGTGGTACCGTATTTCCAATTTCTTTCTTAAAAAAATATGAATTGACCTCTCTTAAAAAAAAAAAAAAACACAAAAAAAAAAAATCAAAAATTCTTTTAAGGAACTTAAAAAAGTTTAAACAAGATTGTAATATCTCATTAAAAAAAACAATAAAAATTACCAATAGATTATGCAAATAATGTTCTAATATCGTTTCAATTGCAAAAGGAGCCTCAATACCTTGCTACCTTTGCTCCACACCACCATGGACTCTGATACCACTTGTTGTAGAGATAAACACTTTGGATAGCTTACTTGAATAATTAATATAATATATAGAGACACAAAGTTTAAGTTCAATGGGTATGTGTTCAATTACGTTATATTAATCACTCAATTTTCTCATCATTGATGAATGTTGTTAGATTTTAGATCCCTGTAAACATAGTTTGTTTAACCTAATTTAATAACCAAGTTGTTACTTAGGTCAATTATGCAAATCTAGGTTAAACAATAATAATTCATATCATGCACAACGGAAAGTAGATAGCACAAGATATGATAACCCAGGAAAATCAATAAAACAACTCATTTCAAGGTAAAAAACCAAGGAAACTATCCCGAGAGAATAATCCACTATATCAAGTTGAGATTTCTAGTTCAAAATATCAATTTGTAGTAAATTTAACACATTTACCAAATTGGGCTCTGACTCCACAGACTACCTAGATCTGGATCTTATTCTAACATTAACCACCTGTTCATGCTTTGATCTTTAGTACTCTTGATAGCTGAAGGCTTGCAAGCAACTTTACTCCACCGGTACTAGTAATATGGATTTGATCTCCAGTAGGTGCTTGTAAAGTTAAAAGGTTACAGAACCTCACAGATCTCATCTTACAAGAGTAACTCTCAAGTCTTGAAAAACATGTATTAGGGTTTTCCTTTTATATCTAGCAATGTTGGACTCAAACCTTAAATGTTTCAAAGGCTGTTGGGCCTGATTTAAAAACCTGTAGAATCGCAGTTTGATCAGTTGAAGGCCTCTCTTGATTGGTCGAGTTCTTCAGATTTTGAATTCTTTTTTCTACAGCTTGTATGTTCTTGAATTTTGACTTGTATTAACTTAAGCAAAGTCTAAAACACTTCTAAGACATAAATATTTTATGCTAGACATGTTTTTGTACTCAGTTTGCCAACATACAATAAATTTAGAACCTAACAAATGTGGAACTCCATTCACATGTGTATACCTAGTAAATAAAACACCTGATATGAGTAATAAAATATTGTTTAAGAATTTTTAGGTTTTTTTGTATATGTTTGTTATGCTTAGTTTTTATATATTTTTTTTAGCACTCATATTTTTTTTATTTACTGATATATATATATATATATATATTGTGGGAGGGGTAAGACCTGAGTACGGAATAGAGCCTATGGGCCCAGTCCGAGGAGGGGAAAGGGCCAACCTTCACATCAATACTAACCCGACACCTAGATGAGAGTCCTAGGAGGAAAAATGAAGAGACCGACCTTCGAGGAGCCCAAAGAGCAAGTGTTCCTTTGAAATTATTGAGTAAGCCACTTGCACTAGAAGAAAAGATATCGAAGAAAACGGTAGAGATGTGTAAGCAAAGAAGAAGGGAAATATCCAGATAAAGTAGCTATCACATCTGCATTAAAGGCACTGTATCAACTTAGCTGACCGCATTAATGAAAGAATGACTCATGAATAGTAGACTCACAGCTTTCAGCACATTTTTCCACCTCTACCATAGTCTTGAAGGGACAAGCATTCAAAGGGAGGCCAATGGCTATACAAGTGGAGGGCTAGGATGCAATTCGATTGACTATATAAGGAAAGGAAACTCCTCCAACTAAGGGGACAAAAAAAGAGAAATAAAACAGAGAAACTGGTAGCACAATCTTGTATTTAAGACTTTAGCTTTATATGAACATTTGCTCCCTGGCCAAATCTGAGGAAGTGTTAATCCCCAATTTAGTTTCTCTTTTGTGATTTGTTCAACTTTTTCTCTATTGGTGTGGGTTCCAGTTAACTCAATTGGTAAAGTCTTTGATAGTTTAATAAGAGATTTGGGATTCAATCTCCACCTACACCAAAAACTAATTGGTGTCTTGGTCTGATGATAAAGAGCTATTATATGGAGCAAATGTCACAGGTTGAAACTCTCTTAAAAAAAAAAAAAATTTATTGGTGTATTGCTTTGTTATTTATGAATCGAATGATTGTTATATATGTTGGACATCTAGTGCATCTCACAAGTTCCTTTCGCATTGTGAGTGTTCAATGAAGTTATAATTTAAAATAAAAATTTGTAGGTTTAAAAGGTTTTAAGTTTCAATAGAGTAAAAATGATTTCATAACATGTGAATAAAGATAATAATAATTATGGATAAAACTTAAAGATATTTCAACTACTAAATAATATAAAAGTATCTAAATAAAACTTATGGTTTATTAAAAAAAAAAAAACTATAAAAAAAATAAATTAAGAAATTTCTCTAAAATTTCACAAAATTACATCTTCATCCTAGAGGTCTCATAATATATATATATATATATATATTAGTTTGATGATTAGCTCAAGCTTTAGATCTTATTTGAAATAAAATTAAATAAACTATTAGAGATATACTAGACATATTAGCTCACTATAATAGGTTCAAGCCCACCTACTATGTGTGAAAGACAAATCTCCTACCTATACTAGTAGTCTAGAGTTTAGTCACCTATATATGTATGTATATATATATATATATATACTCATGTTATGATTCATTATAACACAGGCTTTGTACTACATTTTTACATATATTAAAGATGTAGCCCTTTAAGGTTTTCTATGTGGATGTAAGCCGTTAGACTAAACCACGTAATACTCGTGTTCTCAGTATTCCTATTCTATGCTTTCTCTTTCGCATCCACTCTAGCATATACAACATGGTATACACATTGTGTTGCTAAAATATTTAACATCCACAATCCTGAAATTTTGATATACAACTCAACTCGTTTTGTTTTCAACCCTACTTTGTTTAAGTTGCTTTTGCTATCCATGAAGGAGGCAAGTCGTTATTTCTTCATTGGTTCATAGTTTCCCACCATTTATTTATTAATTTACTTGACATATATGATAAGTTTGAACTTATGACGTTGACTTCAATTATGATTCACTTTTAACATCCACTATCCTAAAATTTTGATATTTAACTCAACTCATTTTGTTTTCAAGCCTACTTTGTTTGAGTTGCTTTTGCTATCCATGAAGGAGGCAAGTCGTTATTTCTTCATTGGTTCATAGCTTCCCACCATTTATTTATTAATTATACTTTTGATATATATGATAAGTTTGAACTTACGACGTTGACTTCAATTATGATTCACTTTTATCATCAAACCAAGAAAATAATTAGGTTTTTTGTGTAAATTGAATTCGAATTTAGGTCTTTTATATAATGACAAAAAACAATATCAATTAAGCTAACTAGGATGCATACCATTTATTGATTTCTAGATGTTTATTTTTAGTAAGCGCTAAATTATGTAGAAGTTCTTTACTATGGAAGTTATTTTTAGCTTTTAGATAATTTTTGTTAGAAATTGTTTTGTATACATGTTTGTCTCTAGAGAGTTAATTATACACTTGAATTGGGGATTTGGTGTTAGTGGGTTTGCTCACATTCTCATCCATTTAGGAAAGAGAAATGTTATATTCACAACATTTTCATAACAAATCTTAAGTAATTAATTGTTATTGGCTGTTACGGGTAGGTAAAAAAGTAACTTTAGTTGTGAATTTAAATTTGAATGAATAACAACTTACCATCTATGATTTGTTGTGAAATATTGTAAAAATTTTGTAGACATAACACTTCTCTTTAAAAAAAACATCTAATAACCATTTTGCAAAATTGATGAAAAAAAAAGTACCCTCAACATGAAGATTTGGGGCTTCTATACAAATCTATCCAAGTCCACATAGTTTATTTTGTGAGCCCCAAACGGAAAATTGTATCGGAGGCCTAAAACGTTTGCCTATACGAACTAGATTTCTAGATGGGCCAAGAGAAAGAAAAAGGCCCGAATCAACACCTTATTTCATTTTATTTTTAAATTTTAAATGAATTCACCATTATTCATAAACCTAAGCAAGTTTTGGCCTAAAAATAAAATAAGACAAATTACAACTTACTCACCTGTGATCTGACCGAAATTTAAGTTGTCTATATGTGGTTTGAAATTTGACATTTTACCCACTTGAGGTTTGACTGAAATTTAAGTTGCCTACTTATAGTTTGAAATTCCAGGATGCAAGTGTTCCGCTGAATTCTTTTTTTTTTATCTTTTTTGATCTTGTATTTTTATGTTTATGGTATTTTTGGAAGAGTAAGACATAAAAGTGGATCAAAATTACATATTTAGTCTTGTTTTTAAGAGAGGTGGGTTACGAAATTCTAACTAAGCTAACCTCGGGTGGGTAAAATATCAAATTTCAAATCACAAGTAAACAACTTAAATTTCAACCAAATCACAAATAGGTAAGTTGTAATTTACCGAATAAAATAAGTGCATGACTTGCACCGTTGTACACCTAACAAAGCAGTCTTTTTATTCAATTGGTGATAAGAATTGTATTCCAATAATGCAAAAACAGTGGTCCTCCATGCTTCTAAGGTGAGAAATAAGTCATCATACCTGCTCACGACAATTTTGGGAAGGGAAAGAAACAGCCCGCAAACTTCGGCCATAAATGCTGCACAAAATCAAAGCCCAAATGCCAAAATTAGAGCAAAAACCATAAGAGCTTGCAGATCAATGCCTTAAGAACAGATAAAAGCACAAGAAAAATTTAAGCCCTTTGCTATGTATATACAATTATACATGTATGTCCATAATCCAAATGCCAAAATTATATGTGTATATATATATATATATATATATGTTTTGATAAGGTACCTGGCACGCCATTGAAGGGAGGCACAGTTCCTGGCCGTCCAAATGATCTCCTCCACGGCAACGACCTTGGTTGCTAGCTAAGGCTATTTAATTCGCTCCTTATTCTCTGAATTCTCCTATACAAAGTTGGGGAAAGGTAATATTTGATTTCGAAATTCCAATTCTAACAAAATCACATGTAAACAATGAACTCAATTCAAAACAGAACGGAAGAAACAAAATCAAACAAAACAATGAAACAAATATAATAAAAACTCAACTTCGAGGCTTTGAAACTATTTAAACCAATTTTAATCTCAATTTTAATCCATATCAACTAAAGAAAATTGAAACTTGAAAAAGATCATATGGGAATTTGTGTTTGCAGTTTAGGAGAGAGATTTTTTTTTTTTTTTTTTAAATATTGATGATGTGGAAAATTTTGAGAACTTCAAATCCTATGTAGCTAGCTCTTAGGAAGTAAAAAAAAAAAGAGGTACTTCAGTTATATAGTATTTATAGGTTGGATATTAAACTTTGACTTTTTTTTTTTTTTTTTTGATAAGTGGATATTAAACTTTGACCATATGCAACAACAAACCCTCCACACACACACTCACACACACACACACACACATATATATATATATATATATTTACTTTTGTGTACTCAAGCAGAACGCCCAGTATTCATCAAAAAAAAAAAAACAGAACACCCAGTTTGCAAGATATTTTGAATCAATTTTAGAGAGTGTTAAGTTGGTTAGCATACGGTGAGATTTTTAAAAAGTGAGAAAAAAAATTTAAAACCCTAAACACCTTTGTTAAAAAAAAAAAAAAAAAAACCCAAAAGTATCAGTTAATCAACTTAAATTCATGGGCACGGTGGGCTTAAAATTGATGGAATGCCCTTGAGTCCTTGATAATTGATATAGGATTTCCAATCCTTGATGTATGAGAGGACATGTCACGTGCTGGACATAAAGTGGGGTATGCTATGTGGTGAGAGACAAGATCTTGATCTTCTAGACTGACTCCCTTTTACAATTTTGGGTCTTATTTACAAGTTACAGCCAGTACTGTTTTCCATTGTCAAACTTGGAGGCTGTGGGCCTTAGCCACTAGCCAATAATTAATCAAGAGATCACATTCCACACCGTCCGAAGTTGTTTGATTACTTGTTAAGCAATAGCCACCATTTGAAGACAATTGAAGTTGCTCTTCATATATGGGCTATGATGGTAAGAATCAAGATATCGGGAACCTCTTGGGAAGTCATTTTTGTTCGTTTCTTCCTTCTCGTTGGGCCAGTCTAGGTTGGTGAGTCTAGTGGTCTGTTACTTTGTTTCCGAGTCTTTTGACAATGAAGTATTAGTTTCGGCTATTCTAACTAAATTAATCCATGCATTTTCTTGATTTGTGTCTGTTTAGGATAGTTTAAATTTATTGGCTTAAATATAACTTGAATAAAATACAATTGCAATTTGCAATTTAAAATACAATAATTAGCTTAAAGCTAAAAAAAAAATACATTAATTAGCTTAAAAGAAGTTTGCTTATAAGCTTAAATATTAATGTGCTCTTAATGGAATTTGATCATGGGAATGGAAACATGAAACTAGAGGCAAAGAAAGAAATTGACATTAGTCAAGGGTAACAAGTGAAAGAGCCTTAAAGAAATTTTTAGGAGAGTGAGGAGATGGAAGACAAATTGGAAATTTGGAAATGACCAAGATCCTATGATGTTGAATTACCAAAGCTCAAATTTAAAGTAATTTTAATCCTGATACATAGGCTGTTTAAGCAACTGCAGCCTTATAGTCTCTGTATCTGGTTGCGGACAGAGCTTGAGTTGTCCAAAACTGTTTTCTAATTGCAACTATTGATTATTATGGTGAGCAAATGAGCAATTTTTATTTGGTTCCTAAGGTTCTTTTTGCTCGTGTCATTGGTGGACTACCAGAACGAGAGGTTAAGATCGGTAGTGTAAGCTATGTGAACATGGCTAGCTCGGTATCTTATGTATTGTTGAGTATTTAAGAAGATGGTTTTAACTTTTAAATGGTGTTTGTTTCATTGATTTGTGATGTGGACATCTAAGGGCCAAGGCTCAGGTATAGTTAGATGGCAAAGCGAAAGTTCATTTGGGGGTACACAACAAATGAAAGGATATGAAGGTTATGAACTTATGAATAAAGATAATCATAAAATTGGGGGAACATATCTGATCATTCCCAGAATATTGAAAATTATTCTACTAAAGAGTTTGAGCCTATGATTGCTCTTAGGCGCACTAAAGTTCTTTCCAAGGATAGCCCAAGAACATACACACCCATTAAAATAAGTCCCCTTTGCTGATGATTTATAAACAAACCCCGTGTATCCAAACACCCATATAATAAGCATCCATGACCTGATAAAAATTAAAATATTAAAATATGATCAGTATAAACTTTGAAGTTTGTACTTTGTACCTACAAATATTGGCTAAAACAAGCAAATTTTTACTACACTCAAATTAAACATGTCACATTTTGTACACACTCTCTTGTCTCGTGTGATATCACTAGGAGAGGCAATTTTTATCCGTATTCATAAACCCACCCATAACTCATCTAATTTGAATAAGTCTTGACCCAAGACACAATTAAACACTTGGATTAAATGAGTAAAGATCTATTTGGGTAGTCTAATTAATAAGTCTTAATAGTTAAACCTATTGAGTAAATTTAAATGCCTGAAATTAATAAATTTCAGTCAAACTTTATTTTTAGGGAAAAGACAATGAACTTTAATTAAAAAAAACTGACTATATCAGCCTAGAGTACAAAATAAAATTATCGTGGAACATCCTTTATTTACACAAAAAATTCTGGCACATTAATAAAATATCTACCCAGAGTATGAGCAACTTTATTGCTTTGTCTCCAAGTGTGAGTAAAGCAATTGAGAACAAGACTGAGACAGTGTCTTTGCATCTTGTATCAAAGGGGCATGGGAAGCCAAGAAAAAAACCTCATCAGCCAGAGCTTTAACAATCATCCCCAAATCACCTTCCAAAACAGCGTGGGTAATACCAAGTTCTGTCACAAGTTCAATGGCACGGGCTGCAGCTAAAGCTTCAATATCCATTGCTTAGTAAACTTGGGGTAATTTTTGGGATAGAGCTTCAATGACCTGACCTTGGCTATTCGAATGACCAAACTAAGTCCAGATTTGTTATCTTCTTTAATGACTGCTCCGTCGAAGTTGTAAATTGCATTTTAGCTAATTTAATTTAATAAAAAAAATTTGTTTGAACAATAATTAATTAATTATAAAAGTCGAACAATTATGGTATTATATGGGGGTACGTGTTAATTATTAAATATATATTTTCACATTGCTAAGCTTTAATTTTTCATTTATAGTTAAACATAAATCAATTTAAAAATATTAATGGATAATAAAGTTAATCCATAGTCTTCAAATGATATTTAGAAAACATATATGAATGTTTGTTGGGCACAATTTTTTCTTGGGAGAGAGAGAGAGAGAGAGAGAGAGAGAGAGGAAGCACTGAAAAGAAAAAAAAAAAAAAAATATATATATATATATATAGATTAATATGTGTACTGTAAATTTGAGAACAAAAAATTATGAGAGAAAATACTGTGTTATATAAAAACAGAGAGAGAGAGAGAGAGAGCTTCTCATTTCCTCACGTGGGCCGCCTACATTCTTAGACTTCGTGACAAATTGTACAATTGAATAATCATCAATCATGCAAGAAATTGAACAAGTAGATGAATTTTTCCATACCCCTAGCAGCACTCCAAGAAAAGGTGTGAACAGGTTATAAAGTATGGAAATTAAAGACAAACCTTCGATCTCTTTTCTTATGTGTTAAGATAGGCCCAGGTGTGACTAGGAGTCTAGGTGTAAAAAAGACCAAAAAGCCAACGAATTTTTTTATTGCACTCCATCTAAAAAACAGGTAGCATTCTAAAACATTTTACAAAATCTTCAATTGCTCAAACAGGGGTGAGGGGTTAAAGGTTAGTAGTATCCTATTGTTGTAGGCATTTTACTAAAATGCTAAATCTTTTTTTCTTTTTTTTTCTTGCTGAGCTACCGTGCATAACCATCCCTTATTTTTTTGCTGCTAGCTAAGAGGGTAAAAGAAAAAAAAAAATTTTATTAAAATATATATTATTTTATTGTGTTGATGATGATGGTTATAGTTTATTGTAGTAAATATATTATTTTATTTTGTTTATATTATTTTATTATGTTAAATGCTAAAATAAAACCACTGATATTGAGTATTTTGTAAAGTAAGATAGGAAAATAGATAAAGTAACTTTTTATAGTGCTAAATTGCTAAATTTTTTACACAGCCAGTGGTGATGCTCTTTCAGGCTCTATTTACTTCAAGGCTACTTTTTGAAGAATCTGTTTACAAGAAGCTTAAATTTTTTAATATGTAAATGGCATGAAATTAAATAAAGCAGATAAGTGATTTTCAAAAAGTAGTGACATTTTTTTTTCTAACCTAACCCAAATTTAATTCTCTCAAAATAACAAAGCCAAATTTCATGTAATAATTAAATCAGTGATGTATAGTTCATTTTGGAATTAAATAAAGCAATAAGTGATTCTCAAAATAATAATAATAATAATAATAATAATAATAATAGTAAAGCAGATAAGATGCAGAAGTCAGCCCAATGTCCTGTGAGTGCCTCTATCCACTTGACAGAGGCCTCAACCAATAATAAGATGCACTTTCACACCTAGTAGCTAACGAGTGATATACAGTTCCTTTTGAAATCAAATAAAGCATATGAGATTTTAAAAATGAACATGTAACACACTCCAAAATAGTACCCAAAAATCAAATGATTTAACTTAGAGGTGACGAAAAGAGCACCCCACACCTGAAAATAGATTTCCAGGATCAAAAGCACAGCTATATCTGATGCCCAACCTAACAAACCGCATGGTAGTAATGCTCAAATAAGACTGGTATAACCAAACGAAAAGGCTCTAAAGCAAAAAATACAGTTAGCTCAAGTATAAGCGAAAGCCCAATTTATGCCAACAATATGAAAGTATGAAACTAACAAGAATTAAAATGAAGAGTGCAGATTGAAGGATGGGGGCACCACAAGGAGGACGCAGAGTTGTTAGCATCCTAGCCAATTTAAAATATCTTGCAAATATAGGTCTCAAATTCATAATGCAAACATACAGCAATACACCAACACTGCAAAACATGAGCAACAAGTAAAATGCAAAACCCTACAAGAAATTTAATGTTAGAAGAAAACCATGTCTGACAATCAGAAAGAGAGTTTTCTTTTGTTTTTTTGAAAGTTTAAAAGAGAACCCCCAAAGAGAGATGGTCACCAATGTTTTAGAAACATTTCAATCCACCATTGATTTCCCTGCATACAAATTATATCATTGTAATTTGAAAGTAATTAAACACATCAATGTCAGGGATATGATTGTGAATAGAAATTTGTGAAGAAAACCAAACTCAGTAGTAAACTCATCACCTTAAGTCCACAACACCAAGTCACCTTAAAATGAACTGTCCCACTGCCATCAAACTACACTAATGGATTAGATGTCCACATCACATATCAAAGCAACAACACTTAAAACCAGTTGTTAAAATACTTATCTATCGCATGGTAGAATTAGCCACGTTCACTAAGCTAAACAGGCTTTACCTGAAATTCAAAAGCAAATATCACAACACTCATAAAGCCACTCATTGCTATCCACTAAACACCATAACATGGACAGGCCAGTGACCTTTATATCAATTGGCACTTCTTGGTATTTCCAAGAGGGATGTCTAAGGTTCGAATCTTCCTCTCTCACTTAAGATGAAAAAGGAAAACCCCAATAATGAACAGAGCTGCTCATATATTCATTGACTTATCTTGACCTTTTGTATGCTGCTCTTCCAGCCGTCCAAACTGCAAAGTTCAGAACTTTGTTTACCATTTCTAAACAACCAAACATAAGATAAGGCTTTAAATGTGTGTGTTTGATCACATAAGGAAGATGTTTTACCATGTATGAGCCAAGAAACACATATCAATTAGTTTTACCAAAAGATTAAAACAACTCAAAACATTTCATACTGCCCAAAAGTACAAAAGCTCTTGAACAGCAAAATTCAACATCTTAAAACAAAGCAAAGCCACCTTTGATTCTTGACTAGTCTTCAAATGACAAAAGCAAAAGAAACTGGGGAACTAAACTACACTTGCCCAGTTGCCCACCAAAACGGTCAAAACTTTTTTTTAGAGAAACCATATGGGAGACTCTAATTATGCTACATCAGTAACCAGATACACAGACTACTAAAGGCTGCAGCTGTTTAAATTATTAAAAGCTGTAATTAAATCAGCAACATATATTACCTCCAAAAATCAAATGAAGTATATGAGAATGAATATCTGGTTATAATCATAAAAACACTCAGAAAATCAAATAGTATAATTTAGAGCCGAGAAAAAGGAATAAATAAATAAATAAATAATTTAAGATAATATAACTCTCGCGCCCAACACAGATAACCAAGATAAAACAAATAAAATAAAATAAACAAAAAACAAAACACAAAAACAAAGAAACAAAAATATAATGATGATAAACAAACCCAAAGAGCTGCAAGACAGAAAATTTGGCATCCAAAAACGATACAAAATCCAAATATAAACATGTTAAGCTGCAAATATGATGCACATAAAACGTGTTTTCTGAAGATTTAAAGAATGGATTCGAAAAGGTAGAATGGCACCAGATTTAGCAAGGAAAATGCTTGATCTGATGAGTGCAACTCCAACTATTTCTGCAACAACAATAAATAGTTGTGATTTCTAACGTGAGGGTTGAGGAAAGAGTGATAAGAGAACTTCATTGAGCAATCTATATAAGCGAATCTGAAGGAGGTCAGCTTTGTTCAAGGGGACGCGGATTGCGGACACGTATAAACTGGATCCGTTGGATCCGTTAGGATGTTGACACCTGTTCGTCTTGGTATCACTGACCTTGTTAATCACTTTGTTTAGTTTTGGACTTTTGCGCTGCAAAAGTCAAAACTTTTCCTTTTTTTTTTTTTTTTTTTTAAGCTGTTACTGTAATTCCCTTGATATAGAAAATATTGTAGCAATTGAATAAATTTTTTTTTTTTTCTTTAGTCTTTCCTCCCTTTCTCCTTTTTCTTCACTCCCTCTCTCTCTACTGATCAGAGAACAAATGGAAGCAACTCTTCTCTCATAAGTAAAATTATTGCATACAATCTGAACAAAAACACAAAACAAAAAATGCAATAAAACTACAAAATACAATCTTTCTCATAAACTGATAAATCAGTACCAAAAAAAAAAAAAAAAAAAAATCCAGCCTTTATCTCAACGGCTACTAACTGCAACAAAATACAACCCGAACAAAACACAAACAAAAAATGCAATGAAATTAGAAAATACAATCTTTCTCATAAACTAATGAAATCAGAACAAACCAAAAAAAACGATCAAACCCATGTCGTTGGCAGTGGGGAAGAGGACGAGCGGCCGTAAAAGCAGAGCAGACGACGGAGGACGAAGATGACGCGATTCTCTCTCTCGCCCGGTGAAGCACAACGCCGAGATTGCCCCTCTCTCTCTCTCTCTCTCTCTCTCTCTGTTTTATGAGAAGAAATCAAATCCAGATGGTGGACCGTGTGGATGGTGTGTGGCCCTTTGATTTTTTAATAGGTGTTTTGATGGGAGAAATAAACGTGGCCTTCAGCCTTCCAGCTCTTCTTTTTATTTATTTTTTTTAATAATACGAAGTTTATACTAAAAAAAAACTAATGCTAAGTTTATTTATTTATTTTATGGAAATTAATTAGAAGTTAATGAACATGAATAATAATTTCTTTAATTAAGATTAGATATAATTTTTTAATTGAAAAAAGGGATAATGGTAAGTTAATGGATATTAATAATTAAAATTTGAGAAATGATATTTTTACAACATTTTTACAACAAATCCTAAGTGGCAGGTTGTTACTAGTTGTTATTGTTGGGGTAAAAAAGTAATCTCAGTGTTAATTTCAAATTTGAACCAATAACAACTAACCACTTGTAATTTATTGTAAAAATGTTGTAGACGTAGCATCTCTCTTAAAATTTAGGAGATAATTTAAGGGATGATCTCTTAAATTAAAAGTAGACTATTAACAAATAAAACTCTTGAAAATTTTGAAGATTAAAAATTTAACTGGGAAAAGTAAGATTAAAAAAATGAAGATTAAGAATCCACTTATTTTATTGAAATTGAAAACTTTTTTGCTAAAAGTACTATAAATGAAAATATAAGTTAGGTGAAACACTACAGTGGAACTCATAAATAGTATCAAAAAATGCAGTAACACTACAGTGTTACTAGTTGTTATTGTTGGGGCAAAAAAGTAATCTTAGTGTTAATTTCAAATTTGAACCAATAACAACTAATCACTTGTGATTTATTGTAAAAATATTGTAGACGTAGCATCTCTCTTAAAATTTAGGAGATAATTTAAGGGATGATCTCTTAAATTAAAAGTAGACTATTAACAAATAAAACTCTTGAAAATTTTGAAGATTAAAAATTTAACTGGGAAAAGTAAGATTAAAAAAATGAAGATTAAGAATCCACTTATTTTATTGAAATTGAAAACTTTTTTGCTGAAAGTACTTACTATAAATGAAAATATAAGTTAGGTGAAACACTACAATGGAACTCATAAATAATATCAAAAAATGCAGTAAGACCCATGAATAATAACAAAAATAAACTAAATAGTAAAATAAAGGAAATTAAAAAGTAACTATTAACAAATTGAAGATTAAAAAGTAATAAAGGAGAATTAGAGAAAGAATAAAGAATGAATGAAGAAATAATATTTAAATGAGATAGAGTAAAGATAGAGAATCTGTTGAAAATTATATTTGAAAAAATAGGTAAGTAAAAGCTAAAAGGAATTGTTCACCATCCAAATAGTATAAAAATTTAGGGTCATTCTAACGAGTGCCCTAAGGGCACTCATTAATAATTCATTTTAGGAAAGTTTTGATACCACTTTTATGAGAAATGAAAAAAACTGTCAAAATATTAATTACTTTTTTTTTCGTTTCCTATAAAAACTTTCTTTAAATGGATTATTAACCAGTACTCTAAGGGTACTTGTTAGCATTTCTAAAAAATTTAAAGAGATTGCTAGAAATACTCTTAAAATGCAGATTGTCTATAAGAGCGTTGACAGTATAATTGAAAAGCAACCCATTTTGTATTGATTGTAAATTAGAAAAAGCAATCTATTTTCTGTCTAAAATCCATCAATGATAAGGGTGGTAATTCATGTTCACCGGTTGGGTTCGTGTCTTGTCGAGCCATAACTATTCGGCTATATGAGTGGACTCGAACCTGACCTATTTAGTAAATGTGTCAGAAATCCTTAACTTGAATACGACCTCATTATTAAACAGGTTGACCCAACTCGACATATTTAACTTGTTTAATTAACAAGTCATGTAAAGGTCAATACAAATGACCCGTTTAATTATCTATTTGATTAATAGGTCATACCGAACCTATATAATTTTTTTATCAATTCCCATATATCTAAAATTAAAGTACAATTACAACTATAAATATAGTAATAAACCTATAAAAACAACTATAAATAAAGCAATAATATTAAAATAAGTAATAACTTTATAAGCTAAACAGGTCAAATGGGTTAACCGAGTTCACATGTTGAATATGAACACGACTCGTTTATAAAAGAAGTTAGCTGTGTTAACCCGAATACAATTCGAACCCGTTTAGCTTCAACCTATGACATGTTTATAAACAAGTTAGTCTTGTCGAGTTCATGGGTCATGTCAGATTTTGCCACCCCTAATCCACGATACAGTTGAGCATTCATATCCCTTTACTTCCAAAGTCCATCAAATTAGGGGAATTTCAAATGGTGGGTTTTCCTCCCCATCTCCTTCCCTTTTCCTCAACACCATCCATATCCTAAACTTGGTTGAGAATTCTCATCTTAGACAACAGTCTCATAAAGACTTTCTTTACATTCTACTCCTTGCTTAGGGATGGTCTAATGTTGTGTATTAGTTTAAATCTTTTGGTAGTTGAGATAGAGCTCAATGCAAATACTATGCTTGGTTGGGTTACTGAAGAATTTAATAGTAACTTACAAATGTGTAGACACCTTAGCAAGAAAGGCTTGGATTCAAGTCAAAGATTATGCTTTTTTTATAGTCTGCCTATGGACTTAAGTATGTTGTTATTTTTTGATAATTCTAGTGTATTGTGGCCTTTAAAGATAGTGACAGTTTAAAACAACACGTTTGAGTTGCTTAATTGCTTTTGTTACCAATGAAGGAGGGAGGGTAGGCCATCTTAGATTAAGATTCATTCCTTCAATAGGGCGTAACTTCCCACCATTTATTTATTTATGGTTGTTTATTTTTGGTTGACACTAAAAAATTGAAAAAAAAAATTTATTTAAACATTTTTACTATGGATGTAATTTTAATGATCAAATTTTGCATTTACTTTTTCTAACTATTATTTTAAAAAATGGCAACTATTTGATTGGAATTGTCAACTTTTGGATAATTTTGGTAAAAGACCATTTGTTAAATACATATTCATTTCTTAACCTTTGGTTTTTGTTTCAAAATTATTATTATACTTTAAAATATTTCAAAAATATCTTAAAAAATATCTAGTGAATATAAAATGTTAATGTATAAAACAAAATTGATTTACTTGAGGCGTCTTCAATGACATGAAGCCCATGATGTGATATAAATTTAGTTTATCATATCAACATTTTTCATCATCATATGTTAATAACTAGCTTTTTGAAATAATTTTGAAAATATAGGAACTAAAGTGAAATCTAAAAATAATAAATAAAATAAAAGTTTGTTTGGTACTCTTACATGTTAGTCTCTAGGAGTTGACAGTACACTCGAATCGGTGATAGTGAGCTTGCCCACATTCCTTATCAGAAAAGTAGCCCAAAGCAAACCAAAAATAATTATACTAGTTGGATTAAAAAGGATTGTGAGACATGATCAAATCTTGGGCTACTTATTGATCTTGTTTTTGTTTTTGGTTAAACCCAATATTTTGGATTGGATGCTATATTTATACTTTTATAGGTCACACATTAACATTATGTCTGTCAGCCCCAAATTTGAGTTCAAATCTTCTGTCCCACTTTTCTTGCTCCACTCTATATTCCACCAATAAAAGCTTGCCACGTATTCACCTAATTAATTAAATACTACCATTAATTAATAATGGTAATATAAATAAGTCAATAATGATAGTATTTAATTAATTATGTTAACACGTGGTAAGCTTTTATTGGTGGAGTATAGAGTGGAGTAGGAAAAGTGGGACAGAAGATTTAGATTCCCCAAATTTTTTGAACTTGTATTGTATACCCATTCACTAAACGATAGGGTGGAAGGAAGTGGAGGCCATGTTTTCTTCTGGGAGACTGGTACTCAAAAAATGACTGAAGAGAGCAATTCTGAGTTGATTATATCGTGATAAATAACTCTAGTGTGTGAGGCCGTATTTTATAGGACCTGATGGCCTTATGGCCTTAATCCTTATAACCTTATGACTATTTTGGACATGATAGAGATGGAAATTGGTGTTTCATGGGACCTTGTTCATATGTTTTGGATTCATGAATGTTTCATAATCTAATAGAGGGACCTTTTCAAATGTTTGTTTGTATCCATAAATGTTTTTATATATACCTTCTGAGTAATGTCTTGTGGACCTTACGAATTATGTTTTATGATAGGGATACATAAAGTGTTTCATAGAGGCCTTTTGTTCATTTACCTTGTGGACCTTATGATAGATATGCAAAAGTAGTGTTTCATAGAGGGACCTTTTGGACCTTTTTAAGTGTTTGATGAGAGTCATAAAACAAAGTTTCTCTCCCAACTTATTTGAAAAAGATACTGTAGGGTAGGAATTTGTTCCCCCCACATCTAATTGTGTCCTGACCACGGTGCCTGGCGCGGTGCGGTTTTGCCTTCGCCCCGAGTGTAGGACCAAGAGGCCATGGGCTTGCTACTTGCGCAAGGCACCAAGCTTTGGCTTGAATCCCACATCGGTTAGAAAGAGCGCCCCACTACCCTTTATAATGCTTCAGGAGCTTGGGTAGTGTACCATCACTCACATGTGAGTGATGGTACACTACCCAAGCTCCTGAAGCATTATAAAGGGTAGTGGGGCGCTCTTTCTAACCGATGTGGGATTCAAGCCAAAGCTTGGTGCCTTGCGCAAGTAGCAAGCCCATGGCCTCTTGGTCCTACACTCGGGGCGAAGGCAAAACCGCACCGCGCCAGGCACCGTGGTCAGGACACAATTAGATGTGGGGGGAACAAATTCCTACCCTACAAAAAGCGCTTTTTGGGGTTGAGGAGTGTAAGGACTCCGCCCCAAAGAATTGTTATCCGACGCGGTGCCTGGCGCGGTGCGGTTTTTGTCCTTCGTCCCCGAGTGCAGGCATGAGCAAGCAAGCGCCTAGCTTGGACTTGTACTCATCGAGTCCCACATCGGTTAGAAAGAGCGCCCCACTACCCTTTATAATGCTTCAGGAGCTTGGGTAGTGTACCATCACTCACATATGAGTGATGGTACACTACCCAAGCTCCTGAAGCATTATAAAGGGTAGTGGGGCGCTCTTTCTAACCGATGTGGGATTCAAGTCAAAGCTTGGTGCCTTGCGCAAGTAGCAAGCCCATGGCCTCTTGGTCCTACACTCGGGGCGAAGGCAAAACCGCACCGCGCCAGGCACCGTGGTCAGGACACAATTAGATGCAGGGTTGAATCAAAAAATTCTCCCTACAGATACTCTTTAAACTTTTCATACATTTATTTTTTGGGGGTGAATTTTGAAAATCTAACCATCGAATTTCATTTTCCCTATATTCTTAATATGCATATCAAATTTCATTCAAATCGGATATTATTTACTATTCGATTAATAAACTTATTTGTTATATACAATTTTAGATCACAAAAACTTGAAATTTTAATATTTGTTTGATGACATAGCAATTGATATTTGATCTTTTTGAAATTTTACAAGCATGAAAGATATAACAAGAACATTTAATCCAGCAGTTAGAAAGCACTCAACGCATCTCTATCACTTAACGTATCCTAAGTCAATATGACCATGGGTTTTACAAATTTAATATTTATTTTAATGGAAAAATTAATAGATGCTCTAAGGGTAATAGGTCTAGAAAATGTTTTTAAAAAAATTTTATGAGTAAAAAAAAAGAAACTTTTTGACAATTTTTTATATTTATCATGAAAGTAGTATCAAAACTTTTCTAACATGATCAATTAACAAATGCTTTAAGGGCATTCGTTAACTGAATTTGTATTCTAAAACTGCCCTGTCAATGTGTAAGTTTATCAAAGATCTATTAACTACTCACCTTAATTTTTCCTATGCAGGAGTTATTCATTCAACTAACACGACAATTTAAATGTGAATATTCTTCTTTTTATTATTATTTATTTTTATAAATATGATAAAATTTGAAAACTACAACATTTTAATTTATGATAATTGTCTTTTATCGTCAAATCAAATTACATATAAATACTTATAGGGTTCGATTAACGAGTGCCCTTAGAGTATTTGTTAATTAACAATTTTAGGAAAGTTTTGATACAATTTTCGTGAAAAATATAAAAAGCTGTCAAAAAAAGAAAAAAGTTTAACTACAAAATTGATTATAACCTTAAACTACAACCTTATTCAATATCTTTTTATTGAAGGTGAATTTTGAAAAACCCATAATTGGATTATATCTTTTTCTTATATCTTCTACGCTTGCAAAATTTCTAAAAAATTAAAGATTAATAACTATGTTATCAATAAATTGTTTAAATTGTAAGTTTTTGTAGTTTAAAATTATGCATAAAATATGAGCTTATAGATCATATAGTAAAAAATATCATATTGATACAAAATTTGACATGTGTATTAAAAACTTAGAGAATATGCAATTCAACAGTTAGATTTTCAAAATATGTAATAATGTATATTTTATTGATTGGTTGTAGCCTTAGGTTACAACCAATTTTGTATCCAAACTTTGTCCTAAAAAAATGAGCTACTTTTTTCTTTTTTCAAAAAGAGTTTTTAAAAATATTTTTCCCACGTTTTATTCATGGAAAGTTTTAGCAATATTGCGTTTTGGCCTTTCTAATTCCTTATTCATTGGACTAAAAAAAAGACCCCTTCTTGTCTCATTACAAGATACCTAACAATTGGATGTTTTAGTTGATCAATGATATTGATACCATTTATGACCCAAAGTTGGCTCCTGCCCAGCCATATTTGTCTTGCATCATGTATAAATTGTGTGTGTGTATATATATATATATATGTTTTGAATTTATCCATGGTACTTCATAAATTGATGTGAATAACTTCAAAAGATTTAGTTGCCAATTCAAGTTTGTTTATTGTTCTTCGTAGTCTAAGCATGAACATTTTAATGGTATAGATCACCCATATATATTAATTTGGATCTTTTGCTGTATAACATGAAATATATAAGCAATATATTAGCATGTTTTCTTTCTTATTGTGAAAATTCGCATAGGATTTCACTTTAGAAGGGTAAAGTAATCCAACATTGCTTCTCAAACAATCCATTTCTTCGCTAGAGATGGCCTAATAAGTTTTGTTCTTGATCCACGATCAGAACATTGCATCATTAATATCACCACTACACAAAATTGCAAGGTGATTAGAAATTTTATGTGTCACATTGTCACTTGAAAATTTCAACATAGGACCACTTGCACAATTTTACAAATTTTTGTTTTTTTTTTTTCAACACAATTATACAAGAGTTAGAAAGAGTACTAGAGTAGGTAACAGGTTAGAGGATTCACTTTCTCCAAAAAAAAAAAAAAAAGGTTAGAGGATTCATGGCTCATGCTCATCAAAAAAAATTATACAAACAAATATTCTTTGCATTCTTCCCATCTCATTCCTCCCCCTCTCAATCAGGCCTAGGCCTCAAGAGTCACCGGCACTATAAATCTTGATGCAAATTCCTATGTAATCTCTAATAATTCAATTTTGTTAGGTAAAGTAGTAATAGTGAAAGAAACAATCCATCAAATTTTTTTTTTTTTTCTAATCTTCTTTACCATTATTGTATTCTTTTGTTATTTATAAAGCTAACCCATCATCAGGGCATTGATTTTTCATCATTTATTTCTTTCTAGTTTCTAGTGGTTTATTTATGGTTGGCAATAAATCCATAAAAAGTATTTTCCTTTAGAGATTAAATTTTATCCCTCCAATCCTAATATGCCACATCACCTTATCACATATTTAAGAATAAGCACAAATATACTCCATCAATTCTAATACTCATATAAATCCAACCAAATTGGAAGTTTATAAAAACATTATTAAATGTGGTGAGATGTATTGAATTTTAAGTAAAATATTGATGTAGCAATATTTTATTGGATGGTGTAAAACGTGAGTTTTACACCTTATTCTTACCAAATTCTGACTCTTTTCTTACTATGGTTATTATTTTTATGATCATATTGACAATTAATTGATTGGAATAGTTCTTCTCAAAAAAAAAAAAAAAAAGGAATAGCGTTTAGATTAATTTTTGGGGGAAAAATATGATTCTTACTCTTAATTGTTGGTTTTTGGAGAATTAAATGGCTCAAAACAAATTTTCTAGTTGGGTTAAAATGTTAGTCAACCCATTAAAACTAAACGTCTTCAACACTTGTCTACCAAAGACGTTAAATTTTTGGGCTAAATTTTATGAATTTGTATTGTACTATTCTATGTCCACTAACCCAAATTTGGCATTTGGAAAGTACTTTGTTATACCACGTAAGAAAATGGAAAGATAGCTTAAATAGATAAGGCAAACTCATCTTAAAAAAAAAAACCCCTTATTGGTTTGTCAGAGAAAACAAAAATGGAAACTTAGTTCCAGATCATACAAAAAAGCAATTAGATCTAAATCATAATCCATGTTGATTGGTGATTAGGAAAACAACTTAGAACCATTTAAAAGATAAAAAAAAAAGTGACCTATCGTTGTTGATTTGGGACTTCTACAAAAATCCATACAAATCCACATCTATAGTTTGTTAGCTCAAAAAGGAAGATTTGGTTTTGGAGGCCCAAACCAATTTCCCCTATGAAAACTTCACAGACATGCCAGCAGAAAAAAACAAAGGCCCAGATCCACACTATTATTCATAGAACTCTACAAGTTTTGGAGGAAAAAGAAAAACAGAGCATGACTTGTGCTAAAACAATCAAAAAGCCAAACAGTTCAAATTTTCATGACCCATTAAAAGAGGATTATAAAGTACAACAGATTCACATAACATATATTCCGCAAATGGGAAAAATAGTACATAAGTAAATTGCAAACCTCACACCACTGGAAAATTCAATTCAAGCTACGTAATTTAAACCAACCAACGAAAACAGAGCATGGATCGTAGTATATTGGAGGCTCAGACAAGGTTCAGAGCTATAAGCTGGATATATTGTCATTGTTGTTGCTGTTAGTAACGCCATCGGTGCTAGCAACGTTGCCCTCAGGAAGAGTTTGGATAGCATTTCCAGTGTTGTTAGTTGTAAGCCTGCGACTGCATCAACAAGAGGAAATTAATTCTATGAATTACTGAAACCAACAAAAATAAAATTACAAAATAAATTGCTAATAAAAGAATATGTAGCTGCTCTTGTCACCTGTTTGTATATCGTGGTTCGTTACAAATTGAATGGTATCTATAGTGATTTATATGGCTCTCAAATTAGTCTATAGTGATGTGATATTTGGTTTCGTACAAATATAGTGGGTCTTGGTTTCGTGGGTCTCTCTACTGCATGGTGATGTGATATTTGGTTTCGTTACAAATTGAATTTTGTGGTAGACGTGATATTTGGTTTCGCGGGTCTCTACTACATAGTGATGTGATATTTGGTTACGGTCTCTACTACATAGTGATGTGATATTTGTTTTGTGGGCCAGGCAGTTTTGTGAATATTCTGGCTTTCTTATATTTCGAAATAACCTTTGTCAATGAGTTAGTGTTACAAAGATATATTAACCATTCATATGTGTTATTACTATCTGGTGTGGGACTTAATAATTTAACTAATTAGTTAGGTAACTTACACTTAAATTTAAAAATTAAAACATTTATTTATGATATTTCTCTTCACCATTAAACCAAGACAATATATGAATATTTATATGTGTACTTTTTTGTATACTCATATATTACCATACTAGTATCTATTTCAAAACATGCAAAACATTTTACATCAATTTAGAATTGTGCTTTGTTCCTGTAAAGCAATATCTATATTTATCAACCATTTAGCTAAAATATAAATGATTATAATTGATCTATTTTTCAAAATTATAATTGATGTGCTTTAAGAAATTTTAATGTACAACAAATTCTAAGAATTCACAGTAGATTAAAGAATTATAACTCTCTGTGAGTGAGGCCATATGTAGTGGTTTTATAGGACCCTCTGCTAACTCAATGCATTTTGTGAATTCTGCCCTCCATTTGTTGCTGACTCAGCACGTTTTTCCCTCCCTTTGCTGAGGGAATGCATTCTACTACCACTTTTTTATTGGAAGACGTTTTTGCTCTCCCCCAACACGTTTTGCCCTCCCTCAACAAAATAAAATGCTAATGAAAGAATTCACAGGACGTGTCGCACACCTATTGGTCTCATATCTGATTATCTGTCACCATTTTATTGGTAGGTGCTTTTTCGAAGAAACGATTCGTTTTTCACTCTGAAACCCCCACCAAATTACAAATATGAAGACACCTGAAAAAGAATATAAAACTAATGCCATTAATGGACATCTTTTTCTATCTATTTGCATTTTAGGACCACCTTTCACCACTTTACCATTATAGGAAGCGTATACAAATGTCTTTAATGCGTTTCCAACAAATGGTACAATTTATGATTCTAATTTCATCTCCCCTTATATTGGTCTTGTGCCATGCTTAAATGTGATATTGAATTGATCTCTAAAATTTCACAACATTTTTTTTTTTGATGTAACATTTTTATTGTAACAAAAATTTGTTGTCCTCCACACTTACACTAGTATATTAAAATCTTTTAAGAACACCTTCTTGAGGAACTATGTTTATGTTCATATAAAGTATGAAGAGAAGAATGTCTCAAATACATTATCAATTAACAAACAATTAGAAGATTTAGTTGATCAATAATACGATTTTTGAGACAAAATTGGCTGCCCATATATTGGTTTGATCGTGCACAATGCTTAAATTGTATATTGAATTGATCCCATTAATTTCATAGCATTTACATTTTTTTTAGAAATATATTTCAAATGGAGAAGGAAGATTTGAACATTGGATATTTGAAACACCCAGAGGTGCCAAGCAAATTGACCTAAAGGTCATTGGTATTTTGGTGCAACATATTTGATTTAACATAGATTTTTTTGTTACACAATAAATGTTTTGAAATACTTTAACACATGCCAAAAGTCTTTAACTCAACCATCCCCCAATTATTGAATCATAAAAATAAAAATAAAAAATTGACACAATAATTCTAACACATGTACACATATATATACAAACATATAATTACACACATGATTTTAATTTTTATATAGAGATAAGCCAAAATTCAAGTAGATACCTTGGGTGAGGTTTATGACAACCCTTTGAAAAGCATGTTATCTTGCCTATGAGTTAAACCTTTGATACAATTCCTTAGGTGTGTTGTACATTATGTTTCTTATTTAAATTCAAACAAACTGATTACATTAAATGTAATTGTTTTAGGGAAAATAACATAATTTGTATTGTATTGGTCAATGCAATAATGTATTTGATTTTAATTAAGAAACCTAAAGTAAAACAAATAAAAAATAGTACCTAAGTTTGTCATTATATATAAACAGATTCTAAAAGAAAGCACCAAATTAAATAAATATATAGTTACTACTTACTAGTAAAAATACATAATTAAATCAATATTGCATTATAATGATTAATTTTAATCCTTTTCTAAAATTAGCCTTGTTGGCTCATGTGAAAAGATGTTAATGAAGTCAAGCCCATCCTCTTGAGTGTAGCCCTTGGCCACAAGTCTTAACCACAAGTCTTAATCAAAATTTTATAATTTTTCTTTCTGTTTCCAAATAGTCAACACTTCATATGTTATGTCCACAATTTCTTCAACTTGCATATAGATAGAAGCATCAAATTGATACAATTAGAAATTTTAAAAGCTAAATTGTACCTATTTACATATGAAAACCCAAAATTTTATGATAGTAAAATTAAACCTTTAATACATTTTGGTGACCAACACTTTTTTTCTTTTTCTATTTTTTGGGTAGTATAGGGAAAATCTTAAGGCCTGTTATTCTTGTTATTATTATTTTCAATGACAAGGGATCCAAATTCAGATTCTCCTAAAATTAAAAATAAAGAATGTCATTGAAGAAGAAAACTCTTTGTAAATCAAGATTCGAATAATAACAAGATGTTAAAAATAGAGAATGTCATTGAAGAAGAAAACTCTTTGTAAATCAAGATTTGAATAATAACACAATGTTATTGAGTCTATTGACACCCTCTATAATATTTGGTATTTGGGGTTTGAACCCTTTATCTATCAATCTATCATTAGGTCCTCTGCGACATGATCAGTACAAGCATTTAAAACCCAGCAAACTTGAAATCATTAGGCCTAATTACGAACTCATCAACACCGAGAACAAAGAAAATCCCTCTTCCATAGTCCCATCCTTCAAATATCTATCTATCACTGCTGTCCAAGATACATCATCCCTTATCCACCATCTTGTCAACATTTTGCCTAGTATCTCTACACTCCTGCATTTCCCATACATGTCTGATAAACACTCCAAAACCGCCACATCCAAATCCAATGTCTTAATCTCATTCTGTAGAATTCCAAAGCCTCCTTAGGCCAGTCATGGTGAACGCACCATGATATCATTGCTATCCACCAAAAATTATCTCCTTGCAGCATTTCATCAACCAACTTACTACCCTCTTTAAGCTTCCCAACATTTGCATAGCCAAATATCATTGTGTTCCAAGAACAAATCCTTGTTCCCCCATTTCATCAGACATGTTCTAGGCATCCATAATACCCTCACAATTGACATAGATATTAAGGAAACGATTATAAATGAAACCCCGGGCACGAACCCGGACGCTTTTGGTGTGAGCATGAACTTTCTCACCCTCTTAAAGTGCAGCCTGCCGGGGACGTACAGTAGGATTGAAGCAGAGGAGAGGGTCGGTGAATTTGGTTAAGCGAGCGAATTGGCGATCGAAAATTGAAACTGGGTTCTGAGAAAAGAGTGGCCCAACCAAACACTTTACTCACTTTCTCGCCCATGGTCTTATTTTGGGCCTAGCCCATTTTTATGTCAACTCGTTAATCCTATTCCATGGCAAAGAAAAAAACGAATATACTGTGTAATGCAAAAGAGTTTCCAATTTCCAAAGTCAACGGTGTCAGTCAACGCGCTGAGGCTCGGAAACTTCCTATGTGGTTCGTGGGAGACTTTGATTGCTTTATTTTTATATATATTTTTTTGTCTTTTACTGCCTTTCAATTGTCTTTCTTTTCCGCAAAAGAAGCATAAAGAAAATGTGAGAAGAAATTGAGGGGTTGATAATTTTTTTATTTTCGGTTCCATTTCCTTATGAGCACAAAGAAACTGAGAAGAAATTGAAGGGCTTACATTTACGTACTTTGTATTTTCTATTTCGTTTCCTCATCAGAGTTACAATGTTTTATAGTTATTGAAGTATATAGGTGTTTATTTTGGCTTTGTAATTTTCAGGCTGCACTGCAAGTTTAGTTTACTTGTGTCGTGTTGCGCTCTTTCATTTGTTTGAATAAAATTCTAATTCATCCTGAAAATAATAAACAAAAAAAGAAAGCGAAGTTATGCCTTTGGACGTTGCGTTTTCAACAGTATACTGATAGTACAATTTACAATTCTAATTTCACCTCCCCTTATATTGGTCTTGCACCATGCTTAAATGTGATATTGAATTAATCTCTAAAATTTCACAATAATTTTTTTTTTTATGTAATATTTTCATTGTAACAAAAATTTGTTGCACTACACACTTATACTAGTATTTAATAAAATCTTTTAAGAACACCTTGTTGAGGAGCTATGTTTATGTTCATATAAATTAGGATGAGAAGAATGTCTCAAATGCATTATCAATCAACAAACAATTAGAAGATTTAGTTGATTAATAGTGTGATTTCTAAGTCAAAATTGGCTGCACATATATTGGTCTTGTCCATTTAACACATTTTATTTCAATAAGTTTTTTACGTGGATTTGATCTAGAGGTGGATCCACATTGAAGCCAGGGAAGTCATAAGACCATCCTGACTTGGAAAAAAAATAATTATTATATTTAAATTTTAAAATGTTTATGATTTTTTTTTACCTTTAAAAAATATTTGTGACCACCATAAATATCTTTAGGGCAAACATAATTAAACTATGGACATAATAACCATCATGAAAAACATTTTTGGACCCGCCACTGATCTAATCTGATCTAATCTGACCTAAATTGAATTAGATTGAACTTAGTGCAAGTTGAATGTGGTAAATTAAATGAACATTTTAGAACATTTTAAACTTAGATTTACACAATTCATTTACAGCTTTGCGGCTGAATTGATTTTGTTAATAGATAAAGTAAGGTGAGCTATCATTTTCTCAATGGGAAATAACTTCCTATCATTTACTTATTTCTAGTCGCTTATTTTTGCTAGACACAATAATATGTAAAAGTACATTACTAATGGATGTAATTTTAATGATTGAATTGACAATTACTTTATTAGAATTTATCAATTTTTGGATGTTTTTGTCAAAAAATGTTTTTAAAGTTTTAGGTTTCAAGTTCAAAATCCAAAATAAGCTTGCAATATGAAAATTGGGGTGGAGTGAACATTTAGTCATCAATTCTAGGATTCTTGTCCTAGCTACCATCACAATCATCATCATCATCATCTATTTCACAAGGCTTTTTTGATAGTTTTTGTTCACATTTTTAACACTTTAATATTGTCTAGTGCCAATTGGGTTGTTTCTATCCATGGAATTGATTGGGCTTCCGTTTTTTCAAGCCAATCCCAAATAAATTTGGATTTTTGAAATAATTGTGAAGCTATGATGTTGTATAATTCCATTTACCATATCAACATTTTCCATCCATCATATCTTAGTAAGTAGCATTTTGAAAATATAGCAAAAATAAAAGAAGATTGTTGGGTACTCTTAAATGTAAGGCTATGGAGACATTCAAATTTGGTGATAGTATATCCTCCCCCACCCCCCACCCCCCTCCCCAAAAAAAAAAAATGGTGATAGTGGTTTTGCCCACATTCCTCGTCATAAAAATGGTCCAAAGCAAATGCTACGGGATGAACCAAAACCAAAAATAAATATGCTAGTTGCATTTATATATTAAAAAAAGAAAAAAAAGAAAAAGAAAAAGAAAAAGAGAGAGACTGTCAGACATGATAAAATATTGGGCTACTTATCTGTACCTATTTTTAGTTAAACAAAATATTTTGGATTGAATGCTATCTTTATAGGCAACACGTTATATCTGTCACTCCCAACTTTTTTTGAACTTGTATTGGATGTCCATTGACCAAAATCTAGCATTTGGAAAGGACTCTTGTACCACATGAAGACTAGCATAGATGCCAAATCAACAAGTTAATCATGACCAAAAGACAACCTGGTCCTTTGTTAGGGAAAAAAAAAATGGAAACCTTGTTCCAGAATCCAAATCATGCAAAAGAGCAATTAGATCTACATCAATCATAATCTTTCTTGGTAAGTAGGAAAATTTTGCAATAAAGAGTTGAAAAAGGTGACCTCTCCATATTGATTTGGGCCTTCTATAAAAAACCATCCAAATCCACATCTATTTTGTGAGCCCATGAAGGAAGATTTGGTTTTGGAGGCCCAAATCATTTCCCCTATGAAAACTTCCCAAACTGATCAGCAGAAAGAAAAAAGCCCAGATCCACACTATCATCAAGTTTTGGAGGAAAAAGAAACACAGAGCATGACTTTGTACTAAAAACAACCAGAAAACCGAAGAAATACAAATTTTCATAGCCCCTTAACAAGTATTGGACTAAAACATTTTATTCACTGAAGACTATAGTACAACAGATCCACACCACATACATATAGGAAACCTTACAGGCTTATAGGAAGCCTACATATCTGTCTTGGAGGGTTAGAAAGCGTTGATGACGTTCAGAGCTATCATTTGGACATTGTCTTGGCTGCTGTTGGTAACGCCATGTTTTAGTTTATTTAGTTTCAGGTAGCAGAGTAACATTACACTTTTTATTCATTCATTTCTACATTAGATTTTTTATTCATTCTGAAAATATTCTTAAACATTTTTTATTCGGTAACATCACACTTTTTATTCATTCATTTCTACATTAGATGAGCGTAAGACTAGAAACGTCCCCATCAAAGAAGGAATCTAACTTGACTTTCTTATATTCGGAAACTACATTGTCAATGCGTTAGTGTTACAAAATACAAAGATATTTTAATCATTCACTGGTTTTATTACTATTTTATGGGGGATTTAATCATTTAACTAACTAGGTAACTTACACTTAAATTTAAAAATTAGAACATTAGAACATTCATTCATGATGTTTCTCTTCATCATCAAACCAAGACAATATATGAATTTTTACATGTGTACTTTTGTATACTCATATAGTAGTATTTATTTCAAAACATGCATAACATTTTACATCAATTCTGGACTATGCTTTGTTCCTATAAAGTGATATCAATATTTGTCAACCATTTAGCTAAAATATAAATGATTATAATTGATTTATTTCTCAAATTATACTTGATGTGCTTTAAGAGATTTATATACAACAAATTCTAAGAATTCACGGTAGATTAAATAAATATATAGCCACAGCTAATAGTGTATAACTCAATTAACTTCACCTCCCCTTATATTGGTCTTGTACCATGCTTAAATGTTGATATTGAATTGATCTCTAAAACTTCATTATATATATATATATATATATTATGTAGAATTTTCATTGTAACAAAAATTTGTTGTGCTACACACTTACGCTAGTATTTTAAAAAATCTTTTAAGAGCACCTTATTGAGGAACTATGTTTATGTTCATATAACTTAGGAAGAGAAGAATGTCTCAAATTCATTATCAATCAAAAACAGTTAGAAGATTTAGATGATCAATAGTACGATTTCTGAGCCAAAATTGGTTACCCATATATCGGCAGGGCCGGCTCAATGAATTCAGGGGCCCTAGGCGAAAGCTTTAAACGGGGTCTTTTATTATATTTAATTATAAATTCATATATTTTTTCAATTAAAATTTATTTTTCTTGCTTTTTGAGAGGCAAAATTACTAATTAAAATTTTGCATTCAAGTTCCGCTAACATTTCTTTTTCAATTGATAATATAGCTAATCCACTTAATCTTTCTTATGACATAGTTGATCTTAAATAGGATTTTATTAATTTTAATTTTGAAAAACTTCTTTCTGCAGAAGCAATTGTAACAGGTATAGTTAATAATATTCTGAAAGCAATACATGCATTTGGAAAAGATTCTAGCCTTTTTATATAATTTAGTACATTAATTGGAGAGTTATCATTTATTTGCAAAACTTCTTTTAAAACTTTTAGTTCTGAATATAAATCTAAACCATCAATATCAGAATGAGTTTCATGTGTGAGAAAACATTCAAGATTAAGACAATTTTTTTTCAAACTATCATTGTAAGGACCCAAAATGTGAGAAAAACAAAGTTGGAAGTACAAAGACGTGCTCGTTCCTTTCTTGGATCCAATACAACAGAATTTGTTAGAGATGGGCTAAAACAACAAAAACTCTCCCCAAAGGCATCATGACTTCCCCTTAATATAGGACTTTTCTTTCTGATCCGCACCGTCTATCTTCAGCTATCCTTCCCTTCATTCTTTGACACCTGTCACCTATCCTTTCTCTCTAGGAGCCGGCGACGGTTGTAGCTGGCGCCGCTGTCACAGTCATCATCTCAGGTCATTTCCACATTTAATGCGACTGACAGAGTGGGTGTGCGCCATTTATTATTGACATGACTGGGGGCTATTGCCCAGGCGGCCGCCTGTCTGCCACTTTCCCCTGCCTCCTTTAGCCGAGGAGGCTTCCTCCTCAGTACTTGGCGCGGTGCTCCTCGGAGGTTAGCTCTTTCTTCGGGAGCTATTTAATTCTTGGGCCCCCGCCCAGCTCCGTATTCGGCCCAAGAATGGTTCCCTCCAAGCCCTTGAAGGGGCCTTGGCCCATTAGTTCAGCTCCTCGGCCTCTTTCCTCATTCCTCGGGTGCCCACAATCATCATCTAGTGATTTTAGTTTTTCAAAATTAAATAAAAAACCAAAAATATTTTCATATATTTGAAATTGTTCAAACCTACTTTCAATTGAAGAAATAGCTTGATCTACTATATATAAAAAAATAATTAATTCTAAAATATTCTTCAGCGGATTGTGTTATCTCATCATTGACATTCTCATCAAACTGTTTCTTCCTACGAATTATACGTTTTTCACGAAATATAGGCTCTATTTCCATTTTGGTTGCAATTTCTTTAGATGAATTCATAGCAGATGTATATCCATCTTCTCTATATTTTTTTTAAAAAGACATGAGACCTTTTAATTGATCTATAGCAACATCAATATGCATGTCTTTCGATTGTAAATTTTTACCAACAGAGTTAACAGCAAATAATATGTCATACCAAATAGTCATAGCTAGCAAAAACTCAAAACTTTCAATCTCATATGTTGCTAAACAATCAGCTTCACTTTTTGTTTTGGGATCTTCACTTGTTTTTGCCAATTGTAACAAAGCATCTCTTATTTCTAGAACTTGAAATTTTATTTCTTTCACACTTTCAATTCGACTTTCCCAACGTGTTTGTGACAATGGCTTAAGAGTTAAACCTATCACATTATCTTGTAAAATTTTCCATCGCTTCGTGGAAGAAGAAAATAGTGTGTATATACGTTGTACTACTCCAAAAAAAGATATAGCTTTAGGACAAGAATTAGCCATATCACATAGGACAAGGTTGAGATTATGACAATCACATAGTGTGTAAAATGCTTTAGGATTTATATCAAGAATTCTTTTTTGTACCCCTTGTTTTTTCCCTTTCATATTAGACCCATTATCATATCCTTGTCCACGTATATCATTAATATCAAGTTCAAGCTTTTTTATTGCATTTATAATTTCATTGAAAAGACCTTTTCCAGAATTATCATCTACGTTTAAAAATTCCACAAAATGTTCATCTATTTTTATCGGACTTATTGAAATATCCACACATCTTAGTATGAGAGTCATTTGTTCTTGATGACTTACACCGGGGGTACAATCAAGTATAATTGAAAAGTATTTTGCTTCTTTAATCTTTTTTATAATTTTACTTTTTAATTTCATTTGCTAATAATTGTATCACTTCATTTTGTATATTATGACCAAGATAATGATTATGGATTGCACCATGTTGAATACGTTGAACATGTTCTTGCATTACTAGATCAAATTCTGCAATCATTTCAATTATACTTAAAGAATTTCCATTATTTTCTTGATAGATCTTTTTGTTTTTTCCTCGGAATGCCAAATTATTTTTACCAAGATTTTTTACCACCGCTATTATTCTTAATAATACTTTTTTCCAATGATCTTTCTCTTTCTTAATTTGTTCTTGGACATTTTTATCAATTGTTTTATTCCTCAATAATCTTAGTTCTAAATCAATACAAGTATTCATATTAGTAATATGCTCATTGGTTGTTTCATGATTTTTAAGAATAGAACTAATATTTTTCCAATCCTTAGTTCCTCCACTAGCTAGTTGATTTGTATTAGATTTTGAATTAAACAACTTGCAACAAAAACAAAATACTCTATCTACTTCTTTCGAATACACTAACCATTTTCTATCATGTTTCTCCCCATTTGGTAATTTTTGAATATAATGCATAGTAGAAAAATGTCTAGAGTTCTTATCTATAGGAAAGTTTAGATCATCAACTCTTATTGGACCATTTTCTACTAACAAATCTCTTAATTTTATATCAATAGTTTTCCATTGACTTGGATCAAAAATATTTGTAGGAATATAATTAGGTTGATCATTAATATTTTCACTCTCCTCTAAATTATTTTGAGCTTCATTATCAAGAATGGTGACATTACATGTTTGAACATTATCACGACCACCTTCATTATTATCATTTTGTTGTATATTTTCATTATCTTCTAACTCTTTTTGATGAATTTCTTGTTCATTTATGAAACCTTCACTCAAATTTTCTGCAAGATTTTGTTTTTTACTAGTAATAAATTTGTCCATAGCTCCTTTTTGAGATTCAATTAGTTCTTCTGTGTCTTTTTTTTTTTTTTTTTTTTTTCATATCCAGATAAATATTTTCTAGTAGACATTTGTAATTAAAAAATATTTAGGAATAAATGAAACACAATCTATAATAAAAAAAATTACAATTTAACTAGAATAATATAAATTTAATGTATAAAACAATAGAACCTATTTTATCAAATGCACAATTGCAGCTTTACTTAATATGATCACTTTACACTTTAAACCTACACAAAAAAATTAAAATTAATATTAGTACAAAGTAAATTATTCTAAATTTATAATTTTGTTATTAATACTCTTTTTTTTTGTGTAGCAGTAAACTTTTTTTTTTTAGCATAATGTGTAATGGCCACTATCCCTCTAAATCTGATTTCTTAAAAAAAAAAAAAAAAACGAACGTGTAGGACTTGATTCCTGGATCAATACCTTAACAGTTATCTCCCATACCACTTATCTGATTTCTTTAAAAAAAAAAAAAAAAAAACGTGTAAGACTAGAATATTATTCAGACTATTCAAAACTCAAAAGGTGTAAGACTTCCCATCAAAAAAAAAAAAAAGAAAAAAAAAAGAAAAGGGAAAAAGGTGTAAAACTATTCAGCCTAAACGTGTCTCTTTGCTCTTTATCACTTTATGGGTCTATTGAGTATTGACCATTCAGACCATTCATTTATTCAAAGAATCAAAAGGCTTCTTCTAGAGAAATCTAAAGGAACCAAACCAAAGTTTAGCTTCAGCCAAAAAGCTCTGCTCTGCTCACGCCTCTTCAAAAGAAAAAAAAAAACCTAGACACTACTCTGCTCTGCTCACTCCTCTTCAAAAGAAAAAAAAGCTCTGCTCACACCTCTTCAAAAGAAAAAAAAACCTAGACCCATGAGCAAACTCCTCTTCAAAAGAAAAAAAAGAAAAAAAAAAAAAAAAAAACTCAGACACCCATGAAAAAAAAACTGAGAAACCCTCTTCAAAAAAAAAAAAAAAAAAACCCAGACACCCATCGAAAAAAAACTGAGACACCCAGTAGTAAACATGAAGAAGACGAAAGAGATAAAGGAAGAGAAAACAAAAAACGAACCTTCAGTGAACACACAAGTCTATTGCCAACACAGTTGATGAGTAAGCCAACTAATGAGTGTTTTTTTTAGAATCAAGATAGTCAGATAGAGAGAGTCAGAGAATGAGTTTTTTTTTTTCTTCTTTCTTTTTTCTTTCTTTTCTTATTTGCCTCTTCTTTCTGCTTTTGTAATATTTTCTTCTGCAAGCTAATAATTTTTGCCGTTTGTAATCTTTTCTTATGCAAGTTAAAGATTTGGTGATGGTCTGATCTGATGGGATTAGTCACATTGTTAGTTTGTCACTTCAGCTTTTTTCTATGTGACAAATGGGCCTTTGTGAGAAACGGGGCTTCTGTGAGAAATGGGTGGCCTGATGAGATATTGTGATGGCCGTTTGAAATTAATAATTTTTTTTTTTTTTTTTGGGTAGGAAACGGGCCTCTATGAGGAACAGGCCTTCATGGTGATGGCCATTTGTAATTTTTTTTTTCTCAAATGGAAAAATAATATTATATACTATATTATTATTATTTGGGGGCCCTCTAATAAGTGGGGGCCTTGGGCGGTGGCCCAGCTCGCCTATAGCTTCAGCCGACCCTGTATATCGGGCTGGTTATGCGTCATGCTTAAATTGTATATTGAATTGATCTCATTAATTAAATTCATAGTATTTATGTTACACACACACATTTAAAATGGGAGAGGAAGATTTGAACACTAGATATTTGAAACACTCAAAGGTGCTAGGCAAATTGACCTAAAGGTCATTGGTAATTTGGTGCAACCTGTTCAGTTTAACATAGATTTTGTTGTTACACAATAAATTTTTTAAAATACTTTAATATATGCCAAAAGTCTTTAACTCAAGTAGTACTTCTTGATGTTAAAATCACCCATCCCCTAATTATTGAATCATAGAAAAAAAAATTTGACACAATAATTCTAACACGTGTACACGTATATGTACAAACATATAATTACACACACGATTTTAACTTTTATATAGAGATAGGCCAAAATCCAGGCAAATACCTTAGGTGAGGTTTATGATAACCCTTTATAAAGCATGTTATCTTGCCTATGAGTTAAACCTTTTTTTACAAATCCTTAGGTGTGTTGTACATATATTATGTTTCTCATTTAAAGTCAAACATTTGATTACGTTAAATGTAATTGTTTTAGGGAAAATAACATAATTTTTATTGTATTAGTCAATGCAATAATGTATTTAATTTTAATTAAGAAACCTAAAATAAAACAAATAAAAAATAGTGCCTAAATTTTTTTTTAATTTTTTATTTAGAAAAATAGTGCTTAATTTAGTTTGTCATTATATATAAACAGATTCTAAAAAAAAAACACCAAATTAAATTAATATATAGTTAATACTTACTAGTAAAAATAAATAATTATATCAATATTGCATTTGAAATTATTAATTTTGATCCTTTTCTAAAATTAGCCTTGTTGGCTTATGTGAAAAGATTTCAGTGAAGTCAAGCCCATCCTGCTGAGTGTAGTGCTTAGCCACAAGTCTTACTTTATATATTTTTTTATAAAGAGAAGTATTACGTACACAATATTTTCTTAATAAATCTTAATTAGCAAGATATTACAAATTTTTAATTTAAATTTACTACTATTACTTTTTTGCATACTAGTAATAACAAGTAATAACATGTCATATAAAATTTGATATGAAAATATTATGAAAATATTGGGAATATGGACTACATAGCATTTCTCTTCTACAAACTTAGTAGAACTATATTTTATTTATAAACCCATTTACAACTAATTGGTTGTTTCCAATAAGGTAAAGTCCAGTGTTTTACTTAAACAGTTAAACTTAAGGCGTTTTGTTTTATTCATTGAGAAGTGAAAAGGATTTCCCACTCTAATGTTTTCAAAAAAATTGGCAAGATTTGTTTTTTGGAGAATAGAAAAAATGTCGTACAGTACCGAGATCCAATTTAAAAAATGGCAAGATTTGTTTCTGAATCCTTGGCAGTTAAAAAAAAATATATATATATATATATAAAATAAAAAAAATAAAAATAAAATAAGGGCACATATGACAAGAGCGCCGCAAAATTGAGCTGAAGCACAATGATTGATTTTGTTGGTTTTATCTGTTCTGTTCCAAGTGGCGAGGATTACGTCTTACGAGGCCCACATCCGAACTTAGAATAAGAAAAGGTGCACACGTGACTCTGGCATTTTGCTCATGGACCTTTGGGATTTGGTCTGTTTTGATTTTGGACTGACACTTCCTCCTCTCAATTTAGCTGTAGTTTCCGTACAGTATACAGGTCCCATACGCATTGTATTTAATCAGCTAGGCTGTGACATTTGTCAAGTAATCATTGGCGGAACAGGTCATTCAGTTAGATATACTGCGTAGCCTTTACTTCATTGCGTTTGAAACCTTCTTATTTTGTATTTACTGTATTTACTGAAAATACGATAAATAAAAGTAAAAATTAGTTAAAATAGTAAAGTGAGACTTAATATTATTGCGTTTGAAACCTTCTTATTTTGTATTTACTGTATTTACTGTAAATACGGTAGATAAAAGTAAAAATTAGTTAAAATAGTACAGTGAGACTTAATACTAAAAAGTGTAATGGACTTATAAATAATAACAAAAATAAGCTGAATGGTAAAATAAACTAGTTTTTTAAGAGTCTGTTTGGGATCTGCTTATTTTGTTGAAACTAAAAAATTTTTGCTGAAAGTAATGTAGATAAAGGAAAAAGTTAGCTGAAATAGTATAGTAGAACCCATGAATAGTATCAAAAAGTGCAATGGGACCCATGAATAGTAGCAAAAATAAGAAAAATAGTAAAATAAGTTGGCAAAATTAATCATGTTAAACGGATACTAAGCTAGAGCCAAATGCACACTTAGTTTTTTCTGTTTTAGCTCCTACTTCTTGAACATAAGAGCAGAGTAACGAAATGTTCATTCCTAATGAGAAAGTCAATCACTTTTCTCTCATCTACGCTCCATTGTTGAGATCTTTTACTTCATGTCATTCTCATTTTAATACTTATCACCATAAAGTCCACAACATTTAGGGCCAATCTTAGACATTTTGAGGCCTTAGGTGAGAACCAAAATGAGACTCTTTTTATATTTATGATTTAATTAAATTAATATTTATTTAATATTTTTATATTATAATATATTTCATTTAAAATCTATTTTTCTTGCCTTTTGAAATGCAAATTGACTAATTAAAATTTTGTATTCAAGTTCTTCTAAAATCTCATTTTCAATCGATAATATAGCTAATCCACTTAATCTTTCTTGGGACATTGTCGATCTTAGCTAGATATGATTTCATTAATTTTAATTTTGAAAACTTCTTTTTGCAAAAGCAACTGTAACATGTATTGTTAGTATAAGGGCCCAAAAAAGAAAGTAAGACCGAGTTGTATTTATGCGGCAAGACAAGCTTCTTCAGACTCAATACAATATAATTTGGTAGAGGTGGGCTAGAACAACAAAAACCGAACCCCATACATAGGCCCCAGCCTTCCCTTTATATAGCCCCTGGCCCTTTAATCTGCTCCGTTCATTTTTAGCTGTCCCTTCCCAATTTCCGACACCTGTCCCCTATCTTCTTTCTAGGGGCAGGCGGCAGTAGTAGCAGGTGCAGTGGCGATGGGCATCCTTTCAGGTCACCTCTGCATTTAATGCGGCTGACAGGGCTGGTGTGCGCTATTTATTGCTGATTTGACTGGGAGCTACTGCGCTGACGGCCGCCTGTCTGCCACTGACCCACGCCCCATTCAGCCGAGGAGGCTCTTCTTGTGGCACGTGACGTGGCGCTGCGTAAGGTCTGGTTCTTCCCTCGGGATCCAATGCTCCTCGGGCCTTGCCAGTTTCTTGCTCGGCCAGGTGCAGAGCCCATCCTGCTCCTCCTAGGGCCTCGGCCCATTGGTCCAGCCTCCTTGGCTTCCTTTCTCGTTCCTCGGGTGCCCACAGTTAGTAAAATTTTATAAGTAATGCATGTATTCGGAAATGAATCTAACAATTTTTTATAATTTAGTATGTCAATTGGAGTATATTCTTTTATTTGTAAATTTTATTTTAAAAATTTTAACTCTGATAATAAATATAAGCTATCAATATCATAATAAACATCATGTTTGAGAAAGAATCAAGTTTAAGATAGTATTTTTGCAAACTATCATCATCTAATGATTTCAATTCCATGAAGTTAAATAGAAAACAAAAAATATCTTCATATATTTGAAATTGTTCAAACCTATTCACAATTGAACTAATTGCTTTATCTACTATATATAAGAAATAATCAATTTTAAAAGATTCTTTAGCAGATCGTGTTGTCTCATTATGAACATTTTCATCAAGTTATTTCTTTCTATGAATTATACATTTCTCACGAATATATGTTCTATTTTCATTTCAGATGCAATTTTTTTAGATGAATTCATAGGAGATATAAATCAATTTTCTCTATATCCTTTAAAATAAAAAATGAAGCAATTTAATTGATCTATAGCCACATAAGTATTATTGACTTATTTGATAATACTCAACCCTAAAGTTTTGAATTTCGTATCGGAGGCTGTTTTGGATTGGCCATGAGAATGAAATATTCTGGTATCAATGTGTGCTAGCTATATATATATATATATATATATATATATTAGAGTAATTAATAATAAAAAAAATGTTATTACTTTTTACTATAATAGATAATGTTTGTTTATTTCGACCCTTGAATACTTAGATTGTTTAACCTAATATAATGGCCAAGTAGTTACTTAAGTTTATTATGCATATCTAGGTTAAACATTGACAATCATATCATATGAAGCAGAATAGTAAAGAAGACAAGCGGTGTGATGACTTAGAAAAATCAATGAAACATTTTAATTTCAAGGTAAAAATCTTGGAGAGGATTTAATCTAAAACAATCCACAAGGCAACAAATTCACTAAATAGAATGGAAGTGTTTACAATAGATTTTCTCCTAAATCTAATGCTATCTCTTGTAGCACTTACTCATGTGACCACATGTAGCTCCAAATCTACAAACTCTTTTATATGAATTTGTTGCACACAAACACTCCAGTTTGTGACTCTAAGATCCCACTCAAAGCGTTAGATCATCAGTAATAGTTAATCTTGTATGCAACAACTTATCCACACCGGTTCATGAAATATCAATCAAATCTCCAATAGATACTTGATGAGTTAGAAGGTTGCAGATACTCTCAAATCTCACAGGAGTAACTCACAAGACTTCACCAAACTTCTGAAATGTGAATTAGTGTTTTCTTTTTATACCTAGCAATGTTGGACTCAAACCCTAAACATTTCGTGGGCTTTCAGGCCTGATTTAAAATCTACAGAATTCTCAATTTGATCAGTCGAAGGCCTTTCTTGATCGATCTAATTTCTGAATTCTTCTTTCTACAGCTCGACTATTCTTGAATCTTGACTTGAATTAACTTGAGTAATGTCTAAAACTGTTCTAAGACACAAATATCTTATACTAGACATGTTTTTGTACTCGGTTTGCCAACATACATAAAATTTGAACCTAAACATTTATTCCTAAATATTTAAAACCTAACAGATAAATTATATAGATTAATGAATATAATGTTTTAATTATATAAAAAAAAATAGTGTTTTAAAATATTCAAAATAAGTGGTCAAATTTATACTTTTAAAAGAACAAATTTGTTTATTCAGCAAATAAAACTACCTTCCTAAAACCTTCCTTTCAAATCATTTTTCCCATTCCCAAGTTCCCACCCTCATGGCCACCTCTACTTCTCAACTTTCCTATTGCATTTATTCTGTCATATTTTTATTTATTACTTCTTTATAGTTTGGTGAGTTTACAATGCTTCTTTCTTTTATGTTCTTCAAATTCTCAACTTTGTCTTCGTCTTCTTTCCTCTCAATTCTTCTTTCTTTAGAGGTTAAGGATGATATTTTCGAGATAATTGATTTTTTTTAGACCAAAGAATATTTTGGGGGTACCAATGTTTACAAAGATGTTTTAGATTTTTTGTTCTTTGGTCACAAGAATGTGTTAGATTTTTTGGAGTTTTATCTGAAATTAAAATCTTGTCAAGATCTTTAAAATGGTTTAATTTGAGCATGTTAAAAGTGAGAGCAATTGTTTAGCACATGCCCTTGAGTCCTTGGCTCTACGATGGTTTAATTTTAATCTTGTCAAAATATTGCCTAGAAGAGCTGTTTCATCTGCAAGTTTAGATATCTATTCCAAAATGATATAAGTTAATAAAGTATACTTAAATTTTTTCTATAAAAAAAAAAAAGAAAAAAAAGAAAAGAAAAAAAAGTAGGTAACACCGTAACAAGTTAGAGGGTTTGGATTGGAAGCTTTTATGTTCTAGGCTACACTCACACTTCTTAGTTCATCCTTCTCACTTTTATGAACTTTGTATGTCCACTGAGGCCCAATTCTGGCATTTGGAAATTACTATGTTGTACTACAGAACAAGTAAAAAACAGCAAACCTCGTAGTACAGTCGATTTATTTTTGTAATCAAACTAACCAACAAAGGCATGGACTCCACTCTGTTTCAACTTTACTTATGAACGTGATTTTCTCCAGACATGCTCCAAATTACATTGTAAATAGTAGCAGCGCTGTTATTGTGAGCGTGCGAAGTGCGAGAACTACTGTGAATGCGGGTAGCAGTTGGGGTCTTAAAATATTTTATATAAAAAGTTAGAGATAGCTAACCACGTTAAAGGTCGGTTTAAAATTCGCTTATTTTACTGAAATTAAAATTTTTTTACTAAAAATATTATAGATAAAGGTAAAAGTTAGCTAAAATAGTACAGTTGGACTCATAAATAGTAAAATAATCTGGCAAAATTAATCATGCCAAACGGACACTAGTTAGGGAAATATTTTTATAAATTTTTTTAAAGAAAAATTAATATTTTTTGACAACTTTTTTTAAAATTTTTTTATAAAAATGGTATCAAAATTTTCTTAAAATAGTTAGTTAACAATTTTTTTTAAGAATACTCATTAACCAAACCTATTAATCAGACCCTTATTTTATTTATTTTCTTACTTCGGTGCATTCAAACGTACAATTGGAAAAAAGAAAAAACTGAAAGATAATTAATACCTTGAAAAGTTTTACGTTTTTACAGTATTTTTATAATATTCTTATAACAAATCATAAATGATAAGTTATTATTGGTTCTAATTGAATCCATTTCTTTAATAAATTTATTCCTTTTTATATTAAGCTTCATTGATACTATATTTTTAAGGGAATTCAAAAGATGAGATCATGAGACCAATAATTTGTTGTGTAAGTGGATTTTTTTTTATATGAAGTGCAAGTGGACCTTATGCATGGCATGAACATCAATTCTTTCTAATTAGTTTGGACAAACAAAATTGCAACAATCTTACACGCTCATACAACTTTTCTCCAAGACATTTCTTCAAAAGATACATGTTAATCTTATAGTTATACCACTGCTTTCTCACAAACTCTTTCATAGACTCACTTTATTATTGAGATCCATCACAGCATAAAAATTACATTATGAATGAGTGTGAAAATTTCGGTGATAAAATAGGTGCCATCAGACCTTTTTTTATGTAAAAAGTAAACATTAAAAGAACCATAGCCATAACAGAGATAGAGGCACTTTGAGACACTCCTCCCCTTTTGTACTTTATTGAATATAAATAATTTTAAATTTGACAGCTTTGCCTAAGTTAAATTAGTCCAAAGAAGTTTATAAAAAGGATTTGCATGTGTGTAAAACTCCTCAAATGCCAAGGGGTTTCAGAATTTTCATTAAAAGGGTCGTAAAACTCTATTGTACCACATAAACAAGGATATAATCGCTAGATGGCTCGCATGGATGTGGTAAACATGAACAATAATATCTACTTAAATCATAATCATTACTTGGCGATTAGGAAAACAAGTGAACTATTTTGAAAAAAAGAGAGCCCAAAATGGAAGATTTGATTGTGGAGGCCCAAATCAATTCCAGCAGAAAGTAAAAGGCCCAGATCCACACTATTATTCATAAACCTAAGCAAGTTTTGGAGAAAAAAGAAAAACAGAGCGTGACTTGCACGAAAACAATCACAAAAACAAAGAAATTAAATTTTCCTAAGCCCTCACCTTATTCACGGAAGATTACAAAGCACAAAAGATCCACACAACCAGCCCTCACATTAAAAAACAGAGAAGTGAATAGAGCTTGGAATCTCTATATGATCCACACAACAAGCCCTCACGCTGTCAATGATTCTTTTTTTTTTTTTAAAAAAGGAAGGAAGATAAAAATAAGCAAAGTGCAAACCTCATACCACAGACAATTCAAGCTACGTAATTCAAACAAACCAACAAAAACAGAACAGTGCACTCTGTTTCAACTTATTTACATTGGAAGCTCCAAGTTATGAAAAATCTACGTAGTAGGTTATTGTCTTGGAGAGTCCGACAGGGTTGACGTTCAGAGCTATCATTTGAGTATTGTATTGGCTGCTGCTGTTGGTAACGCCATCACCGCCAGGCGCCAGCAAGGTTACTGCCAGGAAGAATTTGGGCATTAGTAGCAGTACTGTTGATAGTTAATAACCTGTGAAGTGTGAGAATGAGTGTGATGATGAGGATGACCAGGCCAAGTATTTGAGCAGCGAATTTAACGTCTGAAATAAACGACATTTGATCCCTGCAGTAACAGGAGAAAATTAGTAGTAAGTTTTCTAATTGAGGTAGTAATAAGATGTTAGTGGTCTAAGTCGTTATTGTGTAAATTTCAATTCTTTTATAGTGGATTCGGTTCACCTTGATGATAGTTATGTTAAATCCTCCCCAGGTTTTTTACCGGTTTGGCTTTCCTAGGTCATCATATCTTTGTGTTTTTTACTTTCCGCGCTTTACATTCATATGATATATTTGTGTTTCAAGGAGTCTAAAAATGTACACAATAAATTAAGGCCAGGAATAAAACGTGAGGAAAATGTTTATACTCTTTTTTTAGAGAAAGTTTCAACTTATGGCGTTTACTCCTAATAATAGTTTTTTATCATCAAACCAACACACTAATTAGTTTTTGGTGTAGGTAGGAATTAAACCCCAAATTTTTTATTCATCTATCAGAAACTTTACCAGTTGAAAATATTTATACTTTATATTATAGTTATGCGTAGGTGATCTTTCAATACTACATATATAAATATATATATATATATATATATATTAAAAAGCTTTCCATTTCTTGTTCCTTTCCCTTTAGGGTGGAAATACTAAAATGAGTTTTTAAAAAGTAAGACATTCAATTAGTAGTCTCTCCAATAGTAAAGTAAATTTTTTATTTGGAATTATGATATATATATATATATATATCTATAATATTATCGAGGATTCATCATTTTCATATATATTTTTCTTCTCTATTTGCTTTTCTTCATTTTCATGAACATCATCAGGTCATCTTCCTAAACTTTAATTAGTGTATAAATATTTTTTAGTTTATTTTGAACATGTGCAAAAACTAATATCTACAAAAGAATATATAATAATTCATGTACCATTTTTTTTTCATTGGATTAACTCCATTTTTTTTGGGCTCAAATTTTTGATGCCCAAATATTAAATTCTTTAATATGTATATAAAATAAAGAAATAAAATAAAAAATTTGGGTCCGTGAATAATTAGGTTTCTTTTCCCTACCTTTCATATATATGATTCCTTTCTCGATTAAAAAAGAAAAAAAAGAAAAAAGAAAAAAAAGTAAGAGATTAAATTTGAAAGCTTGGAGGGAGAGGGGATAAGAGGGGAGGGATGGAGGGATAGGACATGAGAGAAATAGATATTAGTGTAAATATACATCTCCTTTGTTTAGATGCCCTTTAAAGACCCTATATTTTATTTGGTTCTAAAGTGAAAATGAGGGGAGATGATAATTAATAAGAAAATAGCAAATGTGAATTTTTTTTTATTAAATCCTATACTTAAATATATTAATGAGAAAGTGGAAAATACATTAAATTTTATTAAAATAAACCATTTTCTTCTAAAATCCCTAATTGGGGAATTTTTTTTTTTTTTTTTTTAAAAAAGGTTGGTTTTGGAGGGGTTAACTCCCTTCAAATACCCCTCAAAGTATTCCCACTCTCCTTTAAAAAATTATGAATAAAGGAGTTAAATTTTCATCCTTATCTCCTCTCTAATTATTCCATTTGGTTTAGTAAATCAATGATATTGAGTCATTGACAATAGAAATGTTGCATCTGAATTTCTTTGTTATGGCTCTTAGCTACAAGTTTCCCTTTGGGTATAATGCAGGCCTCGAACTTACTAGCGTTTCTGCCTCAATAGCGAGGAGTTTACTTCTAGAATAAGTAGGTTGTATGAAGGAGAACAGACCATCATTTCTAAGTTGGCCATAGCTTCCCACCATCAATTTATTTTTGGTTGTTTATTTTTGGATGACACTAAAAAACGTAAAAAAAGTATTTTATTATGGATGTTATTTCAGTGATCAATAGAAATTCCTTTTTCTAACTATTACTCCAAAGAAAAAATATATGGCAATTACTTGATTGGAATTTGACAACTTTTGGTTAATTTTTGTTAAAAATTTTTGGTTCAATTTTTTATTTGAACATCTAGTGGCCGTAAAATTTAATGTAAAAAATGGAATTATAAAATCAAGACTATTTCAATGACGTGAAGTCCATGACATGGTATAAATTATGTTTACCATATCAACATTTTTCATCTATCATAATGTCAATAAGTAGCTTTTTGAAATAATTTTGAAAATATAGCAAAAATAAAAGTGGTTGTTTATTTGTTCCTTTTAAATGTTAGTCTTTAGAGACATTCGAAGTAATGGAAGTGGATTCTCCTAAAAAAAAAAGAGGCCCACATTCCTTATCATAAAAATGGTACAAAACAAACCAATATGCTCTGGATGATCCAAACCAAAAATAAATATTCTAGTTGGATTAAAAAGAATTGCGAGACATGATAAAATTTTAGGCTACTTATCTGGTCTTGCTTTTGGTTAAACCCAATATATTGCATTGAATGCTATATTTATACTTTTATAGGCCACACATATTATATCCGTTACTCTCAACTCTTTTGAACTTGTATTGTATTGTACCACATGAAGACAAGTGTAGATGCCGATTGCCAAATCAACAAGGAAAACATGACCAAAAGAACATAGTTGTGTGGTGTGTTTGTATGCTTTATATGGAGGGAGGGAAGATGCCTTTAATGCTCTATTTAGCTAGAGACATCCCACTTGAAACTGGATTTCTACTTGTTATGTTCTACATAGTTTTCTTAACCAAAAATGGTCGCCCCCTCTTACCATTTTTTTCTTAATCCAAAAAAAAAAAAAAAAAAAAAAAAAAAAAAAACTACAGTGTACAGAGTTTTCTTAACAAAAAATTGCCACACCCTATGCCCCTCTAACCATTTTTTTTTTCTTTATAAAAAAATAATCTACTGACTTTTGAATGTTCTAATAGATTGAATTTTGGCCATGGGTTCCCTACTTTTGTTGACTTCCGTATTTCGCATTTCATACTCTTAGCCTCAGGACCCCATTGTTTCAATGTTGTTTTAAGGCAGATTTTTTAAAACTGGATTTCAACATAATTCCATTTTGATTGTTCTTATAATCAGGCTCAGACACTAATCAGTTTTTGGCATAGGCGGAACTCGAACTCCTAATCTCTTATTCAACAATAATATATCATATAAGTTGAACTATCTATAACCTGTCTATATTGTTTTAGTTTAGTTCAAGTCATGGGAAAATATATCTAGTGTTTCTAACTAAATTTTTCTTTTTCTTTTTTTAAACCTTATTTTCAAGACTCTCTCTTTTTTTCTTTTTTTTTTTTCTTTTTTTTGACAAGAAACCAAGCTTATTAGGACTAAACTAGAACACTAAAACCCAGCACCACTCTAGTCACATATAGCAAATGATCAGGTAAAGCCACATAATTTACAAAACCATTCTAGTATAATAACAATATATTAACCATTCACTCTTACTTTGTCATATGTGAAACTTTATCTTTTAACTAACTAGATAGCTTACTTATAAATATATAATTTTATATGCACACAAAGTAGAAATTCAAAATTATGTTCACAGAGTATTTTTCAATATTGTTAAACAAAGATTAGGTATGAATATATATATATACACACACACTTTTTTATAGTCATATATCTATTACATACTGTTGAGGGTTTTACACTTCTTGTACCTTAGGCACGTGTCTTAATGTCATTAGATAACGTTTAGTCTAGACTTTTTCTAAGAAGGAAGTTGGGTCTGATACTCTTGTGGAACTAGCTCCAAGGTCCCATTCTATTGTTGACAATTTGTGCACAAACATTGACTCCAATGTCCAAGGGACCACGCTACAAACTAGGCTTATTCTCTATTTCTACCATAGAATGAACATTTCTCTAGTTTCTGCCGCGGAATTGACTTTTCAATTTGTTAAACTATGATATTAATAAACCAATAAATATATACTCATCATTTTCATATTCTTCTCTTTTTACTCTTATTATTATTATTATTATTATTTTATGATCTTTCTAAACTCTAATTAGTAATTTAGTATATATAAAAATCGTCTAGTTTACTCAAGTGCAAAAAAAAAAAAAACATATCTAAAAAAAAACATTAATAATTCTAATTTTTTTTTTATAAATCAAAGCATAATATATAATCATTGTCCGCATAAAAAAAACAATTATGATCAAAGAAACAATTAATTAATAAAAAATATATATAATCTTTGTAAAAAAATTCTTTCTATGGGGCTACTTAGGCCACTTGTTCTTTTTTTTTTTTTTTGGAGAGAAAACCCAAAAAATCAACTCCAATAGTCTTTCTAAAATGCAAAATTTTCCTCTTCCCCCCCCCCCCCCTCTCGAGTTGCTAAGTTGCTTTCTTGGTATGGAGAGCACAGTAGCTTCGTTATACATTTTAAATAAAATAAAATATTCATTCTCATAATTTTTTATTCTCTCTCTCTTCTCTTAAATGGACAATTCTCCCCCTCTTTTCTTCTTCTTCTTCTTCTTCTTCTTCTTCATTGTTTCTCCCTACCTCACTCTCAACGTCTCTCTCCTTTTCTTGTCCAGCCACCATTTGATTGAAGTCACCATTGCCTGATCAAAGCCACCACAAAAGCCAGTACAAAACCCAACCATTGATGGGTCTAATAGTGGGTAACATTGGTGGCTTATCTGAGTCTAATGCTGGATAATACAAGCAAAATTTAGAGTGTTTGATTTGGGTGTTGTTGGATGATAAAATATGGATTTGAGATTTGGGTGTTGTTGGATGACAAAATCCGGGTTTCAAGATTTGAGTGTTGTTGAATGCAGAAGAGGTTTTGGTGTTGATGATTTAGGTGCAATTGTGGCTACATTGTAATAGAATGCTAGGCAACACTATTCATTCTCCAAACATTGAAAAAATTTGGTGTAAATGCAGTTTTAGTCTCAACATTTTGGCTTTTTTCCATTTGAGTCTCTACATTTTCATTTTACTACTTTTAGTTCCTAAACTAATTAACGCATGACATTTAAATCCTAACCGTCACCCAACTAACAGAAAAATCCTACGTGGCTGACAGAGTGAATAAGTGGCATGTTAAATGCCGACGTGGCTAATAATTTAATAATAAAAATACAACGTCAGCATTCATGTCAGCATTTAAATTAATAAAAAATGTCAGGTCAGAACAGATTAAAAATAAACATTAATCTAATTAAAATATTTAAAAAAACAATTAAAAACAAATATCTGAATTGTTAAAAGTTAGTATTAAATTATTAAAATGTCAAAGCTAATAAAATAAAATAATTAAATTAAAGAAGTTATTTTCATTCTTCTCACTCTCTTCTCTCTCTCTCTGTTGATTCACATTCTTCCTTTCTTTGATCTTTCTCCCCCAACCGATTCTTTTTTTTTTTTTTGATAAACTCTCCCAGCAGATTGAATGCTTTGAAATGGGGTTTTGTGGATTAAGTTCTCAAGCTCGACCATGGAGTTTTATGGATCAGTGGAGGCGAAGGATCGGTTTGGGGTGGTGAGTTGGTTTGGATTTGTGGGTGTGTTGTGTTGTTATGAAACCCCAGACCGGTGGTGGTGGTAGTTGCAAAGGATCGGTGGTTGTGCTGGCTATGTTGTTGTGATGGTCCCCATGGCAAAGCCTTAGTGCAAAGCCCAAATTGGTTCTCACGGCGAAGCCCAGATTGTTTCTAACGGCGAAACCTCAAGTAGTGGGTGTTGTGAAGCCTCAGGTAGTGGGTTTGTGGGTGTTGTGAAGCCCAGGTCAGTCCCCACGATGAAGCCACGTCTCTACTTCTCCTCCATTCTGCTATATTGAGAATTTTGATGGGTATTTGGGAAAGAGATGGTTTTGGATAATAATTTTGGTTGAATATATAATTGATTGTTATGGAAGAATTTGGGTACAAATTTTGGAATATTATGGGTTTCTATTCTTTTGTTCTTGTGTTTGAATATTTTGGATTGTTGTTCTTATGTGTTCATGATCAAGATGAACACAGATTTTAATTGATTTTATTTTTAATTTTGTTTTTTCTCTTTTTTATTTGATTAAAATTGATAAATTATTATTTTTTAATTTAGAAACTTACGTGGATTTGAGGTGACATTTTTAAAAATTAAATAAAATTTTTTATTATTAAATTATTAGCCACGTCAGCATCTAACATGCCACTTATGCACTCTGTCAGCCACGTAGGATTTTTCTGTTAGTTGGGTGACAATAAGGACTTAAATGTCACGCGTTAATTGATTTAGAGACTAAAAGTGGTAAAATGAAAATGTAGGGACCAAAATGGAAAAAGCCAAAATGTAGGGACTAAAAGTGCATTTACGCCAACAAATTTTAACATATTGTTATAGATGCTCTTAGTTCCATTTTTTTGAGTGCTTAAAATTTTGATGATCAAACATTAAATTCTTTTGTGTGTGTGTGTGTGTGTATAGGTTTTTAGATCCATGTTTTATTAATTAGCCAATTTTAAGCTAAGTAATTAGTTAATCAAATTATGCTTCAAGCATTGGTCAAACAACCAACACCAATGAAACAACTTATCCCAAAGTAAAAACCATGGAAGGGAAATTTTCCCAATGAAGCAAATCTACTATCGCAAGAGAAGTTATTACAATCAAACGAAAAACCTTTTCCCAAACTCTACAACTTGAGGCAAATTACAAAGAAAACCTTTTATTACACCAGAACATCTGGACTCTCAACCATATGGAGTGCCTCCATAGATGCGTGACCACGACCAAAACCTCCGGCCGACTTCAAGAAACTCTTGAAGGTTTTCTCCATAATAGCAAGTTAGAACTCTTCAGGTACTTCACCAATTGTCCTTTAGATCAATTAGAATTCTTTGCTAAGGTGAATTTGAGAGAACTTGGTTACACGATTATAGCCAAAAAAAAAAAAAGGAGTTTTTATAATTATTTATCTCTCCCTGAAAATCTCTATTGAGATGACTAATAATGTCCTTTTTATATCAAACAAATAGGGCTCAAATTGGGCATGAATCTGACAAGTTATTGGGCTTTTTGCATTGCTAATTTTCACAATCTTGATAGATTGAGATGTAGTTGAGGAAACAAACACTTCATCTGAAACTTGATCAATCGAGTTGAATCGAGACTAGAGTAAAGGTCACTAAAACTTTGTTTTTGTGAGCTGTTTTTAAGTAGTCTTTGTGCCTTCCACTAAATCTTCAATTACCATTTTAAGATACATCAAAACTCACAACTAGACACACAATTTGGCAGAGTTTGACAACAATAAAACATATAGACCTAACATATATATAGATATGTATGTATATATGTATGTATGTATGTATAAAAGTTTTACAACGTGACTCTGCCACTCATATTATTCTAATAATCCAAACAAAATTGAGGAAAAATTACGATTCTTTTCCCTACCTTCCATATGGTTACTTCCTTTTTTGATGAAAACTTTATTCATATGCCAAAGTCTTATCTTTGTTTGGTTGTAAAGTGAAAATGATATGAGAGGATAATATATAAGAAAAAGGTAAGTATGAAATTATTTATTAAATCCTATACTTAAAAAACATTAAAGAAAAAAATGAAAAAAAAAAAATTTTATTAAAATCGAATCCCATTTCTTCTGAAATCCCTCAAATTGGGGGAATTTAAAAAGGTATAAATTCTATTTACTATGTTATTAATTAAGTACTATGATTGTTTCTCTTTAAAAAATAAAAGTACTATGATTAATCATCTACTATTATTATTAGTATCCCATGTGACATTTGATTTTCTAACAAGTCACAAAGGAGTTTTTTTTTTTTTTTTTGGAGAATACTACACACGTACATAAAGGAGTAATTAGTTTAGGTTTGTGCAGAATATTTTAAGTCAGTCGAAGATTATAAATTTCTCATTAACTTATCATGTTTGAAGTGTGAAAAGACCTTTTTCAAAACTCTTTTCTCAATTCTCAAATCCATGGCCAATTCCCTACCGCACCAAATTCCCACACAAGGTCCAAGATCTTCTACGGTGGGTTTGTGTGTTGTAAAATTTTTTTTAATAACTACTATTGTTATTTGTTTTAGAATAAAATTGTGTTGCTTAAATCTTTTTTTTTTTCTTTTTTATACCACTTAAGGAAAATTAGAGATAAAAGGAGCAAATTAAAGCTCCAAATAGTCAACAAAATACTTCCAGTTTTCCATTGACTTCTATGATATCTTCCAAGAGTATTGATTCCTTCGGGCTCACATGTTGCTCAATTTATAAAATCTAATGTGACAGTTTTTTTAGCATTTGAGCTAATGTAAATGTATATTTTACCCCTTTTTAAAGGAATGCGAAAGTATTAATTGGTGTAAAACTTTAGGCCACTTGTTGCATTAAGAGTCCATTTAGGAGCAGCTTATTTAGTTGAAATTGAAAACTTTATGCTGAAATTATTATAGATAAAGGTAAAAGGTAGTTAAAATAGTACAGTGAGACATATAAATAATACCAAAAAGTGCAGTGGGACTCATTAATAGTAGTGAAAATAAGTTGAATAGTAGCAAAAATAAACTAAATAGTAAAATAAGCTAACTTTAAATTCACTTCCCAAATGCAGGCTAAAAATTGATTAATATTTTAACCTAAATAATAAGAGCAATGATCATAGAACAAACTCCATAGGTTGACATTCTAGTGTTTTTTTTAAAATAAAAAAATAAATAAAAATTTTAGGAACTTCTTAAGATTTCAAAAGATGAAACCAATAATTTAGCTTACAAAATGGTTCAACCTTGAGTAAGGCATGAATGTTGTATCTTTTTAATTAGGTGTGGATTTTTTTTCGAATCCAAATAAGTTTGGATTTATATCAATATATATATATATATATATATATTTCCCCTTTTTTTAGAATCCAACTAGTTTCGAATTGGACAAACGAAATTGCAACAAATTGCCACTCAGTACCCCTTTTGCTTTGATTAAAATATAGTTTAAGTACTCCAACCAGAATAATGGTGGTCCCTGTGCCCCAACGCTTCCTCCTCTCTTGATTGTGCACTTGCCTAAGCTAAATTAGTCCAAAGAAGCTCGTGGTGTAAAACTGTTGTATCATATAAGATAAGAGAAAGATAGCTCCAGTGTACAAGGTAAACATATCCAAATGATAACTTTATTCTGTGTCTCTCTGCTAGGGGAAAAATTGAAATTAATTCCAGATTATATAAAAGAGGAGTTAGATCTGCATCAATCATCATTTCTGATTGGAGATTAAGAAAACAACTGAAAAACAATTCCCCAAAAAAGATGATGAAAAAATTGACTCTCCTTGTTGATTTGGGCCTTTCAAAACAAATGCACATAGTTTTTGTGAGTCCAAAACGGAAGACTTGGTTTTGGAGGCCCAAATCAATTTCTCCTTATAAAAACTTCCTAAACTGGTCAACAGAAAGAAAAAAAAAGCCCAGATCCAGACAATTATTCATATTTCATAAACCTCAACAAGTTTTGGAGGAAAAAGAAAAACAGAGCATGACTTGTAAGTTGTACTAAAACAATTAGAAAACCAAACAGTTCAGATTTTCATAACCCCTCAACAAGCATTGGACTAAAACAAATACAACATATATATAATATATAGCAAACCTCACACCATGGACTATATGGTATATACTAATATACACCACGTAATTCAAACAAAGCAACAAAAACAGAGCAATGCACACTCTGTTTCAACTTATTTATATTGGAAGCTACAAGTTATTTAAAACCTACATAGTAGCCGTAGGTATTGTCTTGGAGGGTCAGACAGGGTTGGCATTTACAGCGATCATTTGGATATTGTCTTGGCTGCTGCTGTTGGTAACGCCATCACTGCGAGCAAGGTTACTGCCAGGAAGAATTTGGGCGTTAGTAGCAGTGTTGTTAGTTAACAACTTGCGAAGTGTGAGAATGAGTGTGATGATGAGGATGACCAGGCCAAGCATTTGAGCAGCGAGTTTAACGCCTGAAAGAAACGACATTTGATCCCTGCAGTAACAAAAGAAATTTAATTGTATGAAATACTCTGCTATATAATTAGAAATGTTTTTGTTAATAAAAAAAATATTCTGCTACATATATTCTCACCGGTTTGGGGGAGTAGAGGTAGAGGACGATTGGATGGAAGGAAGTTGAGCCATAGAATTTGAAGACGTTGGGGTCTCGTTCAATTGACTCTCTTATAGAAAGGAGATATTGGGTATCCTAGTGACATTCTTTCTTATAGAAAGGAGAGATTGGGTATCCTTGTGAGAAAGAAAAAAGTATTGCGTTTGTTTAATTAATTAAATTTTCTTGATTGTGACATTCTTTAAGAACTTGTCGCTTTGTGACATTCTTTAAGAACTCGTCGTCGCTTTGTGACATTCCTTACGAACTCGTTGCTTTTCTGACCTGAGTTAAGAACTCATCGCTTTGTGACATTCTTCTTGATTGTGACATTCTTTACGAACTCGTTGCTTTTCTGACCTGAGTTAAGAGCTCGAACTCGCTGCTTTTCCGACCTGAGTTGCCAGGTAATTTCTTGAGCGTGAGCGTAAGAACTCTTTAAGAACTCGTTGCTTTTCTGACCTGAGTTGCCAGGTAAGAAAGTTGCATTGAATTAATTAATTCAACTTTCTTGAAACCTTTTGAGTTGATGGACTTGCGTTCAAGATAGGTTAATATTTGAAATTACCACATGTCACAATTACATATTAACAATATAATTGACTCTTATTATTTATATCATTTTGTTGACTAGGCAATTTACAAGTGAATGTGAAAATTATAACATTTATTAATGATGATTGTTCTTTCTCATCAAACTATGACTAAATATATATGTTTATATATATATATATATATATTCTTTTGTTTGCTCATATATCTATTACATATTATGCATAATATTTTAAATATTTTGCCAGCATTTTGATGCCATCTTCAAGAAATTCATTCAAGTAATAATTTGGTGTGAATGAGATAGAGACACTGTATATACCCTAAAGAATAATTAAATACTTGAAAAAGTCTAAATACCTTTATTTGTTGAAAAAATCATATATAAAAAAAAGTTTATCCTCCAGGAGGTTTATGTTATTTAACGGGTACAATGATGGTACTTTGTACCAAACATTGAAGCCTGGAGCAAAAAACTCTGTACTCCTTTCCTTATACCACGTGAATATTTGGATCAATCACTCCCTTTTATAAAATAAACCTGGTGGCTGTTGCGGTGTTGTCAAAATTGCCAAAGTCCTATGGGAAAAAAGCACCTTCCAAGAGTTGCCAATTTCCTGGAAATAACTGTTGTCAAAATAATTTGTGCCATCCCAATACAGTAGTAAGGGCCATGAATTAAAAAAGAGAGGAAAATGTATATACTTTATATTACAGATACGCGTAGGTGATCTTTCAATACTTTTCTCTTCTATTGACTTTTATAGTTGTAGGTAAAGATATAATTTCCTAGTGCTAGGAACAAAATATATATTAAAAAGCTTTCCATTTCTTGTTCCTTTCCCTTTAGGTGCGGTTTGGATAGCTGAAATGCAGCGCCTTTTGTGTTTGTGCTATTTTTTTTTTTTTTTTTCTTTTCTTTCAAGCTGTAATTGTTGACTTTTTTCGTGAACAGTGCACACTAGTTGGTTCCGTGCACTGTTTATAGGACTCACAAACTTTATTTTTCAATAACTAAAAATGGGTCTCACAGTACTATTTACACATTTAAAAATTATTTTGCTACAGTATTTTCAGTTTTCAGTTTTCAGCTGTATCCAAACGGACTAGTGTCTGTTTAGCTAGCTTATATTTTGCCAACTTATTTTACTATTCAGCTTATTTTTGCTACTATTCATAGGTCACACTACACTTTTTGATACTATTCATGGGTGTCATTACACTATTTCAACTAACATTTACCTTTATTTACAGTACTTTCAGTAAAATTTTTTTAATTTTAACAAAATAAACAAATCCCAAACAAACCCTTAGATTGAAAATACTAAAATGAGTTTTTAGAAAATACGACATTCAATCATCTGTCTCTCCAACAGTTGAGTCATGAATTTTTTGTTTGGATGAACTATGATATTAATAAAACAATATAAATATTTACACACACACCCACACACATAAGGTTACTAGCTTGATTTCTGATAAAAAAAAACAACTTTATTGTATTATAAAATTTTATCTTAACGATACACCATTAAAGGGATTAGTTTTGATTTTATCTTTTTTTTTTTTTTTTGGTCAGCAAGGAGATAATAATATTAAACAGCTATAAGTCTGTTACAACACACACTAGCTATATCCTCAGCTAGAATTCTTTCCACCACAGGCGGTGGGTACAAAAAGACAGCATACGTATTTACATTGCTAGAACCTATTCTAGCCATTGCATCCGCACAGCGATTGGCCTCCCTATAGATGTGTCTTATCTGCTTGTTTGGAACCTCCCTCACAAGATTCCTGCAATCATTAAGCAAAGGTTCTAGACTCAAATTGGTGGTGTTATTATTCAAGAGAGTAACAACACTTAATGCATCCAATTCAATAACAAGATTATTTAATCCCATTTCTTTTGCTAATAATAGACCATCACGGAGGGCCCACAGCTCAGCCAAGCAACTGTTGGTACTCCCAAAAGAACGGGCATAACCTTTCAGCCATTGTCCTTCATGATTCCTTATCACCCCTCCCCCACCTGCACTTGATTTTATCTTTTTACAATGTTAGCAATGTACCTTTCTCGTGGCCCAAAGTTTTATGATAACTTACATGCATTACTAATATTATGTCGGTGAAACTCTCTTTTTAACTTACATTTCGGCATTTATGTTCCAGTTCACAAACATTTGTACTTAAATGGAGTGACTATCACGTCAGTAATACACAATATTTTTTTTACTAAATAATACAAATTTTATTATATTAAACTTACAAATTAATGCATCGCCAATTATAGTGAGGCATAGTTGAAACCTACCAAAAAATATTCATTAATTACTATATCAGTTTGTAAATTTTATGTAGTAAAATTATATTACCTTTTATCATTTTTTTTTTTCTTTTTTTGTTGAGTTGGACAGAAAGTTTATCCCGAAGTTGATAAGGACAAAGGATAGGGCATGGAGTCGGATGATATGAGCAACTATTTGTCTGAGACGTCAGACGTATGTATATCTGCTCTAGTTAGGAAATAAGCCTTGTAATTAAGGTTAATTACTTCTTTTTTTCTTTATTGTCCGGCGTTTGTGAGGTTCATGACTTCATGTACACAAGCATATCCACGTCTTGAAATTTATTTTTTGACTCCCATGAGCAACTATTTGTCTGAGACGTCAGACGTATGTATATCTGCTCTAGTTAGGAAATAAGCCTTGTAATTAAGGTTAATTACTTCTTTTTTTCTTTATTGTCCGGCGTTTGTGAGGTTCATGACTTCATGTACACAAGCATATCCGTCTTGAAATTTATTTTTTTGACTCCCATGAATTGATGTCATTTTTTTTTGGGTGGGGGGGGGGGGGGGGGGGGTTGATGATGATGAATGATGACTGAGACAGAATTTATGTGCAAATTTGGAATTTTGATTAGTTTATTTTCACCCTTATGTGTATATATATGTTTTTAATAAAAATGGCCTTTTAAAGTTTATTTCTTTTATTTTTATATGTCACTTTTTAATTGAAGGAATACTTTTTTATTTAATTTTAATAGTGAACAACCTGTGTATGCACCTCCCTCTCACATTTGTAAGCATGGGTTATGAATTTTTTAAATAAAATTTTCCTTGATACACGTAGCTTGGTCTTGTTTCTTCTTAGAGCATCCACAATAGTGGTGCCAAAAAGCTATTTTTGGCACCACTATATACAAAAAAGGCACTACAATAGTAGTGCTATAAGTAAATATTTTACCTACCTTGCTACAGTGCACAGCTATATATGGTACTACACTGTAGCTAAAAGTTTAAAAAAAAAATTAGTTTTTTATTCTACCTCTGATTAAAATATTATTTTTTTCAGTTTTTTTTACAAACGTTTTCTTCTACGTTTCTTTTATACCTCTCTCTTAACTCTTAGAATTCTCAACTCTCTCTCTCTTAACTTTCAGACCTCTCACAACTCTCACCTCTCTCTCTCTCTCTCTCTCAACTCTCACCGCCGCCAAGCCACCCGTACCCAACTTTCACCGACCCACGTTGCCTACACACGCCGTCGCAAATCCAGCTCGCCTGCCCAGCTCTGACCCACCCCTTCCGTCAACCCAGCTTGCTAACCCAAGCCGCAAGTCCCAAGCTGACCCATGCCATCATATATCTGACCCATATCGACACCATCCTCCCCACCGAAGCCCAACTCTGTTCATCCATTATTCTCGACGAAGCCCAGCTCTGTTCATATATCTGACCCACGCTGACCCACGCAGGCGTGATTGGTGATTTTTTTTTATTTTGTTTGTGATTTGTGATGTTTTTTAGTCTGGGTTGAGGAAAGAGATTGGGAATTTAGGGTTGCTTGGTTGCCTTTTTTATTTTTATTTTTTTATTGATTTTTTCCTATTGTGGACTGGTAGTGGTGGTGGTTGTGGGTGTGGTTGTGGCTGATGGTGGAAGTGGTTGTGGTTGGTTCCTAAAGTTTGCTGTGGATGTTTTTATTATTATTCTAATGAGTTATTTGTATTATTTTAATCAAATAGCTAAAAATATAGAATCCATTGATATTGGGTGTGAAGAGGTAAAATAGATAAAGTAACTTTTGTAGGTGCCTCATAGCTAAATTTTTAGTTCCACTATCGTGGATGCTCTTACTAGTTTGGATGGCACGTGCAAGGCACGTGCTGCCTGTTTGAGTGAGAAATTTTAGATAAAACTTCTATTTGAAGAAAAACGAAACCTTGTATTCAACTTAGAGTAACTATTTTGATATATGAGTATTTATTTGCCATGATAATTTCTTAGAACCTATTTGCTAAAGATAGTATCCATTCACTAAAAACTTCTGAAAGTGATAATGAATATCATATTTTTTAGATAATAAACAATTGAGTTTTGCTAAGACATTCTCACAATATATATTACAATTGAAGGTCTTCATCAAATACTTGTAATTATCCACAATAAAGATTTTATTATTCATACTTCTTTTTTTATTATCTTACATTTTATGAGTCTAGCCATAACATTTAACTTACTTAGTTTTTAATGAACACCATTTTAAGTAAGAAAAGAAATAAATAAATAAATAAATAAAAAGAAGAAGAAGAAGAGGATAACAAAAGGCACGTGTCATTGACGTTTCAATTAGATAAAAATTTAAGTCTAGAATATTTAAACCTAGGAAAATCAAAGTTCTTTAGGTAACAAATAGAACACCATATATCACCATTTCAACTTTTCAAGTATGACTATCACGTAAAACTCAAAATACACAGGAAAAATTTAATGGATATTAAAATTTAGTAAGGGTATTTAATTTAGACATTCTACAATAGGATATTAAGAATCGTAAAATTTCAAAATGGTTCAACTAAGAGAGTAATAGTTAGGAGTATTTCCATGGTTTAAAAGTTTAGGGAGCAATAAAATTACCTCAAACTTAAAGTGCCCATTTTTTTTTTTTAAACTTTTGGTGTAAATTTGTCTTTTTTTATTTTACTTTAAATTTTAAACAGTGTGTAAAAAAAAATCAACCCAAGAAAATTATGCATGAAAAAGTGAATTTTGGCTTAACAAATTTGATTTAAAAAAAAAGGTCTAGGAAAACAACAAAATATCACAATATTTTCACAATACCTTTATTTCCAACTATGGTGGATCTCAATCTAATAATTTATTATTTTATTTTGAAATTTAAGAAGCTTACACGTTAATAGTTGTGAAAATATTGTAATAACAACAAAATGTCATAACATTTTCACAATGCAATACATTTATTTTTAGTTGTGCTATATCTTAGTTTGATATATTTTTATTTTATTTTATTTAAGTTTGACCCAAAAGGAATTGACATGTGTCACAACATTTTTACAATATCTTTATGTTTACATTGTGCTTATAATGTATATTTTTATTGTAGACACCCAAAATTGGCAAATGTTGTACTCATTTGCAAAATTTGTACAATATTTACCTTTTTTTTTTTTTTTACAAATATGTATAATATTTGCCACTTTTTGTGCGTCTACATTTTACGGAGTAAACTTTCATTGCAAAAGTACAAAGTAAACATATAAAAATCATTAAAAAAAAAAAAAAAAAACTAAAAACTAAAAACTAAAACAAGCTCAAACTAAATTGGTGTACTTGAAGGAAAAGAAGAAGAAGAAGAGAGCTCACAAATTCTCCTTATTTTAAGGTTTTTAGGTGATAATATTAAATACTAATTGTTACATTTACAATACTTTTACAATAAATCTTCGGCAGTAAGTTATTAATGATTCTAATTTGAACTCACCACTAAGGCTGAGTTTGTTTTGGTGGTAAATGATTTCAGGAAATCATTAACCACCTGACCTTAGTGTTTGGAAGCCAAGGAAAATTTTAATTTCCGGAAAATATGCTTCAGTTTGACCAAATTTACTCCTTTGACCCAGAAATGGTTTTACACTCTTATTTTACCTTCAAACCATTTCTGGAGAAGAGCCTCGTACGTGCAGAGAGAGAGAGAGAGAGAGAGAGAGTGAGAGAGCGAGAGAGAGAACGAACCAAACCGAGCTTCGACCCACCACCACAGCCCATCACCGGCGCCCACGAGCCTTCGACTTCGCCGGTGCCACGAATCGACGAACCCACGAGCCTTCGACTTCGCCGGCAGCACGAACCCATAAACCAACGAGCCTTCGACTTCGCCTTCGCGCCACGAACCGATCTTCGACTTCGCCGGCGAACCCAGAGCCCAGATCACCATCGAAGACCGATCGCACCCCACCGAGATCGCATCACCACCGATCTCTCTTCCTCGCTCTCTCAGTTTGGCCGATCGGTGGATTTGATCGAATGGATCTCTCTTCCTCGCTCTCTTAGTTTGGCCGAACGGTGGATTTGATTGTGTTATTGTGATTTTTGTTTGATCGTGTTATTGTGATTTGATCGTGTTATTGTTATTGTGAAATTTTCTATTATAAAATTTGTTTGGTAACTGAGAAAATAGGTGAGAAAATGTGAGAAAGTAATAGGAAAATAGCATTTTCAAATGCAACCAAACACATGAAAACATTTTCTAGGAAAATTTGAATAATACTGCCAAACACATAAAAATATTTTCCTTTTCCGGAAAATAACATTTCCGGAAAATAGATATTTTTCGGAAAATATTTTACGACAACCAAACACAGCCTAAAATTACTTTTTTCACACCAATAATACTCAATAATAACTTACTATTTAAAATTTATTATGAAAATGTTGTGGACATAACATTTTTTAATATTAAAAGTTTTTCTTTCTCACCTAAACCCTTTTTGGCTTGTTACCAAATTAAAAAAAAAAAAAAAAAAAATGTGTTGAATAAACCAAGAATCTTGTAGCTAGAGCCATTGGCTCTCTTTATCTAGTTAGTAGATAGAAAGAGAATTCATCATTTTTAAATATTCTTCTTCTCTGTTTCTTTTTTTCGTTTTCATGAATATCATAAGATGATCTTCCTAAATTTTTAATTAGTATATAAAAATTGTTTAGTTTTTATGAATACGTGCAAAAATGAATATAGGGTAAAATATAATTTTCGTCTCTAAATTTTCACAAAAATTCTTTCATCTTTAAACTTTCAAAAGTTTGTTTTTATTCCTACACTTTAGGGAACGTAATATTTTTTGTCCTTATGTCTATATCTGCTAGTTTATATCCTATATGGCTTAATAAACTGCTGATGTGGTATGTGACTTGAACTAAATTAATTTGTTTTTTAAATTATAAACACGTGGCACGCAATAATTGGCACATGTGGATTAAAATTTTTTAGTAAGACAAAATTACCCTCACACCCACAACTTGATCCAAACAACCCAATCTCAAAATCGCCAAATATGAAATGATGAACCCAGGTACCCAACGCCATAGTCCCACTGGCCTCAATTGGCGACCCCAACCGGCAATGAAGAATTCAAAGGCAGACTCCCTCCGCTGTTGAAGCTAACAGGTACTAAAGCAACACAAAGAGTTTGAGCATTCTTGCTATACACAGATGAGAAGACTTTCGAATAAGAAAAAGAATTGCCTTCTTGGGTTTGCTCAACAAATCTTCACTAGAGTACCCTAAACTAGTAGTGGTGTAGTAAACCTTTATCAGAAACAAGAGAGGGAAGCTGCAATGTTGGTGAGAAAGCAGAAGACTTATTCTATTTTGGATGATGAAATTGATGAAGATAATATTGTTTTTGAGCATAAATCTGTAACCAAAAAAAAAAAAAAAATTTTGAAAGTCAAGATGATGATGATGATGATGAGGTAATAAGGAGATCTGTTGATGCCATTGAGCAAGATGGCATTACAACTATGGCGTTGGGGACCGGGGGTTCGTCCTTTCTGATTTGGGGATTTTGGAGACTGTGTTGTTTGGATCGGGTTGTGTGGGTGTGAGGATAATTTTGTCTCACTGAAAATTTAAATCCTTGTGTTCCAATTATCTCTAGGTCAGATACCGCATCGACACTCTGTTAAGCCGCCAAATGTCACCATGGTCACTGAATATAGGAAAAACTGTTTTAATTATCGGTTGCAATTAGGATTAGTCTAATATAGGGCTGACCCAAGGCCTTGGCCTAAATCCGAACCCCATTACAAAAAGGTCTCATCTCATGCCCTTTATAAAAAAGTTTCATCCCTATTATAAAAGCCCAAAATTTTATGATAATAATTAGAATTTTTTTGTAAAATACTATTTTGGCCTATGATATTTACCATTTTTTTTTTAATCTATAAACTTTAAAATGTTCATTTTTTGACCTTAAACTATTGAAAAATTCATTTTCCATCTCTATATTATTGAAAATATTTTATTTTTTATTCTTAAACTTTACCAAAAGTTTTTTTTTTTTTTTTTTTTTCACTCTTAAACTATTGAAGAAAATTCTTTTTTAATCCTTAATTTTGTCTTTAAACTATTTAAAATATTCTTTACAAAGTTTAAGGAAGAAAAAAAAAATTTAGGAATAGAAAACAAACTTTTGGTAGAGTTTAGGAATCAAAATAGTATTTTACCCTAGTTTGTTTTTAATATTGTTTATGCGCTATTTTTCCTACCTCTAACATGGCCCCAAAATATTTAAACCAATAGAAATCCAACTCAATTAAAACACTAAATTGTTTGGAAAAATGAAATATAAATACATTAATGATAATTAATTTTCCTTGTGTGTGTGTGTGTTTTTTTAAACTTTATAGTGTAAATGATAAAACTTCATACTTTTAAAGAAAGGTCTAAACTAACACAATACTTCTTGCTTCTTGATTGAATTCTCTTTTTGACTTTTTAACATTATATTTTTAATAAAAGTATGGAAAATTTCATACAATATTAAGAAAATTGAATGTAAATTGGATATCTTTATTATCCCTGTGATATACTTAACTTAAATCTTTTTTCATATTTTTGAGATAATTTTGGTTTTTTTGAAAATTTCAACCTAAAGAATGTTTGAATTTAAGAAATCTAACTTTTTGTTTTAGGGAGGAGCTCAAATTTTGGTGTTCTTTTTTGGAGGCCCCCAAGCCTCTACTATGTACCACCCATGAATTAAATCATATCATTGTTTGCATACTTAACTTTGTTTAAGTGCTTACTTTCGGAAGAAAGTGGGTTGAGAATTGAAGTTAACGATAACTTCAATATCCGTAATATTTGGTGGAATATTTAAGATATTAATGAGATTGCAAAGGAAACAAAATGAAAAAGAAGGGACGGATTAATGTTTTCATATTTTTGGTAAATAGTGGTAATGCATTAAATTAAAGAAAAATAAGTTTGTGACAAAATAGCTCAGAATTATTGTCAAGGTCTTGTAACTTTTCTAGTTGTCACCTCTTACTATTTTTGTGATATCAAGCATTCAAATCCCTCTTTCCCATCATAATTATTGAATTATCAAAAAGAGTCCAGTCTTATTGCTGATCAAAAAATTCTCTAACATTGTCATTGGGTTATAAAAATTAAAAAAAAAAAAAACAAAACAAAAATATATGTTTGAAGTGCTCCAAGTTTAGTAAGAACATCCGTTCGTTGATTGCCTCTACAGTAGACATGATCAATCCGCTTGTTTAGGAAAGTATTCAAGAGGCTCCTACAGTCAGTAATAGTTCCATTAGAGGATTTTTACTAAGACTATTCTTCAAAAGCTGAAAAACCATCTTTGCATCAAATTCCACATTGATGTTAGTGATGCCAAGCTTTGAGGCTAAAAGGTCATGTACAAGATCCCAGGGTTCAACCATCCATCACACTTTGTTGTGTGTCCAGTAGAAATATAGCAAAACCTTTTAACCAGTTTCCCTTACTATATATCTGGGTAATCCTCCCTCTACACGGGATAGATTTTCGAAGAAAGATACATCTGTGTTGTGTTTAGCTCTTTCTTTGGTAGGGTTAATTAGTCCATTAAATATTTAAAATGTATAATGATATCACTTTGTTTGTAACCCCAAATTAAAGCATAGGGCAAAAAACTCAACTCCTTTCCTTACACAAGCTTCATGAATTTTTCTTCTCATAATTAAAAACAAACAAATAAAAGCTTCACAAATTTTGGATCAACCACTCTCTTTGGGAACAATTTATTTAGCTTTTTTTGTTGAAATTATGCTAAAATATATTTGTATTTTTGAAAAAAATAAAAAACTAAAATTAAAAAAAGTTGTACAAAAAAACAAAAAACTGTCTTATAAGCTGGGGTCAAACACACACTGTGGAAAGAAAACACCTGGTAAGGGATGCTATTGCTAAGTTCCTGAAAATAACTGGTGTCAAACAATTTCTGCTATCCCAATCTAGCTAGTTAAGGAAAAGTCTAGGACCACATAATTTTTCACAACTTCTTCCCATAACTGTGACACGATAAAGTGTGATTGGTAAAGAAAAAATGGTGGGTCCATGTGTAAGTGATAGTTAACCATTTATAATCTGCTACGTTAGAGTTGTGGTAAAAAATTATGAAATAATTTGTGATCCTAGAACTTTTGAGAATACTAAGTATTTTTAACACACACACACAGAGAAGAAGGTTTTTTAAAGAAACTTACAATAGTGTATATCCAAAAGAGCCTTTATAGTCCTAGAACTACTAGGCTACTAGCTAGTTAATGGCCAAGCCAAGGATTCAACAAGATAAGCGTATATTCTCTTTCTTTGTTTGGTTATGCGTGGGCTAGAATATAAAAGCAAAGAAAATGTTTATACTTGATATTACTGTTACGTAGGTGATGATTTTTTTATTATTTTTCTCTTTTGTTGACTTGCAGGTAAATTTGTATATAAAGTTTTACGACTTTTGATTAAAAAGCTTTCCATTTCTTGTGCCTTTCCTTTATAATGGAAATAGTAATTTTTTTTAGAGAGTTTTAACTTATGACATCTACACTTGATCATGATTTTGAAATTCGAACCAAACCATACAGTTCGATTGGAAAAATCTTGAACCGTTCACTTTTACTGTCTATTTAACATCAAAAACCGTTCTATGCAAAAAAAAGCCAGGATCTGTACGAACGCGGTTCGCCTGCCTGGTTTTGAAAACCGTGAACAGTTCCAGCAGTTCACACAGTCCCTTTTTGTTTCATCTGTTCCAGTGAAATTCAGCTAATTCACCAATAGGAAGTTATGAACAGATATAGAAGAAGTGAAAAAAGAAAAAGAAAAATTGAAGGAACAAGGATTTGACAAGTTTTTGAGGTACTTTAGCGTCATTGATTCATAATCTTCAAATTTGAAGCAAAAAGAGACTCAATCTTCAGATCTACTGCAAAGAGACACAGAGAGTTAAGGGGAACAAAAATGAGAATGAATAATCAAATATGGCTTCAGCGGCCAAAAGGAAAGAAAGAGAAGTGGTCAAGTGGGGTAGTCAGTGAGATTATTAATGGGGATGCCACATTTTGCATTACTAGTGGTTAGAGTTTTTCTATTTTTTTTTTTTTTATATTTTAAATAAAATAAGTGATTCCTTCCTAGTGTGCCACGTTGTGGCCATGCAATACAAATATCAGCACTTCTTTGTTTAAATTAAGAGAGATGCTACGTTCATAACATTTTTATAATATTTTTATAACAAAGTACAAGTGGTTATGTTATTGTTACAAATTTGAACTTAACACTAAAATTTCTTTTTTGTCCAACAATAACAATCTGCTACTGAGAATTTGTTGTAAAAATATTGTGAAAATGTTGTGGACATATCATTTCTCTTAAATTAATGTATTCATAATTTCATAGGTGCCACATTATGGCCTTGCAACACAAATACTATTTTTTTTTTTTAATAATTAAACATGAGCACAAATACAAATAAATCTAATAAGTGGCCATATATTTGAGAAGAATAGATTTCTATATTTAATTCGGCTTTTTAGTTATTATTTTTTTTAATTTGTACTTATATTGTATATTTATTTATATTTTAAATAATTATAATGTTAATTATGACATCATCATGGTTCAACTCCGATCCGACCTCAAAAACTTTGAACCTCTTCCTTTTATGGTTCATTGAACAGTTCGGGTCTAAAAACCATACTCTTGATGATAGCTCTTTATTATCAGACCAAGACACCAATTGATTTTTGGTACAGGTGGAGATTGAATCCTAAATCTCTTATTCAACCATCAGAGAGTTTACCAGTTGAGCGAACTAAAACTCACAATAAAAATACTAAAATAGATGTTTAGAAAATAAGACATTCAATCAGTCGAACTATGATATTAATAAACCAATAAAGATATACTCATCATTTATTCATTTCTTCAGTAGAGCATATATAGTTTCCCACCATTAATTTATTCTTGGTTCATTTTCACCATTTACTATAGATATAGGTTATCTTAATTATCAATTTTGGCACTTACTTTTTTTAACTGTTACTCAAAAAATTTTGGCTTGATCGGAATTTGTCAGGTTTTGGATTATTTTTGTTAAAAATTGTTGGCTCAATTGTATATTTGGTTCTTAACTTTTGAATTTTGTTTCAAAATCATTATTATACCTTAAAATGTTTCAAAAAGATCTTTAACAACATCTTATAGACATGAAATACTAAAATGTTATTATAGAAACAAGAATTCATTAAATCGAAACTACTTCAATGACGCATGAAACCCTTGACATGGTATAAATTTTGGTTACTATGTTATTTAGTACTATGATTAGTATCCCATGTGAGATTTGACTTTCAAACAAGCCACAAAGGAGTAATTAGAGCAACTACACCAGTAAGTGTAAAATTTCCGTCTATTTTGCCAAAAAAAAAACACACACACACACACACACTTTTTCTATTTTACACACCTACTTTTACAAAACACCCACATCAGTCTATCTATTCTAAACATTTATTCAATAAAATATTCATTTTTTTATACTATCATCTCTCTCACAGACCCAACACAACCCATCCAGCCACCATCATCAAGCAACCAGCCTCTATCATCAACCCACTCAACCACCATCATTAAGCAACTAGCCTCCATCATCAACCCACCCAAATACCCATTCAACCCAGCCACCACTAATGAAATCTAAATACCCATTCAACCCAACCACCATCAATGAAATCCAAAAATCCATTCAACCCAGCCACTGTGCAACAAGATCGATGCCTTCCACTGTCTAGCCATGGAAGCTTTGATGCGTCAAAGCCCACAATGGTGCGTCAACATCGTACGAAGCTCATGAAGCTCTGATCGACACCTTCAACATCACTCCCTAGGTGCATCAAAGCCCATGATGCATAACCCCCACTAATTTGTGGGTCGAGCCATGGAAGAGGAAGATTATGAGATGAGAGAAAGAGAGAGTTGAGAGAATTGATGTGGAGAGAGAAAAAACAAGAAAAAGAGAGAGTGAGGTGAGAGTCAGAGGGACCAAAGAGAAGGAGAGAGAAAAAATACTAAAATATTAAATGCAAAGCTACAGTAATTATGCATATATGCACGGTTACTGTAGTATTTTTGTATATATAAACAATTTTGCAAGTACTGATGTAGGTGCGGTAGGTGCTTTTTTTTGGTTAAAATGTGTAAAAATAACCACTTTTTGTATTTTGCACAATTTCGCAACCTATGATGCAGTTGCTCTTAGTTTAGGTTTATGCAAAATATTTGAAGTCAATTGAAGATTATACCATTCTCCTTAATTTATCATGTTAGAAGTGTGAAAAGACCCTTTTTTTTCAAAACTCTTTTTCTCAATTCTCATATTCATGGCCAATTCCCTACCCCACCAAATTCCCACACAAGGTCCGAGATCTTCGATGGTGGGTTTGTATTTTGTAAATTTCTTTTAATAAATATTATTGTAATTTGTTTTAGAATAAAATTGTGTTGCTTAAATTTTTTTTTTTTTCTCTTTCTTTATTTATACCTCATAAGGAAAATTAAAGACAACAAGTGTAACATCCCGACCCAACTGTATAGTTAAACTATGTGCTTTAATGGTTAATTATTATTTTAAGTCACTTTCTTTTTATAATTAATAGAAGAGTATTTAATAAGAATATTATTATATAATGCCATTGAATACGAATTGTAAAGATTATAAATAATTGAAATGGCTATTTGTATTATAAATATATACTTAGTATGTGCAAAATTATATTAAGTGGTTTAAGTTATTAGATACATAGTTGTGTTTTAATTAAGCATGATGCATGAGATAGTATAGTAGAAATTCCACCCCCACATGCAACTAATGGAAATTCAACACATGTTAAGCCAAAGCATCATGCATGTTGACACATTTTATCCCCTTAAATCCCAAAGACCAAGACTTGGTTGGCCATGCAATGAAAAAACTCCACCTAATCTCTTCTTTGACTTTTCTCAAGCAACTAGAACATCAAAGAAGCCTCTCTATTCCCACAGGTCCACAAATCAAAATTCTCCCTTCACTTTACTCTCTTTTTCTCTTAGGGTCCGTTTGTTGGAGGAGTGGAAAAGTGAGAGGATGGAAAATTGTGGGAGGGTAGGAAAGTAGGAGGATAGAAAATATTTAGTTTTTCCTCTTGTGTGTTTGGTTGAAGGGGTGGAAAAGTAAGAAGGTGGAAAACTGTTTTATTTGGTTTGAGAGAAAAAGGGAAGGATGAAAAATATAATTTATATAAATTGGCTATTATACCTGTAGGGACCGGATTCGAGCACTATTCCTTGCGAACGAGTGAACTCAAGCCCAGCTGGCCCAGTACAATGAATTTATAGAGAGCGGGTTAAAGAACTAGGCCCTAGTGAGGGTTGTACAATTAAGCATGGTAATCTAAGGATCGGTTGACAAGAACTCAGACTAAAAAGTATCGAATTAGGCTCCTCAGCCACTTTCTTATATCACTTCTTTCTTTTTCTTTCCCTTGGGATTGAGTTACAAAGATTATCCAAATTCTATCATTCCTCTCCCCCCCCAAAGTCCCGTCCCCCCATTCTGAAGGACTGGTTACATTTTATATCCCCAGTCCAGTTAATCTCGGCCCTCCATGTGTCGCTTCTCTAGGTCATCATGCCAGTGCCTGTCCCATCAACCACCTTCCATCCTTTCTGTGGGTGGTAGCAGCTGAGGCGGCACTGTTCAGGGGTCATTTCTCCATTTAATGCGGCCAGAACGTCAGTTGTGGGCATTTAATGTGGAGGTGATAGTTCCTCCTGGGATTGCTCCTCCACCATGCTCCTGTGTCCAATCCGTTATACCTGCTTCTGTCTTGGACAGCTGTGAAAGTTCATCTCTGAGGACACCTTGTTCTTCCTTACAATGATCAGTGCGGGCCGAGGACGTGGTTGTCCTTGGCAGTATTACGGGCGGAAGGACTCGTCCTCGGACGCATCCTTATCCTCGGTATGGGCCTTGGGCTTAGCATAAAGTGGGCCGGGGCTGCCAAATTCTCTGGCCCCACAATAGCCCCTTAAAATTCTGCTGTCAAGATCCTCAGACTGAGAGGAGGATTTTGATGTTCTCGGGCCTCTGCTGCAGCCTGTTGGGTCTTGTCTTTCATGAGTATCAGCGCTCTTTCGCTTGTCCAAGGCACGTTTCTGACGCCTTGGTATGCGGGGTGCACTTCGCATTAAATTTGGGCGGCCTCATGTTCCCCACGTTCAACGGTGTGATGAAAATCTAACGGTGGTGATCTTCTTGGCTAATTGGGCGAGAAAACTTTGCACGGTTGTCACTTGTTTTTGGGGTTATAAATACTCATTTGAACTGATCCGCCCGTTTACTTCCGCATTCAAGAGATATTGTACACATACTTCGAATCTGGTCACGTCTTCGACTGAAACTGCGACTTCTTTTAGCACAAAAAGTCCGCCCGAGGAGCTTTTCCTCATTTTTATAAGTCCTTCTCTCTCTCTCTCTCTCCAATTACATCCTCCCCTCTTTTAGACTTCTTTCTTCGTGTCTCCTAGTTGTTTTTGGGAATGGGTAGGCTCAAGAAATTTGTTGAATCAAAAGAGGCGATAGAGAAATTCATCGCTGATTATAGGATACCCAGCACTATGGGTCTAAGGTACTGCGAAGAGGGGGAGTGGAGGTTTAGGAGGGAAGAAGGAGAGGTGGTGATTCCCATAATCGCCTTCTTAGAGGGTGGTATGCGGATCCCCATGGGTCAGGTGATGACAAGTTGCCTTAGGCATTTCCGTCTCGCCCCCACCCAATGTAGCGTCAATATGTTTAGGATCCTGGGTTGTGTAAATGCCTTAAATGAGGAGATGGGGTTGAGGCTAACCCATCATGATGTGAATTGGTGCTATAACCTTCAACGTTTGAAGGACAAGTCCTACTACATAAAGACGAGGGATAATAGTGTGTGGCTTATTCAGTGTCTCCCCTCGTCCAGCAAGGGGCTGGACCAGGACTTTCTCATCGTGTTCGGGGATTGTACGATGGCCTCCATTGTCCAATGGTAGAGGGCACGCTAGGTGGGGCACTCGGAGTAGGAGAGGGTGTTACTTTTTGGATTTTCGTTGCCTGCTTTGTTTGGCTGCTAATAGTAGTGTGTTTTTGGTTCTTGCAGATCCACGTGCTTTCGAGCGTCATTTTGGCTTAGTCAACAGAGAGGACTTGGAAAAGGTGTTGAGGGCGAAGATCTTTGTGAACGAGGCTGACAACCGAGTTAGGGCCGCTCACAAGATCCTCAGGTACGTCCCTATTCAGAAGTCATTTGCCACGCCAAAGTGTGTAATTAAGGCCAAGGATCCTCGGCTCCAGAGAATTACCGTAGTCGAGGACGGTTTCCTGATCCCGAAGAGGTCTCCTGTTTTAGAGGGCGTTCCGTTGGCAGGTTCCTCTACTTCCCACCGAGCCGTGAAGGTTGAGGAGGGAGGTGAACGAACAGAGGAAGGAGGTGCCAACTCGGGTCCTATCGAGGACAATTTCGGCGTGTTCGAACAGGTTCGCCTATCCGAGGATCCTTGTGGTGACTCGAGCGACCAAAGTTTGACCGAAGCAGACTTATTGTCGGCAAGGGACTCTTCTCGGGCCGAGATGGGTCTCAAGAGGAAAACTTAGTCCAGCTTGTTTGATTTGCTTGAAGGCCCGTCGGGGAAGCATCAGCCTAAGCCTCCTCCTCCTCCGCCTAAGTCTCAGCCTGTTCAGACCAGGTCAGCTTCCACCCAGTCTAGGCTTCCTCTTCCTCCATCTCGTCCAAGTCCGTCGTCCAGGTCCGAGCCTTCTGATCCTAAGCAGAGGAAGGATAAAGGTAAAAGGCTTTTGGGAGGGAAGCAGCCCCCTTCCCCCCGGGAGGAGGACGATACTTAGCGCCCTTCGAAGCAATTGAAGATAGAGACCCGTGGTCAGGACAAGCAAGTCGTTGCCCATCCCGAGGCTAATGCCTGGCTCCCAGCCCCAATGCTCCATGGGGAGTTTCTGATGGGTAATGCTTCTCTCAGGGATTTCCAAGGAGGCGAAGGCGCGTTTGTAGCCGACGCGCTGGAGCGGTCCCTACTACTCCCTGCGGATATGGCTGAGTTGGAGACTTTGAAGAGTAAGGAGGTCTTCCTTAGCCTCAAGCTATATTTGGAGATGGTGAGATTCTTAATACTTAAGATTCTTCTGACTTCAATTTTCTTCTTTTTTTTTTTCTTTTTTTTTTTCTTTTTTTTTTTAACTTGTGGGTTTGCTTTGATTGGCAGGCTGTTCAAGCTACTTTCAAATTGGAGGAGGCCTCCATCAAACAGGACAAGGTCGCCGACGCAGAGCGCGACAAGCGCATATCGACTAGTTGGACCCTCAAGGTCGCCGAAGCTGATCTAGCGAAGGTTCGAGAGGAGCTAAAGGAGGTAACCAAGGCTTGGGACAGCGCCGAAACAGGCCTGTCGGGTGCCCAAAAGCAGGCCCAAGAACAGACAAGGCGTTTGGCTGGGGTAGAGGAACAGCTAAAGCTCGCAAACGAGTTGATCGTTGATCTGAAGAAGCAGGTGACTGATGCTGAGGGAGCCAAGAAGGTGGCTGAATGGGCCAAAGAGGAGGCTCTTAGGGCTAAAGCTGAGGCGGACTTTGGCAGAGAGGAAGCCTTGGCTTCCAAGGAAGAAGCTGATGAGGCGGCTTATGAGGTGGGGCGACTAAAACAGAAGTTGTTCTTAAAGCCCAAGTTCCTGGGGTATGTAGGCTCTACTGCTCCCAGGTATGGAGTGAGGCCCTTAAACAAGCTGGGGTGGAGGCTTTGTCCGACCTGTGGAAGGAGGAGAGTGTGTATTATCCTCCTGCCATTCGTGAGGCTATTCCTCTGAGCTCTAAGGCCGGGGTGACTACGGAGGAGATTGATGCTGTACCAGGTGAAGTAGCCGAGGAGGTAGCGGTTACTACTGAGGTGGTTACTGCACCTTCCGATGATCCTGCCGTGGGAACTGATCTTCTCGGGCCAACTGAAACGACCAAAGGTCCAAATGAAGATACACCTCAGGAGGCAGCAACCCTCTCAGCCAATGTCCAGGTCTCTCTTGCTGAGGATACAGTTCTTTCTACGCTGCCTTTGCAGGTTATTCCTCCAAGTCAGAGCTCAGAGGGTCCTGAGGCCGCCATAAGTCAGCCGTTCGCGGGGGGGAAGAAGATTAAGTTGAAGAAGTAGGCCTCTTGGCGCCTTTGTTTTGTCTCCCTTTTTTTTTTTTTTTTTGAACAATGTAATGGCGCTTTTGCCTTTTTATTTTTTTATTTTTTATTTTTTTTATTTTATGTTGGAATGTGATTACTGCTGTGTACCTTTCATGAAATTAATATATCGCGCGTTTTGGTTTCCCTTGCTTGTTGTATACTTATGGGATTTGCTGACATTGTTAGTTTCCCCAAAGGCTTAGGTCCAAGGATCATGCAAGACTTAGATTCTGTCTAGCGCTTATTACTTTTGAAGTAACTAGTTTCCCCATAGGTTTGAGTCCAAGGACCATGCAAGACCTAGGTTCTGTCTAATACTTTATTACTTTTGAAGTAACTAGTTTCCCCATAGGTTTGAGTCTGAGGACCATGCAAGACCTAGGTTCTGTCTAGTACTTATAGTATTTGTCGAACTAGTTAGTTTCCCCATAGGTTTGAGTCCGAGGACCATGCAAGACCTTAGTTCTGTCTAACACATTATTTTTGAAGTAACTAGTTTCCTCATAGGTTTGAGTCCGAGGACCATGCAAGACCTAGGTTCTGTCTAGCACTTATAGTATTTGTCAAACTAGTTAGTTTCTCCATAGGTTTGAGTCCGAGGACCATGCAAGACCTTGGTTCTGTCTAACACATTATTTTTGAAGTAACTAGTTTCCCCATAGGTTTGAGTCCGAGAACCATGCAAGACCTAGGTTTTGTCTAGCACTTATAGTATTATTAGGGTGAGAAGCACGTAATCATGACAGACTTAAAATGTAAACCGACAAAGATGCTTTTATTAATAATAATACCTTCGCAGGTTATTTACATTCCATGGACGAGGTACAGGTTTTTCATTTTAAGTCTTCTAAGTAGTATGCACCTATTCCCGCCATAGAGGTGATTCAGTATGGCCCTTCCCAGTTGGGTCCTAGCTTCCCATGGGATGGGTTCTCGGCAGCGCCCACAACTTTTCTTAACACTAGGTCCCCTAGTGCCAGTGACCTTAGCTTTACATTGGCATCGTATCCTTGTTTGAGCTTTTGGTGGTAGTAGGCCAGCTGGATCATTGCCTTCTCCCTTCGCTCATCGATCAGATCTAGGTTCTCCCCCAGTAGCTCATTATTACCGTCCGGGGAGAAAGAGCTTGTTCTTAGTGTTGGAAAGTTTGATTCTAGGGGGATAACAGCCTCGGCCCCATAGGTCATAGCGAAAGGTGTTTCCCCCGTTAACTGCCGTGGTGTAGTACGATAGGTCCATAGGACGTGCGGCAACTCTTCTACCCATCTTCCCTTCGCGTCATCTAGCCTTTTCTTCAGCCCATTAACTATGACCTTGTTGACAGCCTCGGCTTGCCCATTTCCCTGAGGATAGGCTGGGGTCGAGTACCAGTTCGTGATCCCAAGCTCGCAACAGTATCTCCTGAAGGTTTTGCTATCAAATTGAAGCCCGTTATCTGAAATGAAGGTATGGGGGACCCCGAATCGCGTGACAATGTTCCTCCAGATGAACCTCTTAGCATCCACATCTCTAATGTTTGCTAAGGGTTCGACTTCGACTCACTTGGTGAAATAATCTGTGCCGACCAGCAGATATTTCTTGTTCCCCGGTGCCTTGGGGAAAGGTCCTACAATGTCCAAGCCCCACTGGGTAAACGGCCATGGGCTGGATAATGGGTTTAGGACGCCTCTTGGCTGATGAATGTTTGGGGCAAACCTTTGGCATTGGTCACACTTCTTTACATACTCCAAGGCTTCCTTTTGCATCTTCGGCCACCAATATCCCTGGGTGATGGCCTGGTGTGACAGGGATCTTCCTCCTGTGTGACTTCCACAGATTCCTTCACGCAACTCCTCGAGTAGTAATTCTGACGCCTCGGGGTGAATGCACAGTAGGTAAGGTCCTGTATAGAAGCGCCTATATAGCTTGTGGTCCTCGGACAACCAGAACCGAGGAGCTTTCCTCCATACTTTATCAGCCTCTGATTTCTCTTCAGGTAGGATGTCATCCTTAAGGAAACTCACTATAGGGTCCATCCAACTGGGGCTTGCCCTACCTTGGTGGACATGGGTTATGCCCTTTGCCCCCTCATTTGCCTTTTCGAGATGCTCGACAAGGATAATTAAGGGCAGGTCTCCTGCCGACGACGTGGCAAGTGTGGCCAAGGAGTCTGCATGGGTATTTCCACTTCTGGGGACATGTGACAAGCTGAAAAGGTCGAAGTCCGACTGCAGCGCTTAACTTGGCTTAAATACTCTTGCATCCTCACATCTCTGGCTTCCAGTTCTCCATTTACTTGGCCCACCACCAACCTTGAATTCGAGAACATATCCACGGCCTTTCCACCCATTTTTTGCACCATGACCATACCTTGTAATAAGGCTTCATACTCAGCCTCATTATTTGTGGCAGGGAACCTAAGTCTCAGGGACTTTTCCATGACAGACTTCTCTGGGGACACCAGGACTAGCCCTACTCCAGACCCCCTTTGATTCGCAGCGCCATCAACGTACACTTCCCAGCGCGGGGGCCCTGGAACAGCGATTGCCCTGACCGACTTTTTCTCCGTGTCCTCATTCTCGGTCACTGCTTCCAGCGGTTCAGCGAACTCAGCCACCAAATCGGCCAAGACTTGGCCTTTTATAGAGGTCCGAGGCATGTATTTAATGTCAGAGGCCCCTAGAATCTTGTTCCATTTGGCGATTCTTCTAGTGTAATTAGCAGAACGGAGCATAGATCTCAAGGGCAATTGAGTTAGGACAATTACCGTGTGCGCCTAGAAATAATGGGGAAGCTTTCTCATGGCATGGACTACAGCCAGTAGGGCTTTTTCCAAAGGCAAGTACGTAATCTTTGCCTCGTGCAGCGATTTTCTTACGTAGTAGACTGGCTTTTGGATGCCACTGTCATCCCGTATCAGTACCAAGCTTACCGCGTGAGGGGCTACGACGATGTAGGCATACAGGATTTCGTCGGCGTCGGGGTTAGACATGATTGGTGGCTGAGATAGGTATTCCTTGAGCTGCTGGAATGCTATGGCGCATTCCTCGGACCATTCAAACCCTTTCCATTTGTTAATTAGGAGGTAGAAAGGCCTGCACCTATCAACTGACTTGGAAATGAACCGGTTTAGGGCCGCGATCATTTCGGTGAGTTTTTGGATTTCTTTAGGATTTTACGGAGGCTTCAAGTTGTTGATATCTCTAATTTGATCAGGGTCAACCTCAATCCCCTTGTGGGTGATGATATAGCCCAAGAACTTGCCTGAACCTACACCGAACGAGCATTTGGATGCATTTAGGCGCAGCTTGTGCTTCCTTAGGACATCAAAGATGCAGCTGAGGTCTCCCAGGTGTTCGACACCACTTTACTTTTTACCACCATATCATCAACATAGATCTCAATGTTTTTACCCAGCAGCGGCTCGAACATTCTCATTATCATCCTCTAATAGGTGGACCTGGCGTTCTTCAGGCCGAAGGGCATCACTTTATAGTGGTAATTTCCAACGAGTGTCACGAAAGCGGTCTTCTCTTGATCATCTAGGGCTAGTGGAATTTGATGATAGCCTTGGAAGGCGTCTAAGAAACTCATCCGAGGATGTCCCGCTATGGCATCTACTAGCTGGTCTATCCGAGGCATGGGGAATGGGTTTTTTGGGCATGCCCTATTTAGGTCTGTGAAGTCTACCCAAACTCTCCATTTTACACTTTTCTTCTTGACTACCACGGTGTTGGCCAACCACTTAGGGTAGAAAATCTCCTTGATGGCCCCCGCATGCTTAAGCTTCTTTACCTCTTCTTTAATTGCTTCGGCGTGCTCCTTTGACGGATGCCGAGGTGGTTGTTGCTTTGGAACGACGGATGGGTTGACATTGAGATGGTGACAGATAAAGTCTAGGTCGATCCCTGGAGCATCACAGGCGTCCCATGCAAATACGTCAAGGTTTTCTCTGAGGAACTCGATCAAGTCCTCCCTCTCTTGCGGTGGCAGCCGAGCCCCTACCTGAAAGAATTTCTTCGGATCGTCTCCAATGATCACCTTGTCCAGATCTTCATATTTTGCTTTTTCGGTGGCTGCCTCAGGAGGCACGTCCGGGTCCTTTGATTGCTATAAGCCATCTTCAGCAGGGGCTGAGGACCCTGCATCGAGCCGATGCAATGTGGTAGCCACCATGCATTGCCTTGATGTGGATTGGCAACCACGGATTTCGAGGACATGGTCCCCTGATGGGAATTTCACCTTTTGGTGTGAAAGCTCGAAAATGTGTCGAAAACACACGAGCAGTTTAGACCCCCAAATTAAAATTACGGCTTGGTTGATTTTACACTAACTTAATGATAAGTGCGGAATAGTGTAAACACAAGCGTAAAGGCAAAACAACTATTCTAATCCATATTTAAAGCAACACAGCAGTAAAAATGAAATGAACAGGAGTAGGGAAGAAGGATGCAAACACAGATAACACCGAGACGTGTTATCGAAGAGGAAACCGAAGAACTCGGCAAAAAACCTCTCCGCCACCCTCCAAGCGAAAATCGATCCACTAGACAATCAGTTGGGATACATGGGTTAGCAAAAGACCCTCCAAGCATAGTCTACCCGATGTACCTAAGCCCTCCAAGCTCCTACTCCAACAAGGCTTCTCGGAACCGTGTCTTGTCTTAGTTATCTGGATCCCGCAACAAGCTCCATGTTGCATCTGCCATTCTAGGCTTCTTCCAATGCTTCCCAGCAACACCAAAATGTCACTCAACACTCTCAAAGGTGTGGTAAGTGTTTGGGCTATCAACCTCTCAAAGATATGGAGAATGAAGAGGGAAAGGTTGAGGAGATACCACAAGCAATTGTATAGAGAAAGGTAGGGATGACAATCTCTAATTCCCAATGTGTTTGGCTAGGGTTTTCTCTTTGAAACATTCCTCAACATTTGTGAGTAATGATGGTATATATAGGATAGGTGCAAAAATATGTGAGTTAGTCAGTACAGGCTGGCAGAACAGCTTGTCTCATGGGTGTCTCGCGGGAAGGCTTACCCGCGAGATACTCGCGAGAGACAGCTAGTCTCCACCTGGCCTAACCCTTCGCATTCCAGCACGTGCAGGGCACATGCTTCACTTCGCGGGAAGCTAGGTCGCGACATACCCGCGAGAATCCTTCAGCCTCCAAATGCTTGAGTCTTCACACACACTCTTTATCACACAACCCTTACAACAAATCCCACAACAAATACAGGGTATAAACGATTGATAATAATTACAATCAAATTTGGCACGGAATAAAAGCCAACAAAAACACAGTTGTAAATTACAATTGGTATCAGAGCGGGTACACTTGCTACGGTTTAAAAACATTAGTGTGATCCTTGACTCTTTTTGAGATGGACTGGTCTCAATCGCTCAATGTTCCACCATTTTTTGATGGGAATAATTATGCATTCTGGAAAGTTAGAATGAGAGCATTCTTATGCTCTATCGATGATACCGTTTGGGATGCGGTTGAGATAGGTTGGACTAAGCCGGAGGCTCCTAAGTCCACTTGGGATAAGGCAGCTCTAGCAGCAGCCAATGTTAATAGTAAAGCTTTAAATGCTATCTTTTGTGGTGTGTCCCCTGATGAATTCCACACGATTTCTCATATGACAGTAGCCAAGGAAGCTTGGGAGATTTTGGAGACTACCTATGAGGGTACAAAGAAAGTTAAGGACACGAAGCTTCAGATGCTTACCACCAAATTTGAAGAACTCAAGATGAGTGATGATGAACCATTTGATTCATTCTATAGGAAGCTCAATGAAATTTTCATTGTTAAACTCAATCTTGGGGAGAAGATTGAAGACACTAAGGTGGTGAGAAAAATATTGAGGTCCCTGCCTAAAAGTTTTAGAGTAAATGTTACAGCCATAGAAGAAAGCAAAGACTTGGATGAGATTAAAATTCAAGAGTTGATCAGGTCTCTCCAAACGTATGAGCTGGGATTGCCTTCCCATAAGACGAGTAAATCGCTTGCTCTTAAAACCATCACCGAAAGAATAAATGATTCCTCCGAAGAAGATGGAGTGGAGAAGGAAGTAGCATATCTTGCAAAGAACTTCCGCAAATTTCTGAAAATGAAGAATAGTGGGAAACCGTTCAATAGAGGAAAGTTCTCTCCTTCAAGAGGTGATAAGAAAGAGTTTAAGAGAAAAGAAGGGAAGGATTCTCAACCTTCTTCAGACATTGTGTGCTATGAGTGCAATGGCCATGGACATCTAAAGAAGAAGTGTCCAAATTTTCTGAGGGGAAAAGGGAAGGCATATGCTACAACGCTCAGTGATTCTGACTCTTCTGATTCTGACTCAGAAGAGAGCTGTGACGGTGAGGGAAACTACTCCGCCTTCATGACCATTGCTCATGTAGACTCTTCGGATGACTTGGGAGCACTTGTGAAGGAACTGGGTGAGCACTCTAATTCAGAATCTATTGGAATTGGGGAAGAATCAAATGCGGAAGAGGAAGAGTGTACCGCTAATCTTCAAGAAAACTACTCATTATTCCTTGAGAAGTCGGGAGAATATGCAAAGGTAGCCAAGGCAACTGTCAGAAAAATGAAGAAGGCTGAGGAAGATTACCAGAGCCTCTTGGTCAGACATAAGGAGGCAAAATGCAAGATAGAAAAAAATGAACGGTGAGCTGTCAGAAGCTTACTTAAAGATCAGATTTCTTGAACAAGAGGTGGTGCAAGCACAAGCCAAAATAGAAAGGGTCTCCTCCAGAAAGTTGGATGACGTTATCTCATCCCAAAAACATTTCTCAGATAAGTCCGGATTGGGATATGCCGGAGGGAGTAGCTCATCGGTCAAAGCTACCAAAGAAGTAAAATTTGTGAAGGCCATAGAGCCGATTGTAGAAGAGACCATCCCTGAGAATGTTAAGGTTGAAAAGAAGAATGTAATTGAGCAACAAATGGTGAATAAGCCCCGAAATCAATCTGTAGGCAGACACGAAACCAGGGCAAGATCTCTCTCAAGACCTCAACGGGGTCCTAGAACAGATTATATGTGTCACTATTGCAGACTGCGAGGACATACTAGACCAAACTGTCAAAAGCTGAGAGCAAACAACAATGCAAGCGCACCACGGTCACGAGGAAGAAGAAATGACAAAAGGTCTTGGGGTGGTGAGCAACCAAGAAGTCAAAACCATGATCCAGGAATGACGGACGTGATGAAGATGATTGGTGCCTTCACCACTTGCTTGGAGAGTTTTACCAGAAGGTTTGAAAGTCCCAACTCTCGTACCCAATCTGTTAAGGATATCACCCCAAACGCACGTGACGTGTGGGTGAAGAGGGGTACTCATGCATAAGCATTATAATATGTCCATGCATTAATTCTTTCAATGTTTAGGGACATTTGCTGTTGCATCATATCATGCATTGCTTTCATTTTAATTTTCTTTTGTCTAGTTTGAACCTGTTTTTGTTGTTCTTACTTTTCTTGCTTTGTTTTGGGTGTGTTTTAAAAAACTCAAAAACCCATAAAAATTGAAAATCTCAAAAAGTTTGATCACTTGTTTTGTGCATATCTCATGTGAGTTTGGCCTAGTACCTTCGTACTTATGGCGTAGTGCATTTACGATCTCAGCTTGATTTGTATGCACTCTTTTCTATGTGGAAGAAATCTTCAAAACTATGTGTGACTGTTGTAAATAGATCTTCAAGCTTGTCATAAATGATTGGTCAATAGTCTTGTTGGTCTAGATACTTGCATAGACTTGTGTCTATATCTCTTCCCACTTTATTTTTTATGTTTTTGCAAAAAGAGCTCTCCAATTGTAAATTTCCAAATGAAAAGAGATATTGAGCTGCAAAAGCCTGTCGCACACACTAGTATTCGACTAGGAAAAAGGGAAAGCGACTCTTTTTAATGTGTTTTATGTGGTGCTCAAAAAGGCCAAAGGCTTATCATCAATATTGAAAAATCATAAATTTCAAGCACCAATCTCAAAAGAGATGTTTTTGTCCAATCAAAATGAAAAAGGACCATCTGTTATGATTTATGTGAAGCCAAATGAAAAGCTTCTGTGTTATGTTTTCATTGTGTGGGAGGTCATATATACTCACTTCTATAATGGAGATAGTTTTCTTGATTTCGTATCAATTGTGTATGACTCGATTGAATTGATCATTGAAGTTTTGCTCTGGTTTAAGGACTATTTCACATTTGATACTCACACACAACACACAAGTTTTTGATTCAATCAATGCCTATCTCATTTGTGTGATTGTATATGTCCAAATGTGATGTGTATGCCCATGAACTTGTTGATCAAATCTAAAAAGATTTTTGTGAGTTTTATATGTTTTTGAAAGTGATTTTATACTTTCGTGTGTTTCATTTTTGGTCAAAATGCATTTTGTGTGTTTTTAATCAAAAAACTGGTTCAGGGGTTGTTTTAGGAGAAGCTCGCGACTTAGAGCTTCCCGCGAAAAGGTTTGAGGGAAATATTTTTTTCATCCTGTCACTCAGAGACTTTCGCGACTGTCTCACGACCAACAGCTTCTCGCGAAATGCTGTTTGGCAAAAACTGGAATTTTCTCAAAATCAGACAGAGAGTTTCGTAACTGTCTCGCGACTGTTTCGTGACTTAGAGCTTTTCGCGAAAATTTTGTGCTTCAGTGGCCATTTTCGCGGTTGTCTCGTGACTGTGTCGCTAGTCCCTAACCCGCGAAAAAGGTGTGTTTTCAGTTTTATATGGCTGATGTGACAGTTTTTCAAATCATAACTCCTTCCCTCGCATATACTCCCTCGAAGCCATTTTCAACCCAATTCACTATTCCATCAAAATCCTTTCAAATCAAGTATATTTTCTGCATTTTCTCTCTCAAGGTATGTTTTCTAAAGCATCATTTTCTTGTTTTTGCTTAGATTTCGTAGTTTTTTGTTTGGGGTTTTGAAAAATTGGGGTTTTTTGAAATTTGGGGTGGGTTTCTTAGATTTTGGTAAATTCTTCAATTTCTTTGATTGGGCTGAGTCCCATTTACTTGTTGTGCATCTGTATTGGCCCCTAGTGGCATTTTAACCTGTATTTAGGCAAGATTTTACCATGATCATGCATTGCTCATACTTAGAGTGTTTTTTATGCATGTTAGGTGTTTGATAGAATGTCTAAGTGACATTGTTGTGCTTAATTGAACTCAAGTGAGTTCCATTTTGTGAAATTTCATATGTTTGTCCTTAGTTTGGTCTTTGATCAAGTGTTTCATACACTTTGCCCATGATGCACTCACTAGACACACACCTAGGCACTCTTAGGCACCCCACATGCATTAGCACATGCACACACATGCACACACATGCACAGTTATTTGATTTCATGCACAATGTCTTGTTTTTCATGCATTCTGGTTATGTGTTTATTGTTTTGTGTTTTTTTTAAGCATGCTATTATGGGTCAACCATGCTATGTTTTCAGTTAGTTTAACTATGATTTGGAACTAACTTGAATCTAATCAAGTTTTTGTCTTGTGGTTTGTGTTTGTGCAATTTCTTTTGCTTTGTTAAATTGTGCAGATGTCTCCCACCAAACATGCAGCTACAAAGAAGAAGTCTTCTAAGCATGCGCGTACTGAATCTGATAACTTCAAGTCCGCAAAAGCAGATATGAAGTACAATGACTGCTACAAAGGAGCAACCATTGTCATGGAATGGGTAGTTCAATTGGAGGAGCTTGAGCACACATTCATTCCGGATGTGCTCAAAGAGAGAACTTGGACAAAGTTGCTAAATCCAGTTGGGAATGTATACTCGAAAATTATTAGGGAATTCTTCTCTAATGCTGAGGTGGAAGATAACAAGATACTCTGCTGGGTGAGGCACAAAGAATTTGAAATCACAAGGGATAGCATTCAAGACCTTTTGAAGATACGTCCTCCCTTTCAGCCAATGTCAGTTCAATATGATGAGAGATTGGGGTCTATCAAGGAAATGATATCAACTCTTGGAGGGGTTCCAAAGAAATCATCAATGGATACTCTCAAGTTTACTCAAGAATTGAGGACTTTGAGCTATGTGATGATCCATAACCTATATCCGGTCACCAACCTCACCACTCTATCTGCTCCAAGGACGAGGTTTCTCTACGACCTTTTCACTCACAAGGAAATTGACATTTGCAGCCACATCTTCCATATTCTGAAAAAGAGCATTACGAAGTAGAACTCACGAACCATAATGCCTTTTCCCTCACTGATCATGGGGTTCATTGCCAAGACGAAGCTGAAATTCCCAAATGGTCTTACTATAGTTCAAAGGGATTACCCCATTGGTGCGAATACTCTGACTCGGAGCACTGCCCACATTAAAGGCCCCAAGACTGGTGTGCATACCATTCCACCGCCTCGGGTTGTGCCAGATGAGGGTGGAGATACAGAGGAGAAGATTGACAGGTTCACTTTTGCACCAGAGACGTCAACACATCCCTCGTCTTCTGCTCCAGCACAAGATTTCAGCAAGTTTGATCAAATACTAGCTAAGATGGATCACATGTCTACAGTGCTTGACACTCACGTACAGCACACAGCGGATCAATTTGCATACCTCCAGGAGCAAATCACCACTCTATCATCTCAGATTCAGAACTTATCCTCTACACATGGATCAGACTCCGAATCCGACCAGTTCAGCCCTTTGGCCATTCCGGTCAAAAAGGGGGAGAACATTTTTGAGAGGGAGCTGATGAAGAAGAGCTTGCACAGCCTTAGGGGGAGAGTAGCTTAGAAACATAGTTGCATTAGCTATTGGTTATTGGTTTTACAGACGGGTTTATTCAGTTTTCTTTAGTTTTATAACTGGTTTATGTTTACTGTCTTATTGTTTTAGGTTTAAAGCCTTGATACTTATGCTTTGACTTCAGTATTAATTTCAGTATAATTTCAGTACTTCATGTTTATTCTCTATGCTTTGTGGCTTTTGTTTTGTACCCATGTTGCTTATGTAAGTTTTAAGGGTTTGTTTCATGCATTGTTTGTAGGTCTTTGTGGTTTGTGCCATGCATTTGCAATACCATGCTTATGCAGCCTTTATGTATGTTTGCTTGTTGTTCAATGTCATGCATTTTACTCCAAGTACATCACTCTTGTGCCCTTATAGGATTGTTCCTAGATGCATATACGTTCTATGCACTGGTTGAGTGATGAACACTCTTGTGCCCTTGTAGGATTGTTCCTAGATGCATATACGTTCTATGCATTGGTTGAGTGATGAACACTCTTGTGCCCCAGTAGGATTGTTCCTAGATGCAAATACTTTGTGTATTTAGCATCGGTTGAGTGTTGGAGTTGCAAATGATACTCTTCAAATGAGCTTATCATCTTGCATATCCGGATGTTCATTCATTGTGTGAATGAGCATAGTAATTGCTTGTGTATAGTGATTACTTGTTTGATCTTGCCATGATCTAGTGTTTCTATTTCATTTTACTTGATCATGTTATTATTGCTCTATATGCTTTTCAAGTTTTCTGCATACAATGATGTTATTGTGTTGTTGTATTTCAGGAGTTACTTGTTCATATGTTTCAAGAGCATTTCAGAATCTAGAATTAGGTGTGAGTGAGTTTTGCCTTTGTTCCCAAACTCACGTTTAAGTCTAGAGTCTGTTTTAGGGTTTTTTCACGGAATAGCCAAAGGGGGAGAGTGTAAAGTTGTAATTTACAACTATGTTTTTGTTGGTTTTTATTTCTTGTCAAATTTGATTGTAATTATTATCAATCGTTTATACCCAGTATTTGTTGTGGGATTTGTTGTAAGGGTTGTGTGATAGAGAGTGTGTGTGAAGACTCAAGCATTTGGAGGCTGAAGGATTCTTGCGGGTATGTCGCGACCTAACTTCCCGCGAAGTGAAGCATGTGCCCTGCACGTGCTAGAATGCGAAGGGTCAGGCCAGGTGGAGACTAGCTGTCTCTCACGAGTATCTCGCGAGTAAGCCTTCCCGTGAGACACCCGCAAGACAAGCTGTTCTGCCAGCCTGTATTGACTGACTCACACATTTTGCACTTATCCTATATATACTATCATTACCCACAAATGTTAAGGAATGCTTCAGAGAGAAAACCCTAGCCAAACACATTGGGAATTAAAGATTGTCATCCCTACCTTTCTCTATACAATTACTTGTGGTATCTCCTCAACCTTTCCCTCTCCATTCTCCATATCTTTAAGAGGTTGATAGCCCAAACACTTACCACACCTTTGAGAGTGTTGAGTGATGTTTTGGTGCTGCTGGGAAGCATTGGAAGAAGCCTAGAATGGCAGATGCAACGTGGAGCTTATTGCAGGATCCGGATAACTAAGACAAGACACGGTTCCGAGAAGCCTTGTAGGAGTAGGAGCTTGGAGGGCTTAGGTACATCGGGTAGACTAGGCTTGGAGGGTCTTTTGCTAACCCATGTATCCCAACTGATTGTCTAGTGGATCGATTTCCGCTTGGAGGGCGGCGGAGAGATTTTTCGCCGAGTTCTTTAGTTTCCTCTTCGATAACACGTTTCGGTGTTATCTGTGTTTGCATCCTTCTTCCCTACTCTTGTTCATTTCATTTTTACTGCTATGTTGCTTTAAATATGGATTAGAGTAGTTGTTTTGCCTTTACGCTTGTGTTTACACTATTCCACACTTATCATTAAGTTAGTGTAAAATCAACCAAGCCGTAATTTTAATTTGGGGGTCTAAACCGCTCGTGTGTTTTCGACACATTTTCGAGCTTTCATGGTGTAAGGAAGAGGTGACAGCCCCTAAGGTGTGGAGCTATGGTCTGCCCACGATTGCTGTGTATGGGGAGTAGGTGTCTACCACTATGAAGTCTACCTCCACCACTTCTGGGCCGGTCTGAACGGGTAGCCTTATCATGCCCTTTGGGATCACCAGCTTCCTATCGAAGCTCATCAGAGGGGAGTTATAAGGTGTCAAATCCTCTGGTCTTAATCCTAGCCCCTTGTAGAGGTCGGGGTACATGATCTCGGCTCTGCTGCCATCATCTACCAATACCCTTCTCACATCATAGTCTCCAATTCTGAGGGTGATGACCAATGCGTCATTGTGGGGTTGGATAGTCCCCATCTTGTCTTCCTCTGAAAAGCATAGGGTTGGGCAAAAATTCTTCCTAGCCTTCTTCGGCCCTGATTAGGACTCCTCGGCACATGTATGGGCCACAGATAACACTCGCGAGGGGCGCGCGCCCGTTCTTCCTAGCGCAGCCAAGATCACATTGATTGTCCCCGTTGGTGCCCTTAAGGCAATGTCTCTCTGGGGCTCCTAATAAGTTTGGCCCTGGCGGCCACTGGAATGGTGCAGGAGGTGCTTCAGCTTCCCTTCCCAGACTAGATGATCTAGGTAGTCCCAGAGGTTCCTGCAATCCTCCGTGGTGTGTCCGTGGTCCTGATGGTATTGGCAATACAAGTTCTGATTACGCTTCGTGGGGTCCCCGGCCATCTTATTCGGCTCCTTGAAGTACGGTTCTTTCCTTATCTTTTCTAACACCCTATGCACTGGCTCTCGGAATACGGCATTGACAGCTTGAGCGCTGGTCGGCCTGGGTTGCCCTGCAAAATCCTTCCTTGGGCGATTGCCGTTGTATCGATCTAACCTGAAATCCCTCCTCTCCTGAAGGATAACCTTCTCTTTTCCCTTGCCTTGTAGTTGGTCCTCTTCCACCCATTTATACTTGTCGATCCGATTCATCAGCTAGCGCACACTGGTAGGGGGGTTACCAGTCAGTGACTTCCTCAGGTCATGCCCCGTCGGGAGACTGTTTTTGAAGGTGTTGACAGCGACATCCTCATATTTGCCATCTAGCTCGTTGTATATCTATCAGAATCGGTCCAAGTGGGCCTTTAGAGTTTCCCCATCATGCATGGTTAGAGCCAACAACGCGTTTAAGGGTCGTGGAGTTGTTCTGTTGGTGACGAAGCGGGAGCCAAAGGCCGGGGTCAGCTGCCTGTACGAGTCTATAGAATTCGTCTTGAGATAGTTGAACCACCTCATTGCCACTGGTCCCAGGCTAGAGGGGAAGACTTTACACATCAGTGCCTCGTTCTTGGCATGGACGACCATCTTCTGGTTATATTGGCTCACATGCTCCACAGGGTCCGTCTTGTCGTTATAATTAGTGAAGGTCGGCTGCTGAAATCGCTGAGGAAGCGCAGCCTCTTCGATGTGACGGGTGAAAGGTGACTTTGAGAGCTGATCCAGTGCTCGGCTCATGGCATCGCTCCCCACGCCCTTAGGGGACGAGCTCTTACGCTTGCGCTTCCAGTAACGCTCCTCCTCGTGGGAGAAGGTCTCGCTTGGGGGGGTTTTGACCTCCGCCTATAGTCATCGTCCCCATCCTCGTCGGAAGTAGAATCGGGGCTAGGACGAGACTGCCTTCGTTGTGCATGGCACAGCTTTCTCTTTAGATCGTCTATCTCCCGTTGCATGGCCACCTTATCATCCGGTTTCCTAGACGCATGGCTTCTGACCTCTTCCAATTGCACGGTCTGGTCGTCATTTTGTCTCCGTAGCGCGTGGCTGCCTCCGCGAATGTGGCTTCCGCTGGTCTGTGTGGTGTGTGCACTTCCCTCTCGAAACCTTCCGTTCTCTTCATTTCGACCACGCTCAGGGTTGGGAAAAGTACCTTGTGGCTGTGACCTCGCTAGTTTAGACTGGTGGGATCCCGCTTTGTTAGGGCCTGTTCCTACCATGCTTGATCGCTGCCCTAACTAACGCACAAGTTCTCCCCATAGACGGTGCCAATTGTAGGGACCGAATTCGAGCACTATTCCTTGCGAACGAGTGAACTCAAGCCCAGCTGGCCCACTACAATAAATTTATAGAGAGCGGGTTAAAGAACTAGGCCCTAGTGAGGGTTCTACAATTAAGCATGGTAATCTAAGGATCGGTTGACAGGAACTCAGACTAAAAAGTATCGAATTAGGCTCCTCAGCCACTTTCTTATATCACTTTTTTCTTTTTCTTTCCCTTAGGATTGAGTTACAAAGATTATCCAAATTCTATCACTCCCCTCCCCCCCCCCCCCCCAAAGTCCCATCCCCCATTCTGAAGGACTGGTTACATTTTATATCCCCAGTCTAGTTAATCTCGGCCTTCCATGTGTCGCTTCTCTAGGTCATCATGCCAGTGCCTGTCCCATCAGCCACCTTCCATCCTTTCTATGGGTGGTAGCAGCTGAGGCAGCACTGTTCAGGGGTCATTTCTCTATTTAATGCAACTAGAACGTCAGTTGTGGGCATTTAATGTGAAGGTGACAGTTCCTCTTGGGATTGCTCCTCCACCATGCTCCTATGTCCAATCCGCTGTACCTGCTTCTGTCTTGGAAGGCTGTGAAAGTTCATCTCCGAGGACACCTTGTTCTTCCTTACAATGATCAGTGCGTGCCGAGGACGTGGTTGTCCTCGGCAGTATTACAGGCGGAAGGACTCGTCCTCGGACGCATCCTTATCCTCGGCATGGGCCTTGAGTTTAGCGTAGAGTGAGTTAGGGCTGCCAAATTCTCTGGCCCCACAATACCCTTATTACATAATATGTAAGAAATAGATTTATTTGTACTCATTAAATAATATAAAATTTACCACATTATATATGTAAATTTATGTTATTATTTTTATTATTATAATGTAAAAATTACAATAATGTACCACTTGATCAGGTCACGTTGAAAAAAAATAAATAAATAAAAATAAAAAAGAGATTGGTAAGTTATTACAATATTTTCACAATAAATCGTATGTGGTAAGTTATTACTGATTTTAATTTGAACACATCACTTAAATATTTTTTTTCATCAGTATTAGTTAGTAACAACCCATCACTTAAGATTTATTGTGAAAATATTGTAGTGGCATTTCTCAATTTTAATTTCTTCTTCTTTATTTTATTTTTCCCTTATCTTTTTTTTTTTTTTCATCCACACGTTTTTTTTCCTTTTTTTTTTTCTCCACACCTTTCCCTTATCTCTATCTTCACTTTTCCTTTTCCTTTTGTTCTTTGGCACTTGGGTCTGAGCTCTCTTCACTTTACCTTTTTTCTTTTCTTCTCTTCATCTACTCCACTAGTGCTCTCTTCACTTTTCTTTTTTCTTTTTTCTTTTCCTCCCTTCGTCTACACCACTAGTGCTCTCTTCACTTTTCTTTTTTCTTTTTTCTTTTTTCTTTTGTTCTCTTCGTCTACTCTAGAGCATTCAAGAAGCTATCTCTTTCTTTCTCTCTCTCACATAAACAAATTCTCTCTCATACACACATAGATCACCAGCAGAGAAGCAAAGATTGGCGTTCTACATGTTTTGTTTTTGTTCTGGTTTGATTACTTTTATTTTATTGTTTAGATTTCATTAGACTTATGAGAAAGATTGTTTTTGTGTTTCAAATCTTTTGATTGGGTTTCGTGTTTTTGTTTTGATTGTGGTATGTTTTAGTTTTCTGTGCTAGGTTGTGGTGTTTGGTAATGGTGCTGAGTTTGGTAGTTGGGTGGTTATTTTGCCGTGTTGGGTTGTTGTAGAGGTTGGGAGAGGGTATTTGGGTAAAAGTGCTTTCACAACACTTTTCTCTCATGACTTTTTCTCCCGATTTGGGAGGAAAAAATTTGTAGGCTTGGGAGAGAAAACTTTCACCCGGGTTTTCCACTCTTGCTATTTTCTTTCTATTCTCAAACAGTGGAAAACTCAGTTTTCTACCCTATTTTCCTTCCTATGTTTTCCATTCTTTCTAAATTCACCCTAACCAAACACAGTGTTAAGGAAAGAGCTAGAGGCTCTCTTAAGTCTTCTCTCAAACCCATGGGTCAACACCTCAAAAGGAAAACAAAGCTCCATATAATTTCTTCTTCATACTCTCTCAAAGAAACTAGAAAACTCTCTCAAGCTCTCTACCTCCCATACTTTCGGGTCCAGCCACTAGGAAAGGGAAATCCTTTCATGCAAGAGTGATTATATTCCTATTTTTCCCCTCAAGAACCGTAGACTTGGTAAGGGTTCTAGCCACTCTCACCTTAGAATCTATAATTTCTTCATGGAATTTTTAGTGATGGTATTTGTCATTTGTGAAATTAGGAAATCATGAACTTGTAAATCTATATATTTATAGTGTTTTGAGAAGCTTTGAAACGGTGTTGTTGTTTTGTTGAAGGTAGATTAGGGTTTTTATTAATTAATGATTGTATATGATTAAGGAAGTAAGAAAAAGTTAGGATGAGTACTTTTGATGTTACTGCTGGGATTTTTGCTATAAATGGTTAAATGACTATATGTAAGTGTTTTCTAACATGTCTAATGAGTGTATAAAAATCCCCATATGATTATAAGACTATTTGCAATCATTTTATGATTTTACAAGAAAATGTTTCAAAACTGCCTCTGTGACAGATTCTGTGTTTATGCATGATAAATTATGTATTAAATTGTATACAGTGAATTAGGATTCTAGGAGTAGTTCTTGTGAATTCTAAGACATATATGGTTGTAATGGAAGTGGTCTCACAGCATTTGGATCAATATAAAAATAATGGTTCAATTCCCAAGTTGCTTAAAATTCTGTCAGGACAGATTTGAGTATTCTGTATTGTATGTTTTTTAGTAAATTATGGTTTAATTCTTTGACTCCGAAATTGATATGGTATTTACTAGGCATCCAGAGGAGTTGCTCTGTAAAATTTTATACAGTTTGGATGTGAATTGATAGCCCATTTGTATTTTATAAGTGAAGCATATGCTGCTGGAATAAAACAGTGAACAGTAAAGACATGCCTAACTTTGAGGATTTAATTCTAAAGTTAGGGTGAATGTTTTGAGCTATAAATTTATATGCTCATCATTTGATATGTCTGGATTATAGATTAATTTTGTATAACTTGGTTCAAGGTTTAGTACACTAAAGGAGGGGTTTTAAACCATTCGACGGTTGTATTTATGAAGCTGTTTTGTTTAACGTGTTGTATGTTGTCATATGAGTGTATATGGTTATATGACTATGCTTAAAGGATTTTATGTTTATGCATGCATTATTGCTCTAAGCTCAAAGCACCTTTTGAAATGAAGTTGGCTCTTCTAGATATATGATATTGTTAAATATTAGCATTGATACACCATGTTGAATATGCTAGTATGGATGCAAAAGCGAAAGCATAAAGAATAGAACACAATAACACACGAGGGTTATGTGGTTCAGCCTAACGGCCTACATCCACGAAGGAAACCCTAAAGGGCTACATCAATAATATATAATAGTGTAGTACAAATTCTGTATTACAATGAATCATAACATGTGTATGTATAGTAAACTAAACCCTAGACTAATAGACTTCTAGTACAAGTAGGAGACTTGGCTTGCACACAAAGTAGAATTAGGCTTGGGCCTATGCTAATGGGCTAATATATCTCTAACACCCCCTCTCAAACTCAAGATGGAAGCTTGATGAAATCTTGAGATTTGATAAGGTTGAGATGATCCCTTCAATGAAGTTTGGCTTTGTGACGGTAGTTTGAGGAAGGCAATGGTCTTACACTGTTGATGCGACTTCTAACGGTGGCATGACTATACCGGAGAGTTTTGACGGTAGTAGCAAGAAGCTAAAGAAGATGAACGCAGCGAAAAAAAAAAAAAAAAAACACTGAGGAAGACAAAGATTACTCTTAAATATACCGCAAGGACAGAAAACCATGACCACAAAAAGATGGCTCTGATACCATGTTAAAATATTAGCATTGATACACCATGTTGAATATGCTAGTATGGATGTGGAAGCGAAAGTATAAAGTATAGAACACAATAACACACGAGGGTTACATGGTTTAGCCTAACGGCCTATTTCCACGGAGGAAACCCTAAATGGCTACATCAATAATATATAATAGTGTAGTACAAATCCTATGTTATAATGAATCATAACATGTGTATCTATAGTAGACTAAACCCTAGACTAATAGACTTCTAGTACAAGTAGGAGACTTGGCTTGCACACAAAGTAGAATTAGGCTTGGGCCTATGCTAATGGGCTAATATATCTCTAACACCCTCTCTCAAACTCAAGATAGAAGCTTGATGAAATCCTGAGATTTGATAAGGTTGAGAAGATCCCTTGAATGAAGTTTGGCTCTGTGACGGTAGTTTGAGGAAGGCAATGGTCTTACAGTGTTAATGCAACTTCTAATGGTGGCATGACTATACCGAAGAGTTTTGATGGCAGCAGCAGGAAGTGAAAGAAGATGAACGCAGCGAAAAAAAAAAACACTGAGGAAGACAAAGATTGCTCTTAAATATACTACAAGGACAAAAAACCATGACCACAAAAAGATGGCTCTGATACAATGTTAAATATTAGCATTGATACACCATGTTGAATATGCTAGTATGGATGCGGAAGCGAAAGTATAAAGTATAGAACACAATAACACACGAGGGTTACGTAGTTCAGCCTAACGGCCTACATCCACAAAGGAAACCCTAAATGGCTACATCAATAATATATAATAGTGTAGTACAAATCTTGTGTTACAATGAATCATAACATGTGTATGTATAGTAGACTAAACCTTAGACTAATAGACTTTTAGTACAAGTAGGAGACTTGGCTTGCACACAAAGTAGAATTAGGCTTAGGCCTATGCTAATGGACTAATATATCTCTAACAAATATTAATGTGAGAATGTTTGTTTCTATATGATTTGGTACATCATGGTGTTTGATGAATGTATCTAATGTTTGTGGGAACCTTGTTGAGGTGGGATTAGGATTTCCTTGATTCTAAAAGATAGGCTTTGAGATGAATGTGTAAGTTTATTCTAAGGTATAACTGATAGTAATAAGTTTTGATATTTGGTTTAGGTGTTACTAGTACCCAAGTCTAAGCTCCTTCGACTGTAGGCTTTCGGTTCCTATGCTTTTAGGTAAGAGATAAGTTATATGAGCATTTGGTAAGTCATGAGATTATTTTAAAGTATATTATGCATTAAAAGGTTTTTGATTAGAGATGTGACATATAATCATGTTTCAGACAAAGGTAGGTTCGTGAGTTCTCGAAACCTTATGTATATGATTTAAGCATATTGATGCTATTACTAATTCCACGAACATGATGTTTAAAGAAAATAATGGAAATGCTATTATTGTGAAATGTTATGCAAACTATGAATTTCAATATGATATATAAGTATGAAATGTTTTCGGGTTATGTCCTCTAGTAATTTGAACTCGGCCAGTAGAGGTTAAATTACTAGTTTTCCATGGAAAATGTTATCTGTTTGGCCATTTAAAGTAGAGGAAATGACGCTGCTCGTAACTCTAATCTGAACAAGGCCTTCTCCCCAATGTGTACGGATGGCGGAGAGGAACAAAACCTTGAGGGGATGTGCCATCAGGCCTCCCAAAGAGGACAATATCATGCACACGAGGGCACCCAAATGTGATGAGGCCTTCTCTATACAGACTTATCAAATATGAACTAACCAATATGTCATGAACAACTATATTATGTTATTGATCATGGGAGAATGATTTTGTTTAAATGCATAATGAAAAGTTAAAAGCTCTCATGAAAAGAAGTTTTTAAGGAAAAGAAAAGCTGTTCTTTAAAGATAAAAGTTTTTGAAATTTTGTTGTGCTTTAAAGATAAAGAATCTAAGGAAAAGGTTTTAGTGTTCTGTAAAGATAAAACTTCTGATGAAAGTACAAGTTTATGTTAAAAATTATCAGATATCTGTTCTTTATGAAATGTTAAGTTTTATGACCATGAAAGTTATAATATTTTATGAGAAGAAGTTTATAAAGAAAAGTTTTCTTATTCAGCAAGATGTTTCTAGTTTAAGACAAAGTTACCAATTATTTATTTTAAGTTAAAATGATTAGTTTGTAATGAGAATACATATATATTGGTTTTAAATAATCAATATTATATTTGGTGACTTTGTAAGAAATGAAAGAAATTCAATCTGAAAGGTTTTTGGCAATACTATTCTGATAAGAAAAAGGAGAACAATTATTTTTCTGATCAAGAGCGTATAAGTTATTATTATGAATAGTATAAACTACTATGCATGAATAGATGTTCTCCTATCTAATATTTATAAAATAAAATGATTTGATTTACATGCATCCTTATTAAATTCTCATGTATCTTACCTTTACTGAGTTGTGTAGCTCACCCCTTCCACTCTTTCAGTCAACAGGTTTTATTTTGGAGCAGAGGGAGCCTTAGTCGAATTTTGGAAGGAGCTAGTTTTAGTTTTATGTATAGATCCCAAATTAGCATTTGATGTTTAGCTTTGTAGTATTGTGTATTTTAGGATCTAATGATAGTTATGTTCCTTAAAGTATTAAGGGATGTATTATGTGAAATTTAGAATTCGAATAACTGGTGGATTGTGTTATCCTTTGAAGTACTATGTAGATACTCTGAATATTAAGTGAGAAGTTATATCAAGAAGTAAAGAAACAAAAATGAAAAGAAAAAGGGAAACTTTTGTAAAAGTTTTGTATAAACTAAGTTGGTTCTTGTTAATACCAGGTTTAGGTTTGATATTAGTATGCTGGTCATGGTCACAAATCCGGATGTCGGGTTTGGGGCGTGACAATGGGATCATACTAAGGCTCCAAATAGTTAACAAAAGAGTAATGCTACAATCACAAATTATTTTACAACATTTTTACAAACTGTTAATGTGGCCAATTTCTTATTGGTTTTCATCTAAGCCCACTATTAATATCACTTTTTCATTTACCAATAATCACTCAGCACATCAGCAGTTTGTAAATTTTTTTGTAAAATAGTTTGTATCTTTAGCATTATTCATCAACAAAATACATAGAGGCTTGATTAACCTAACTTTAAGATTGAGTCACAAACTAAATGTTTGCTATGGATATTCCTCCAATCTTCCCTGGACTCATATCATATCTTCCAAGAGTATTGATTCCTTCCAGCTCAACTGTTGCTCAACATATAAAATCTAATGTGACAAATTTTTTCCTTATGTAAATGTATTTTTTACCCCTTTTTATAGGAATGTGAAAGTTTTAATTTGTGTAAAACTTTAGGCCACTTGTTACAATAAAAATTGATTAATATTTTAACTTAATAATAAGAGCAATCATCATGGAAAGACTCTATAGATTGAAATTCTAGTGTTTCTTAAAATAAAAATAAAAAATAAAAATAAAAATAAAAAGTTTAGGCCCTTCTTAAAATTTCAAAATTAGTGTTGAGTATGGCATGAATGTTATCTCTTTAACTAGGTTTGGATTTTTTTTTCTTTTTTAGAGAATCCAACTAGGTTTGGATTTTTTTTTTTTTTTTTTTCCTCCTTTTTTTGAGAGCTCAGATTGGAAAAACTAAATTGCAACAAATTATAAGTACCCCTTTTGCTTTGATTAAAATACGCTTTAACTCCAACCAGAATAATGGTGGTCCCTGTGCCCCACGCCTCCTCCCTCTTGTCCTTTTTCGAAAATATATATTTAGACATTACCTTGCTTATGCTAAATTAGTGTAAAGAAAGCAAATCACATGATGTAAAACTCTGTTGTACCGTATTAGCTAAGAGAAAGATGGCTCCACTAGAATGATAACTCTATTGTCCTTTGTTAGGGGGGAAAATTGAAATTAATTCCAGATTATATAAAAGAGAAATTAGATTTGCATCAATCATGATTTCTAATTGGAGATTAGGAAAACAACTGAGAACAATTCCCCCCACCCCAAAAAAAAAAAAATGATGAAAAAAGTGACTCTCCACGTTGCTTTGGGGCTTTAAAAACAAATCCATATATATTGTGTGAGCCCAAAACGGAAGATTTAGTTTTGGAGGCCCATATCAATTTCTCCTTATGAAAACCTCCTAAACTGGCCAACAGAAAGAAAAAAGCCCAGATCCAGACTATTATTCATATTTTGTAACTAAAAGTTTCAGAGGAGAAAGAAAAACAGAACATGACTTGTAAGTTATACTGAAAATCAGAAAACCAAACAGTTCAAATTTTGATAACCCCTCAACAAGTATTGGACTAAAACAGATACTCACATGATACAAAATATGTATAATATATAGCAAACCTCACACCACAGACTATATACTGATATACACCATGTACTTCAAACAAACCAAAAAAAAAAAAAGAGCAGTGAACACTCTGTTTGAACTTATTTATATTGGGAACTAAGTCTTGAAAAACCTACATAGATTGTCTTGGAGGGTCAGAAAGGATTGACATTCACAGCGATCATTTCGATATTGTCTTGGCTGCTGCTGTTTGTAACGCGCCATCACTGCTAGCAAGGTTACCGCCAGGAAGAATTTGGGCGGTAGTAGCAGTGTTGTTAGTTAACAACCTGCGAAGTGTGAGAATAAGTGTGATGATACGGATGACCAGGCCAAGTATTTGAGCAGCGAGTTTAACATCTGAAAGAAACGACATTTGATCCCAGCAGTAACAAAAGAAATTTAATTGTATGAAATACTCTGCTATATAATTAGAAAAGTTTTTGTTAATAAAAAAATATTCTGCTACATATGTTCTCACCCGATTGGGGGAGTAGAGGCAGAGGACGATTGGATGGAAGAAAGTTGAGCCATAGAATTTGAAGACATTAGCGTCTCAATATTGGGTTTCAACTGACTCTCTTATAGAAAGAGTAGACTGGGGTCTCCATTGAGCTTGATTGATCAACTGAATGGATCCCAATTATTTGGATTGTGACTAGTGTGTATTTTTTTCATTTTGCCATTGAGCTTGGGTCCCAATTATTTTGATTGTGACTATTGCGTATTCTTTGATTTTTGCTGTTGTGTATTCTCATATTGGGCTTTGATTTTTGCCATTGAGCTTGATTGTGACTATTGTGTATTCTCATATTGGGGGGGGGGGGGGGGGGGGGGGGGGTGGGGGGGGGGTGGTGGGGGTGGCTTTGATTTTTGCGATTGAGATTGATTGTGACTATTGTGTATTCTCATATTGGGGTTCAACTTTCGGGGCCTCAATATTGGGGTTCAATTCTCATATTTCTTGGGCGTGAACCAATTTTAATTAATTCAATTTTTTTGAAACCTTTTGAGTTGATGGATTTGCCTTTGAGATTGGTTAATATTTGAAATTACCATGGGTCACAATCATATATTAACAATTGACCCATACCATTTCTATCCTATGTGGGACTTAATCATTTCATTAACTAGGTAATTTACAAGTGAATGTGAAAACTATAGCATTTATTAATGATTATTGTTCTTTCTCATCAAATCATGACTACATGTACATATTTATATATATTCTTTTGTATGCTCATATATCTATTACACATTATGCATAATATTTTAAACTTCTTGCCAACATTTTGATATCATCTCCAAGGAATTCATTCATGTAATAACTTGGAGTGTATGGGATGGAAAAACTGCATATACCTTAAAAATAATCAAATACTCAAAGTAATCTGGATACTTTCGTTTGTAAAAAAAACCATATAAAAAAAAAGTTTGTCCTTTAGGAGGTTAATGTTATTTAATGGGTATAATCGATAATGATGGTACTTTGTTTGTACCAAACATTGAAGCCTAGAGCAAAAACTCAGTACTCCTTTCCTTGTACTGGCTTCATGAATATTTGGATCAACCACTTCCTTTTGTAAAATGAACTAAACCTGTTGGCTGTTGCAGTGTTGTCAAAATTGCCAAAGTCCTATGGAAAAAAGCACCTTCCAAGGGTTGCCAATTTCCTATAAATAACTGTTGTCAAAACAATTTGTGCCATCCCAATACAGTAAAGGCCATGAATAAAAAAGAGAGGAAAATGTATATAATTTATATTATAGATACGCGTAGGTGATCTTTCAATACTTTTCTCTTCCGTTGACTTGTATAGTTGTAGATAAAGATATAGTTTCCTAGTACTAAAATATATATATATATATATATATTTTAAGAAGCTTTCCATTTATTGTTTGGATGAATTATTATTATTATTATTATTATTTTTAAGAAACAAACACACACACACAAGGGAGAGGGAAAGAGTTCTAACACAAATGCACATCACAACTCCACTAAAAAATTATGGTAACTTTTAAAGGAGGGTGGGGCAAGTTATACTACACACAACAAACTCTCTTAAGCAACGTGGGACAATTACCCATTCTTTTTTTTTTTTTTTTGAGAAACAAACACATACACATACATACAAGGGAGAGAAAAAGGGGTTCTAATACAAAGCCATACCACAACTCCACTTAAAAGCCATGGTAACTTTTAAGGGAGGGTGGGGCAAGTTATATTATATACAACACACTCTCTTAAGCAATGTGGGACAATTACCCATTCATTTTTTTGAGAAACAAACACACAAGGGAGAGGGAAAGGGGTTCTGACACAAAAGCACATCACAACTCCACTCAAAAGCCCGTTTGGATGAATTATGATATTAACAAACCTATATATATATATATATATATAACTGAAGTCTCTGAAGCTCTCACAATTTTCTATATCAGCACAATATTTTAAATAAAATTATTTTTGTTTAGTTCAAACTTAACAAGGAGTAAAACTCTATCTTTCCAACAAGTCCAACTTAAACTCAAACTCATCATTTTTTTAAACAAAATTATTTTTGTTTAATCCAAACTTAACAAGAAGTAAAACTCTATTTCTCTAACAAGTTCATCTTAAACTCAAACACAAATGTTGATAATTTATCTCCAAATTTGCAAGGTTAATCATGAACACTATAAAGCAGTGCAAAACCAAATATTTTTTTAAAAAAGTGATTTTCATCTCCATACAACTATTACCCATTCCCATACCCCGGTTACATGCCACATTACCGTTTGAGATAAGAAGAAATATATATGTTTCAGCAATATATAAGCCAAATCTGCCATTTATCCTCAAAAAAGAAAAAAAGAAAAAAGAAGCAATATATAAGCCAATATGCATCAGGTTGCTTACTTTCATCGAGAGCAGTACTTAAGAATAAGTAGGTTTTGAGTCAAATATATCATATGCATGGTTTGGGAATTGTTTGTGATGCCTCAAGCTTCGCAATGTTGTAATATGCACTCAATAATTAAGCTACGGCTTTTATTTTTTTTTATTTTTTTATTTTTTTATAATGAAACCTAAAAACTATATAGATTGATGTAATGTAATGTATGCAAAATAAATGAGCAATCAAAATATGTCTTTGACATTTTAATTTGAATGATATCTATAACTGTATATGATTTTTTTTCATTGTTTAAAGTTTAGACCTATTAAAATTTAAAACTTTTTGTTTAAAATACGTTAATGTCACAACTATACGTTTTATTTTGCATTTTGCTTGGGTTTCGTTTTGAAATTCACAATAATGTATGTAATTACAATTTGCCAAAAATAAAGACATATATAATATAACCCCAACCTATCCAGGGCTGCAATTTTATTCTCTCAAAAAAACAAAGCCAAATATCATGAAATAATTAAATCAATGACATATATTTCCTCCTAAAATCAAATAAAATATATGAGAATGAACATGTAGAAGAGCATGCACACCTATCTTTTATAATTTCTCTAATTTAGCTATTAAAAGTTTTTTTTTTTTTTTTTTCCTTTTCAAATTTACAGATCCACTTTTACAATTCACTCTACATCTCACTCTCTATTCTACAATTCATTCTATTAAAATATTAAAACGAACCCATGTAGACTTTTCTCCAAAAATATACCAGATCAGACCCAAAATACTCTAAAAACGCCCGGTGAGACCAAAATGAGCTGAAAATCATATAGTACAACTTAGAGCTGAGAAAAAGAAAGCATTTTTTTTTTTTTTTTCACAAAAATGATATGAATTACACATACAAAACCGATTACCAAGATCAAGACCACAGCTAAATATCTAATGACAAATAAACTCAAAAAGCTGTAAGGCAAAAATTAAAGATGTATACACCCAGGAAAACTACACCACGTATATATATCAAAATCAACCAAGTTCCAAAATAACAATCAAATCTGCATAAAGCCATAAATCATAAGTATATATGTATCAACCTGGTTCCTGAACAGGCAGAAAGATAGATAAACGACCAAGAACTCAAGAAGCGAATCTCTGTGTTTTCTAAAATTTCTGGTTCTATTTTATTGGCAGAACGATAAAACACAAATTATTTATTATTATTATTATTTTTTTTTTTTTAAGAAAGATAAAGCACAAGAAGTTGTGTACACATGTTTTTTCAGTAATAATTTGAAGAGAGAAGAGACAAGTGCAAGTGTGCGACAATCTAGATGGCTAAGTCGGAAAAGACTCAGCCGCGTGTGCAGGTGCTTTCTTTACTCCTTTAAAAAGTCTACCGGAGATGTTAATTTTTGTGCTATTTATTCTCATGTGTTTGGGTTGATTCAAATGGTTTGGATTGGAAGCTGACGCTATAGCCTATAGGTTTCACTCGCTTCTCACTTCTAAATTCTATGAATCTGTATTGTATATGTGTCTGTCCACTAACCCAAATTCCGCAGTTGGAAAGGAGTTTGTTGTACCACATTGGAAAAGAAAAACTTGGCTCAAATGGACTATGTTGATTTGGGGCCCAAAACGGAAGATTTGATTTTGGAGGCCCAAATCAATTTCCCCTATCAAAACTTCAACAAGTTTTGGAGGAAAAGAAAAACAGAGCATGACTTGTACTAAAACAGTCAGAAAATCAAACACTTCAAATTTTCATAACCGCTCAACAGAGGATTAAAAGGTACAACAAATCCACACAACATATATTCTACAAAATGGGAAAAATAATACATAACATAGCAGGAAGTAAATTGCAAACCTCACACCACAAGAAAATTCAATTCAAGCTACGTAATTCAAACAAACCAACAAAAACAGAGCGTGGATAACAGTACACTCTGTTTCAACTTTATGTATATTAAATGATGTGAAGCCAACACAGTATATTGTAAATTTCACAGTAATAAATACCAAATCGTTGACATATATAATATGTTATTTCCTCCTAAAATCAGATGGTATACTTGTTACACATATAATAAAGCTACTTGGAATAACAAAGACTACATTTATTAGGAACGGTGGAGTTGGTGAAAGTGGTATTAAACGTAGAAGATAGGTTTTCTCGAACCGGTGAGTTTAGATGTTCAGTTCCTCGTTCACAATTACATCGTCTTGGCCATTGGCAGCATCACCTTCAGCAACAGTAAGTGGGATATGGTTTTGGCCATTGGCAGCATCAGCAAGTGGGACTTCGTTCTGGTGGTCATTGGCAATAACAACAGGTTGTCTTGCAGTCCAAATGGACCAAATCCTTCTGCATATGCGTATCAGTAGTAGGAGTAGAACAACAAAGTTGACAAGGGACCCAACAACATTATGAATGAGTTCTAGGACTGACACAACTTGCTGGAATCTGAAACAAAATGGAATTGTTAGAATAACAGTAAAATTGACAGAGCGTTAATAATGGGTTCTGGGGAGAAAGAAGTTGAAATACTTTCTCACCCTTCATCTGCCATTGAGATTATTTGGTGAAGATCGCTTATTAACCGTAGGAGTAGAACAACAATGCGGTCAAGAGTCCCAAGTTACTCAGAAACGAGTTCTAGGACCGACTCAACTTGCTGAAATCTTTTAAAAAAACAGATTGTTAGAAAAAATTTACAGAGCGTCAATAACGGGTTGTAGGGAAGAAGAAGTTGAAACTCTCTCACCCATCATGATTCATGTGCCATTGAGATTTTCTAATCCATTTTTTCAAAATTATTCTTGATGTGTTCTAAACAGAGTTATTTACAAACAAATTAAAAAAAAAAGGTCAAAAAATAAATAAACATATAGCTACTACTAACATTATGTAACTAAATTAATTCTGCATTAAAAGTTTTTTTTTTTTTTTTTTCCTTTATGAGTAAGAGGTCTCAAATGGTCAAAATGTAATTACCAAATACCCAACAATCGGATAATTTAGTTGATCAATGATACCATTTATAACCAAAGCTGGTTCCGATCAATATATATTAAATTGATTAATGAAACTTTCATAATATTGATGAGAATGAGAATCTTTTATTCCACCTGTAATATTCCATTTTTTACACTGGTATGCATTTTCCTAAACAAGGGGGAAAAAAATCAGTATATCAATATATCATGTGCATGTAAAAAAAAAAAAAAAAGTGTGGCAAATTACGATTGTTGGAATAGAAAGTAGACTAGTCAGATTTGGACATGATTATATTGATATTGGGGCAACCTTTTTGTTCTAACAAAGATTTGTTGATCTACACAAGTATTAATGTAGTAAGTGGTTAAGAAGCAGTTTGATGTATCTATTCTAATACATTATATAGGTATATGTAGGTACACATAATTACACACTAGCCATGATTTTTAAGCAAATAAATTTTTTTTTGTTTTTATTTTTTTATAAAATAAAATTGAGGGGGTATTTGAATCCAATATTTGTCATGGAAGAGATTAGACACTACCACTAAATTATAAAATCAATGACAATCAAATTATGATTTAGTGCAGAGTACTCAGACCTGTTACTTTATATAAATAACTTTCTCATTTTTTTAATACCCATTCTTTGTTTTGACAATATAGTACCAGTTTAGGCTATTCTAACAAAATTAATCCATGTATCTTCTTTATTTAGTGTTTCTTTATGATAGTTTAAACTTATTGGCTTAAAATATAAGTCAACTAAAAATACAATTTTAATTAAAAAAAATATTAAAGCTATAAAAAACTATACATAAATTAGATACAGAAGTCAGCTTATAAGCTGAAACAAATGGGCACTTAATGAAATTTGATCATGGGAATCGAAACATGAAACTGGAGGCAAAGAGAAATATTTTATAATTAGTAAAGGTAACAACTATAATTCAGCCAACTTTCAGCAAAAAGCCAAAAAAGTTGATTCCAAAACAGACACCAAACTCCTCATTGGATTGACCAAGATCCTAAGCTACTGAATTACCAAAGCTCAAATTTTAGTCAGAATAGAAAGAATTTTGATGGACTCCACTCAGCAAATTCACGTAGGAAGTTGCTCTAAATGTGAAGCAAAAAGAAGATGAAAAAAGTGACCCTTGAGTGTGGATTTGGCTTCTATTTCAAGCACCTTAATAACAGCAAATTTAAGTCTAGTGTGAAAATTAACAAATCAAAATTGTCTTTCAGACTTCAACCTCATTTGAAAATTGAACCAATGTCCATGTTTAGGGATGACAATGGAGTGGGGAGAGGCGAGGCCGAAGGATCAGGTCTTCCCTCTGCCCCACATAGTTTTGTCTTGCTCTATTCCCATCTTGCCCCACATGACGGGAAAAATTTTGTTACCCCATGCCCTCCCCTTGGAGCCCCGCAATGTCCTTGCCCACCCTCATAAAACTTTACTTTTAGTTAATTTGCCCTAAAACTATTACAATATTTTTTAATAAAACTATTTCATTAATAAAAATATATTTGAAATTATAACTAAATCTATCCCATCAAATTCAAATCAAACTAATTTTTAACAAAAACTGAAAAATATTATCCAAGTGTTTAACAAAGACAATATCACAACAAAAACAAAATCTCATAGTATAATAAATAACAAAATAGAGGTAGAAGGCCACATTAGATAAAATAAAATAAGCTAATATTGATATGTTTATTTAAATAGTAAGGTTTTAAGGCATGAAAAACTTACAATTATAACATTTATTAACACAAGGTGGGGTGAGATGAGTCTAAAATGTCTAAACTCATCCTCACCTCGATCTGTGGTGCGGGGCTAAAATCTTGCCCCACCACCTTTATGGGGCGAGAAAAATTGCTATCACGTTGATATGTATGTCTTTATCATAATTTGTACAATCCCTTATTAAGGCCCAATCCTAGGCCAAATTCACTTCAAGCTCAACAATAATGGGCACAAGACTCTCAATCCAAATAAACTTGTTCCCTTTACCCTTTTCTTTCTTCCCCCCCCCCCCCCCCCCCCCCCCCCCCCAAAAGGGACTTTTTAATTAATAACAATGTATTCAATCAAACAGCGAATAACTAGAAGTTTACACAATACAGAACAAGCTGAATTCTAAAACCTGTAACAATGTCATACACTAATTTTTTTTTTTTTTTTTTTTTTTTTGAGGCTTTATATCTATGAGAACAATTTCTGCCTTGCTAGAGGGATCATAAAAATAATGTCAATCATTCCAATGGTAACACAATAGCAAGGAGTAGCGTGGTATCCAATAAAAATGGATGTTGGATGTTGGAAGAGTAACACAATTGTTAATTAACTCTCATATTTATAAGAAGAAAGAGTAATAATACTATTTAGAGTAAGTAGCACTCCCTTTAAGCTACTCTAATTTTAAGCATCTTGACACACTACTAATGTTCATGTAAAATAAAAAAGAGTAATGTTGAGGATATAATATTTTTTAACTGGTAATTGTTGACGTAACTGGTTATGATTAGAATAATATTATTTTCAATCAACTTTATTACTAGTTTCTCAAAAAAAAAAAAAAAAAAGGGTTCAATAAGAGTAAAAATTATTTCATAACATGTGAATAAAGATAATAATAATTGTGGATAAAACTTAAAGATATTTCAACTACTAAATAATATAAAAGTATCTAAACAAAACTTATTGTTTAAAAAAAACTATAAAATCAAACTAAATTAAGAAATTTCTCTAAAATTTCATAAAATTACATCTTCATACTAGAGGTCTTATAATTTTTTTTTTAGTTGGATGATAAGCTCAAGTTTTAGCTCTTGTTGTAAATAAAATTAAGTAAACTGTTAGAGATATATTAAACATATTAGCTCAATGTAATAGGTTCAAGCTCACCTATTATGTGTGCAAGAAAAATCTCCGACTTGTACGAGCTAGTAGTCTAGGGTTTAGTTGTCTATATATATACTCATGTTATGGTTATTGTTACACAACCGTTGTACTACACTTTTACATATATTAAAGATGTAGCCCTTTAGGGTTTCCTTAATAGACGTAGGTTGTTAGGCTGAATCACGTAACTCTCATGTTCTCGGTGTTCTTATTCTATACTTCCTTTTCCGCATCCACTCTAGCATATATAACATGGTATACACATCGTGTTGCTAATATATTTAACATCAACAATCCTGAAATTTTGATATTCAACTCAACTCGTTTTGTTTTCAACCCTACTTTTTTTGAGTTGCTTTTGCTATCCATGAAAGAGGCAAGTTGTTATTTCTTTGTTGGTTCAAAGCTTCCCACAATTTATTTATTAATTTACTTTTGATATATATGATAAGTTTGAACTTATGACATTGACTTCAATTATGATTCACTTTTATTATCAAACCAAGAATAAATTGAATTCAAATTTAGGTCTTTTATATAATGACAAAAATATATATATATATATATATATCAATTAAGCTAACTAGGATGCACACAATTTATTTATTTCTAGATGTTTATTTTTAGTTAGCGCTAAATTACATAGAAGTTCTTTACTATTAAAGTTATTTTTATTTTTTAGATAATTTTTGTTAGAAATTGTTTTGTAAACATGCTTGTCTCTAGAGAGTTAATTATACATTTGAATTGGGGATTTGGTGTTAGTGGGTTTGCTCACTTTCCCATCCATTTAGGAAAGAGAAATGTTATATTCATAATATTTTCATAACAAATCATAAATAAAAAATTGTTATCGGCTGTTACTGCTAGGTAAAAAAATAATTTAAGTTATGAATTTAAATTAGAACCAATAATAACATACCATCTATGATTTTTTTACGAAAATATTGTAAAAATGTTATGGACGTAGCACTTTTCTTTAAGAAAACAATTGATAACCATTTTGGAAAATTGATGGAAAAAAAGTAACCTCAACATGAAGATTTGGGGCTTCTATACAAATCTATCCAAGTTCACACAGTTTATTTTGTGAGCCCCAAATGTATCGGAGGCCTAAAATGTTTACCTATACAAATTAGGTTCCCAGACGGGCCAAGAGAAAGAAAAAGGCTTGAATCAACGCCTTTTTTGTTGTTGTTAAATTTTAAATGAATTCCTTATTATTCATAAACCTAAGCAAGTTTTGTCCTTAAAATAAAATAAGGCAAATTACAACTTACTCACTTGTGGTTTGACCAAAATTTAAGTTGTTTACATGTGGTTTAAAATTTGATACTTTAGCCACCTGAGGTTTGACCAAAATTTAAGTTGCCTACTTGTGGTTTGAAATTTCATTATACAAGTGTTCCGCTGTATTCTTTTTTATCTTATTTGATCTTGTACTTTTATGTTTTTGGTGGAGAGAGACATAAAAGTGGAGCAAAATTACATATTTAGCCTTGTTATTAATAGAGTTGGGTTACAAAATTCTAACTAAGCTAACCTCAGGTGGGTAAAAAGTCAAATTTCAAATTACAAGTAAATAACTTAAATTTTGGCCAAACTACAGGTAGGTAAGTTATAATTTGCCCAATAAAATAAGTGCATGACTTGTACAACTAACAAAGCAGTATTTTTATTCAATTGGTGATAAGAATTGTATTCCGATAATGCAAAAACAGTGATCCTCCATGTTCACGACAATTTTGGGAAGGTGAAGAAACAACCCACAAACGTTGACTGTTTAAAATCCAATTAGATTTGGGCTTTTCGATTTTTACGCTTAATAATTCACTTGGCACAAAATTAAAAATAAAATAAGACATGCGGCGTAAAATTAAGAATCCAATTAAAATCGAATTATATTTTTTTGAACTTTATTTATTAGTGTGTGTGTGTATATATATATATACACTAGTTGCTAACTGTGCGATGCATGGAAAGGCTATTGACTTTGAAAAAAAAAAATCCAACAATGAGTAAATAGACATTTTGCTAATTAGTATTTTTTTTTTAAATGAAGAAATATTTAACTTCTATACTTTTCCATAGTTCAGAAGTGTTGTCTAACATTGAACGTTATTGAGTTGCAAGTGCATAGTTACCGAAACCTACAAAGTAATTTACAATTCTTAAATTAATAAAGCAAAACTCCCAATAGTTATATATACATACACATTCAAAACTAATATAAACTACAAATATATAAACAAAGACCATGATATGAGGACGACACACTAAGTTTCAAATTTGAGTAGCAATATGACTTTCTCGTAATAATAACAATATAGACAATCCAAAACATGGAACAATATTAAAATTATAATACGTAATTCCATTATCTTTTATGTTGAATCCAAACAAATATTAATTAATTGAAATTAATCCAAACAAATAATTAATCAACCCAAAATCATAGATTTTAATAAAAAAACAAAAAATCACATGAACCTAAATAAAAAAATATTTAAGGTGAAGAATTAAAATCAACCTACTGAGACGCAAATCCCAAAAACCCCAAGACTTAAAAATTCAAAATTTATAGTATCTCCAAATTCTACTTCAAAACCAAACCAAATTCAACAAATTTATATATAACATACCAAATAAAAATTTATCATTCCCTAGGCTAGAAGACATAAGTTGCAGTTTTGATTTTTTTTTTTCAAAAAAATAGAGATACTTCATTTGCCATGTACAATATAAAAAAATAATTAGTAGAAATTCAACCCATAAACCAAACCCACGAAAACAATGTCAATACAAATATGGAGATTAACCCAAATACTCAAAAGAAAATCAATTCTAAACATAACAAAAGAATAAGATAGAAAGAAAATCTCAGGCACATATGAAAGCAAATAAAAAATTTGACATAGAAGATAAAATTCATTAATAACAATATAACAAATATCCACATATGTTGAATTGAAATTTTATTAATAATAATTTAATAAAAGAAGAAAGTTGAATCAGATTGCTTGCATGCTTTTTTTTTTTTTTTTTTTTTTAATCCTAAAGTGAAGTTAAGTTTAGGGTTTTGAGGAGGGAAAAGAGACTCCTAACAGGGGTCCTTCTCTCTTTTTTTTTTCTTAATCCGAACTTTTTTTTTTTTTGGTTAAGTGAGTCTCTCTCTCTCTCTTTTTTGTTTTGTTTTGTTTTTTTTTTAAATCCTAAAGTGAAGTTAGGTTTAAGGTTTTGAGGTGGTAAATGTTAGGACTTTGAGGAGGGGAGAGAGAGTTCTAATAAGAGTCTCTCTCTCTCTCTCTCTCTCTCTCTCTCTCTCTTAATCTAACGTGAGTCCTTTTTTTTTTTTTTTAGTCCTATTTTCTACATGAATCTCTTTAAAATAATTTTATTTAAATAAAATGATAATTTTATTTAAATATTGTGCTGACATGGAAAATTATGAGAGTTTCAAAGGATTCGGTTTATATATATATATATATATATGTGTGTGTGTGTGTGTATGTATAGATGAGACGGACTTAAAAGAAATTGAAAACAATAGAAGAAATCAAAACATACCTTCAATTATTGTGTAAGTAAAATTGAAGTACCTTTTAATAGAAGATGGGGTTTATCTTTTGAACTTCTCAAACCATGGCTAAGGGTAGAAAATGGTTTTTTTTTTTTTTTTTTATTGTTTGAGATTGTCAAAGTCAAAGCAGAAGGTGGCCGGTTTGTATAGGAGGTTTGGAAAAGGAATTAGATTCTGCTTCCATACACTTCCAAGGTCACCGAAGAATTGGTCGAACCACGGAAGAAAATTTGGAATTTTTCCATTCAGCCCACTAAATTAAGGCACCTAACGATAATGTCTCTCGGTGGATTAATGTCGTGGCACGTAATAAATTCTCCACTGGATACTAACTTGTCAATGTAGATAATTAGTTCCAAAAGTATTTTAATAATCCTTTACTCATATTATTTCCATCGGATATTGAGCTTGACTATGCAACAAACTATACACACATAGTCACAGTATATATATACTTTTGTCAGTTTGTGTACTCAAACAGATCACCCAGTTTTCAGAATATTTTGAATCAATTTAAGAGGGTGTAACGTTAAGTTGGTTAGCATACCGTGAGATTTTTAAAAAGTGAGAAAAAAAAATTTTAAAACCCTATACAACTTTGTTAAAAAAACCCAGCAGGATCATTTGATGAACTTAAATTCATGGGCAAGGTGGGCTTAAAATTGATGGAACGCTCTTGAATCCTTGATATGGGATTTCCAATCCTAGATGTATGAGAGGAGGCAGTATACCTTGTTATCCGTACACTACCTCCCACTCACAATTGTGTAAGGCTGTGTGTGATTCCCATCAAATATTTTCTGAAAAATAGCCTATTTTCCAAAAATGCTATTTTCGGAAAATGAAAATATTTTTAAGCGTTTGGTTGTATAATGAAAATTGTTGTAGAAAATATTTTCATGTGTTTGGTTCTATTCTGAAAATACTATTTTCCTACACAATTTTCACATTTTCTCAGCTATTTTCTCAGCATCCAAACAAATTTTATTACAAAAAATTTCAAAATTACAGCAAACTCCGGCAATCAAAAGCAAAAACAAAACCAAAGAAAAAAAATATCAAATCTGGTCAGAGGCGATGGATTCTGGGTTCGCATCGAAGACGATTGACGGTGCGACTTGATGGGTTCTGGGTTCACCGGTGCGAAGGCGATGGGTTTTGGGTTTGTGGCGAGATCGCGCAGCAGAGATCGGGGTTCGCCGTTCGTGGCGAGATCGCACGGTGCGATCAAAGGCGATCGAAGGCGAGAACGACGCGGTGCTCCGGGTTCGCCGGCGACGTCTCCGGCTTGATCTAGTCTGGGTTCTTCCTCTCGCTTTCGCTCTCTCTCTCTCTCTCTCTGGAAACCATTTGAAGTGAAAATAAGGACGGAAAATGATTTCAGTGGTCAAAGCTCCTTTTTTTGGGTCAAATGAAAATGATTTCTGGAAAATTCAATTTTCAAAACCAACTAAACAGCCTATAACACAGCCTAAGTCTCACAGCTGGTGAGTTCCACCAGCTATGAGTGTGAGGAAATATACACCCGTAACATGGGGTATTTTTCCGTATGAGAGGACATGTCATGTGAGGCTTATGGCGAGCAATGGACATAAAGTGGGCTATGATATGTGATCAGAGACAAGATATTTTTTTGGGTAAGAATGAGAGACAAGATTTTCGGATTCACATCAGGTGCAAGTGCAATACCCCCATTGCACTTGGTACAATACCTCTATTTTCCTTACAATTTTTTTTACCTTTTTTTACTTTTTAATTTTAACATTTTAACTCTTTTTTATTATATTTTATTTAATGGCTGAGGTTGAAAATTGCTTTTTCAACTTTCGATTTCAGCCATTGATTAAATCCTGATGTGAATCCAAGATTTTCATCTTCTACTGACTGCCTTTTACAATTTACAAGTTACAGTCAATTCTGTTTTCCATTGTCAAAACTGGAGGCTGTGGGCCCTAGCCACTAGGCAATAAATTAATCAAGAGGTCACTTTTCACACCGTCCGAATTTGTTTGATTACTTGTTAAGCAACAGCCACCATTTGATGTTGCACTTTTATTATGATGGTGAGATAGCGGGAACCTCTTGGGAAGTCATTTTGTTCGTTTCTTCCCCCACGTTGGGCCAGTCTTGGTTGGTCTAATGGTCTATTACTTTGTTTCCGAGTCTTTTGACAATGAAATATTAGTTTAGGCTATTCTAACTAAATTAATCCATGTATTTTCTTGATTTTGTGTCTGTTTAGGATAGTTTAAATTTATTGGCTTAAATATAACTTGAATAAAATACAATTCCAATTTGCAATTTAAAATACATTAATTAGCTTAAAGCTATATATAAAAAAAATACATTAATTAGCTTAGAAGAAGTTTGCATATAAGCTTAAATATAAATGTGCTCTCAATGGAATTTGATCATGGGAATGGAAACATGAAACTAGAGGCAAAGAAAGAAATTGACATTAGTCAAGGGTAAAAAGTAAAAGAGCCTTAGAGAAATTTTTAGGAGAGTGAGGGGATGGAAGACAAATTGGAAATTTGGAACTCGTCATTGGATGACCAAGATCCTATGACCAAAGCTCAAATTTGAAGGAAGTAATTTTAATCCTGATACATAGGCTGTTTAAGCAACTGCAGCATTATAGTCTCTGTATCTAGTTGCGGATAGAGCCTGAGTTGTCCAAAACAGTTTTCTAATTGCAACTATTGATTATTATGGTGAGCAAATGGGCAATTTTTATTTGGTTCCTAGGGTTCTTTTTGCTCGTGTCATTGGTGGACTACCAGAACAAATAGTATAAGAGAGGTCAAGATTGGTAGTGTAAGCTATGTGAACATGGCTAGCTGGGTATCTTATGTATTGCTGAGTATTTAAGAAGTTGGTTATAACTTTTAAATGGTGTTCGTTTCGTTGATTTGTGATGTGGACATCTAAGGGCCAAGGCTCAGGTATAGTTAGATGGCAAAGTGACGGTTCATTTGGGGTACACAACAAATGAAGGGATATGAAGATTATGATCTTATGAATAAAGATAATCATAAAATTGGGGGAACATATCTAATCATACCCCGAATATTGAAAATTATTCTACTAAAGAGTTTGTAACTTTTGTTTTTATCTCCCTATGAATGGTATCAAAAAAGAAAAAAGAAAAAAGAAAAAAAAAAAGAGTTTGAGCCTATGATTGCTCTTAGGCGCACTAAAGTTCTTTCCAAGGATAGCCCCAGAATATCATATTTGGTAAAGATTATTTTTACCAACTTATTTTACTATTTAACTTATTTTTGGTATTATTCATGGGTCTCACGGCATTTTTTGATACTATTTATAGATCCTATTATATTATTTTTGCTAACTTTTACTTTTATTTACAGTATTTTCAGCAACAAGTTTTCAGTTTCAACAAAATAAACGGATTCTAAACGAACCCTAAGACTCATTAACTAAATTATCCAAATAGGTCTTTACACATTTAATCTAAATGTTTAATTGGGTTGGGTTAAGACTTATTCAAATTAAATGGGTTATAAGTGAGTTTATAGATATAGATAAAAATTGTCATCCCAAATAATACCACACAAGATAGGAGAGTATATACAAAATATGACGTATTTAATTTGAGTGTAATAAAAATTTGCTTGTTTTAGCCGATATTTGTAGGTACAAAGTACAAACTTCAGAGTTTATACCGATCATATTTCAATATTTTAATTTTTATCAGGTATTATATAGGTGTTTGGACACGTGGGGTTTGTTTATTAGTTGACTTAAGTCAGTGCAGTTGGTGGCTGTAGGCGAGTGTATCAATAATTTCTTTAGGGAAAAAGGAAATCACATTATGAGTGACCTGCTTGGAAATGGCATATATTGTTGAATCTATTGATCACTTTTTAACATGAAATTAGGTACGAATATTCTATCAAAATATCAACAAAAAAAATCTACAAATATTAAAATGAGAAGGGTAATTACGGATTCAGAAATTTCTTGCTCACGAAAAATTATAGATGCTCTCTTTTTGTGTATATTGATAAAATAAAGTATTCACCTCTTATGTATTATTTAATAATTGAACCTTTTTTTTATTATATATATAAAAAAGAGTGATATTCTAACATTTGGTCACTCTTTACCTATGAAATATTTTAAAAAGTAAAAACTTTATGAACTAATAATATGATGAATTGAACTTGAGACTTTTGAATTTACTTCACATTCTAGATCAATCTACCCACCACCCAGTACTCCGTTGGATTGAGATCTCATCATTAAACTTGGAAGAATGCATCAAGCCAAGTAATAAAAGTTTTGGTCTTTAAAATTTTATGACCAAAAAAAAAGTTACACTTATGTTAAATCAAATGATATCAAGTTTCTTCTTTAAAAAAGGAAAAGAAAAGAAAAAAGATTTTTTTTTTTTTTTCGAGGAAAAAGAAGAAAGAATTGATTTCAAGGTATCAACATCTTGGAAACGGACAATTTTGTTGCACTGTTCAATACAAAATCAAAAAGGAATATCGTATTTATTTATTTGATTGTAAAGCTAAAATAAGTAAATAACTATTCCGAAAATAAATAAATAAATAATCTAAGGAATATCGTATTTATTTATTTGAGCAATAATTAATTAATTAGAAAAGTGGCACAGTTATGGTAGTACATGGGGGTACGTGTTAATTATTAAATATATATATTTTCATGTTGGTAAGCATTAAATTTTCATTTATAATCTTTCTCCAAAAAAAAAAAAAATCATTTATAGTTAAACATATATAAATTTAAAAATATTAATAGATAATAAAGTTAATCCATAGTCTTTAAATGATGTTTAGAATACATATATGAATGTTGGGCACAATTTTTTCTTAGGGGGAGAGAGAGAGAGAGAGAGTAAGCACTGGAAAGAAAAAATATATATATATATATATATATATATACTAATATGTGTACTGTAAATTTGAGAACAAAAAATTATGAGAGAAAAGAAAACAGTATTATGTAAAAACTGTTCTGCACAATAATTTTAAGAACATAAAAACTGTATTGTGAAAACAATTTGTCGATCAAGTAAATAGCTTCACATGCTAGTGATTAGTGAACGATCGTCAATCATACAAAATAAACACACACACAGAGCTTGGCATTTCTTGCAATTTGTCAAACAAGGTACGGTTTCACATGCTAGTGAGAGAGAGAATGGAAAGCAATTTATCAAACAAGGAAAAACCTTCACATTCCAGTGAATGACCGTCAATCATGCAAGAAGAGAGAGAGAGAGGGATTCTCATTTCCTCACGTCAGCCGCCTGCATTCTTAGACTTTGGTGACAAATTGAACCGATGAAGAATCATCAATCATGCAAGAAATTGAATAGGTGTGAACAAGTAGATCAATTTTTCCACGCCCCTAGCAGCACTCCAAGAAAAGGTGTGATCATGATATAAAGTATGGAAATTAAAGACAAACCTTTGGTCTCTTTTCTTATGTGTTAAGAATCTAAGATAGACTTATCAAAAAAAAAAGAATCTAAGATAGGCACAGGTGTGGCTAGGAGTCTAGGTGTTTTTTTTTTTTTTTTGGACAAAAGTGATAGAAGTCTAGGTGTTAAAAAGCAGATGAATTTTTCCATGCCCTACCAGGACTGAATAATAAAGTAGTCTTTGAAGGAATTGTGACCACCCATTTATCAATTTTGCATCTGAAGGACAGTGAGAATCCTCGTCAGCACTCACAATTGAGGAACCAAATACTACTGCCGACGGACCAAAACAATCAATCGTTGCATTAAAGTTGGATTCCTTCATCCACCCTTTCCACTTTTATCTAACCTAACCCAAATTTAATTCTCTCAAAATAACAAAGCCAAATTTCATGTAATAATTAAATCAGTGATGTATACTTCATTTTGAAATTAAATAAAGCAGATAAGTGATTCCTATAATAATAATAATAATAATAAAAATGTTTACCAAAAAAATAATAATAATAAAAAATAAAATAAAATAAAATAAAATAAAGATTAGACACACAAGTCAGGCCAATGTCCCGTGGGTGTGAGTGCTTCGATGCACTGGACGGAGCCACGGAGGCCTCAACCAATAATAAGATGCACTTTCACACCTAGAAGCTAATGAGTGATATAGAGTTCCTTTTGGAATAAGATAAAGCAGAAGAGATTTTAAAAATGAACGTGCAACACCCTCCAAAAGTATCCAAAAATCAAATCAAATAATTTAGGATCTGTTAACAATAAGAATAAATTTGTATTTTTGTTTTCATTTTATGTCTCTTCCCTCTCAAAACAAAAATAAATAAATAAAAATACAATATAAAACAAGATCAAAAAAGTGATTTGAGAAGATTGTTTAGAAAACGAAAGCAACTATTCTTAGCGAGAACAATGTGAGTTTTTGTGGGTGGGATTTGGTTTGGGAAAGCATATAATTGAAAGTGAGAAAATATGGAGGTGTTGCAGAACAATTGGGACTATTAGCATTCATCCTTAGTTTTCTTCTTTCTTCCATAGTCGAACACGCAAAGTAAACTCAGTCTTGCCGTATCAAAAACAAAAACCCAGTCTTGCTTTGGAGTACAACACAATCAAAAACCCAAAAAAAAATAACACAATTAATAAACCCATCCTTTTTGTCTTCGACCTCAAACCAACAACCAATATTCAAACACATTAAGCTTCAAACCCATCACAGTAATCTGCATGAAAACTCAACAATCAATCCCCATACAACCTGATTTTGCATAGACACTAACACTAACACACCCACACCATTAAAGTACAAACTCACAGATCTATCAAAATAGAACCCCAAAACCCAAAGGCAATGATTGGGTTTAAACATTTCACTTACAAAGGCAATAAAAGAGTCACTGACAAAGCAACACTGAAAGCATGGGGAGGGGGCCTTGTTATATGGATATATATAGAGAGAGAGTGTGTGTAGAACTTGTAGGTTTTGAAAATAGGGATTAGAACAGAGAAAGTGCTTTTATTTTGTGTATATTTAGCCGTATGTTTTTTATTCAAATGATGGCAAGGGTAAATATAAGCTTGAAGTTCTAAGACATTGCATAATTTTTTTTCTCAATAGCAATTTTTTGATCTTGTTTTATTTATCTATTTATGTTTTTTATGTTTTGGAGAAGAGAGACATAAATGGGAGAAGAAAAATACATATTTGCCCCGTATTTTAACAGACGTGGATGGTAGTGAACCTATACACTTTTCAAATCACGATTGGTCAATGTAAATTCGAGTCAACTCACAAGTAGGCTTATTGTAATTACCCAAATAGTTTAACTTAGAGGTGACACAAAGAGCACCCTCACACCTGAAAATAGAAGTCCAGGATCAAAAGCACAACTATATCTGATGCCCGACCTAACAAACCGCATAGTAGTAATGCTCAAATACGACTGATAAAACCAAACTAAAAAGCTCTAAAGTAAAAAAAAAAAATACAGTTAGCTCAAGTATTAAGCGAAAATCCAACTTATTCCAACAATATGAAACTAACAAGAATTAAAATGAAGAGTGCAGATTGAGAAGAATGGGAGCACCACAAGGAGGAAGCAGAGTTGTTGGTATGCAAGCCAATTTAAAATGTCTTGCAAATATAGGTCCCAAATTCATAATGCGTAATATACCGACACTGCAAAACACGAGCAAAAGTAAAATGCAGAAACCCACAAGAAATTTAATCTTAGAAGAAAACCATGTTAAACAATCAGAAAGAGAGTTTTCTTTTCTTCTTTTTTTTTTTTTTTTTTTGAAAGTTTAAAAGAGAACCCCAGAGAGAGATGCTCACCTCTATTGATTTCCTTGCGTACAAATTCTATCATTGTAATTTGAAAGTAATTAAATACATCAAGGCCAAGGATATGATTGTGAATAGAAATTTGTAAAGAAAACCAAAATCTGTAGTAAACTCATCACCTTAAGTCTACAACACCAAGCCACCCTAAAATGAAATGTCCCACTGCCATCAAACTACACTAATGGATTAGATGTCCACATCAAATTGCCCAAAAGTACAAAAGCTCTTAGCCAGCAAAATTCAACGTCTTAAAACAAAGCAAAGCCACCTTGATTCTTGACCAGTCTTCAAATGACAAAAGCAAAAGAAACTGGGGAACTAAACTACACTTGCCCAGTTTCCCACCAAAACAGTCAAAGCTTTTTTTTAGAGAAACCATATGGGAGAGTCTAATTATGCTCCATCAGCAACCAGATACACAGACTACTAAGGCTGCAGCTGTTTAAATTATTAAAAGCTGTAATTAAATCAGTAACATATATTACCTCCAAAAATCAAATGAAGTATATGAGAATGAATATCTGGTTATAATCATAAAACACTCAGAAAATCAAATAGTATAATTTAGAGCTGAGAAAAAGGAAAAAATAAATAAACAAATAATTTTAGATAATATAACTCTCGCGCCCAACACAGATAACCAACATAAAACAAATAAAATAAACAAAAAACAAAACACAAAAACAAAGAAACACAGCTATAATGATGATAAACAAACCCAAAGAGCTGCAAGACAGAAAATTTGGCATCCAAAAACGATACAAAATCCAAATATAAACATGTTAAGCTGCAAATATGATGCACATAAAACGTGTTTTTCTGAAGATTTAAAGAATGGATTCGAAAAGGTAGAACGGCATCAGATTTAGCAAGGAAAATGCTTGATCTGATGGGTACAACTCCAACTATTTCTGCAACAACAATAAATAGTAGTGATTTCTGGCGTGAGGTTGAGGAAAGAGTGATAAGAGAACTTCATTGAGCAATCTATATATAAGCGAATCAGAAGGACAGCTTTGTTAAATGGAACGCGGATTGCGGACACGTATGCACTGGACCCGTTGGATCCGTTAGGATGTTGACACCTGTGCATCTTGGTATCACTGGACTTGTTGAACTTGTTGATCACTTTGTTTAGTTTTGGACTTTCTGGACCCGTTGGATCCGTTAGGATGTTGACACCTGTGCATCTTGGTATCACTGGACTTGTTGAACTTGTTGATCACTTTGTTTAGTTTTGGACTTTTGCGCTGCAAAAGTCAAAACTTTTCCTTTTTTTTTTTTTTTTTTTGAAGCAGTTACAGTAAAAAAAATATTCTCTCTCTTTACTCTTTTTCCTCCTTTTCTCTTTTTTTCTTCACTCCCTCTCTCGCTACTCATCAGAGAGAACAAAGGGAAGCAACTCTTCTCTCATAAGTAAAATTATTGCATACAATCTGAACAAAAACACAAACAAAAAATGCAATAAAACTACAAAATACAATCTTTCTCATAAACTAATAAAATCAGAACCCAAAAAAAAAAAAAAAAAAAAAAAAAAATCCAGCCTTTATCTCAACGGCTACCAACTGCAACAAAATACAATCTGAACAAAAAACAAACAGAAAATGCAATGAAATCAGAAAATACAATCTTTCTCATAAACTAATCAAATCAGAACAAAAAAAAAATGATCAAACCCATTTCGACCGCATGTCGTTGGCAGTGGGGAAGAGGACGAGCGGCGCTGAAGGCAGAGCAGACGACGGAGGACGAAGATGACTCGATTCTCTCTCTCGCTCGGTGAAGCACAAGCCGATTTTCCTCTTGGAGATTGCCCTTCTCTCTCTGTTTGATGGGAAGCAAATCAAATCCAGATGGTGAACCGTGTGGATGGTGTGTGGCCTTTGGATTTCTATTAGGTGTTTTGATGGGAGAAATAAACGTGGCATTCAACCTTCAAGGATTTTTTTTTTTTTTTTTTTTTTTTTAATAATACTAAGTTTATACTAAATAAAAACTAATGCCAAGTTTATTTTTTTTAATAGAAATTAATTAGAAGTTAATGAATACGAATAATAATATCTTTAATTAAGAAAAAAAAGAAGATATAATTTTTTTATAGAAAAAAAGGGATAATGGTAAGCTAATGGATATTAATAATTAAAATTTAGGGGATAATTTAAGGGATGATCTCTAAATTAAAAGTAGACTATCAACAAGTAACACTCTTGAAAATTTTGAAGATTAAAAATTTCACGGGGAAAAGTAAGATTAAAAAATGAAGATTAAGAATTTGCTTTTTTTGCTGAAATTAAAATTTTTTTACTGAAAGTACTGTAAATAACGGTAAAAGCTAGCTAAAATAGTATAGTGAGACTCATGAATATAAATAGTACCCAAAAGTGTAGTATGACCCATAAATAGTAGCAAAAATAAACTGAATAGTAAAATAAACTAGTATTTTAATTTTTACCAAACACAGACTTAAGTCATCAAAATTAGTTGGACTTGATGGGATAGCAAAGAAATCACCATCTATGGTTCGTCCAAGGGAGTCATCCATGATCTCTAGTCAACTAAATGGCTTGTCTCTAATTCGTCTAGTGGGGTCGTCCATGAGCTTTAATCAATTGAATGAATCCCAGGCAATCAGGACAGAAGGGTCGTCCACATGCAAAGCTCATGGACGACCACACAACATCAATTTATATACAAAGAGTCGTCCATGGGCAAGTCACATAGACGACCCTGTATGTAACTTTTTCTAAGTATGTAACTTCCATCAGCGGTTACTACTTCTATAACCATTAAGGAAGTTATTTCTGTAAAATCAGTTATTTCATAAATCTTAGGGAGGTTACTAAACCAAGTAACTATCCCAAGGTTCCCTATATAAGAACCGGTCTGAATCAGGCAAAGGTATGAGATTCTGAGATTTTACTCCTACAAAGTTGGGACTTCATTTCCATGTTAGAAAACTAACTTTGTCATCGGAGGGTATTTGGCCGGTCCACCCCGGTCACCCCTTGATTGTTTCTCTTTTACAGGTCTTCACTACTGTTATAGTCCACCGAAACCGAGGTGTTCAACCAACTGATTTCTTACACTATCAGGACTAAAAGCATTATTTACTGAAAATTACCACTTTTTTAAGAATGCGGTCTAATTTCACAACAAGTTTGATATTATATACTATATTTCATTTTAAAAATTTTTGAAATTATATATATATAAACAAAATAGAAGAAGAATATTTTTATAAAAAAAAATAATAAATAGAAGAAGAAAATGAACACATTTTTCGAACCCCAAACTGTCGGATGATATAAATTGTCTTGAATATGATTGCAAAGAAAAATGAAAATGAACATATTTTTTAATAATTTCAAAATTATTATAAAAAGAAACAAAAACAAAAATGGATGCGGGATCTAAAATTTTAAAATTAACTTCTATTCTACTCTTGACCTCCCATTATTTTATTTTATTTTATTTTTGATAAGAGACCTCCCATTATTTTGTTTACTGCATTTCTTTCCTATTTAATATGATAAACTATACTCTACGTATCACTGATTGCATGGTATATTTGGATTCGCTTTGTAAAAAAATTATTGACTTATTTATTGAAAATTTTAACAAACGCAATTGATCCGGAAAAACGTATAGTTTGAAAGCCAGAAAATAGAAGGTAAAGAGTAAAGACTGGGCTGACAATCTAGGAAAAAAGTTTACTTTCTTCATGCTCTTTCCCTATAGACTATGCAATTCCTACCAGATTTATCGTCAAACCATGACTACATATAAATATTTATATATATATATATATATATATTCTTTTGTATGCTCATATATCTATTATATATCATGCATACTATTTTCAATCAATTCAGCTGTGTACTCTGCTCCTCTAAAGCTATACTTTTGAACCATTTAGCTTGCTTCTAGTTGATCTCCCTCAATAACAAAAGAAAAAGTAAATAATTATAATTGGTTTATCTCTTAAAATTATTCTCAATGTATTTTTAAGAGACTTATGTACAACAAATTCTATGAAATATTAAATTAAAATATTAACTTCCATCATTTTCTCTAAAATAAAATATGTAAAGTTTAGATTCTAAATAGCTCAACTGATAAAGACTTTGATAGTTGAATAAGAGATTTGAAATTCAATCCATAAGAGCATTAGCATTGGAAAATTCCAATGCTACCCTATTTTACAATTCTAAAAAGTCACTTTATCATTATACCATACCATTTTATAATACCTCCACATCCCAAACTTCTATTTTCCTCTTTTACTCATTAAAATAATATATCTACATAATAAAATAATATATATCAAAATTATATCTTTTCTCTCCCATCTATCTCCTCTCTTTACATAATAAAATATTATTATTTTTTTACAATACTTGCTACAGTGCAATTCTATGTTTAGAATTGCACTGTAGCAGTATTGCAAAAAAATTTGCAATACTGCTGTTTAGCATTCCCCAATGTAAATGGTTTTGAGGCTTAAAATTCTAAATTTTCCTTAGATTTGGCATTAGCATTCCCCAATGCTAATGCTCTAACTACACCAAAAACCGGTTGGTATATTGGTCTGATGATAAATAGTACAATGTAAAAATAAGAGCACAATGTTTTGGTCTGATAATAAAGAGCGTATTCATCAGAAGTGGACGTCATAGATAAGATGAAATTTATAATAATAATAATAATAATAATAATAATAATAATAATAATAATAAAGTTCATTTGACTATAGAAATGGAAGGATGTCTCTAATGCATTATCAACAATTAGAAGATTTAGTTCATCAACTGTTGACTTCACCTCCCCTATATTGGTCTTGCACCATGCTTAAATGTTACATTGAATTGATCTTTAAAAATTTATAATTAATATTTTGGTTGAGGTAATTATAGGTTTACATTGTACTAGCAATGTAATTCTTACATTGTAGACACAAAATTGTATATTTTCCTTTTTTTTTTTTTTTAGAATGATTTTTCCTTTTTATTGATGTAACATTTTTGCTGTAACAGAAATTTTTATTTTACACACTTACACTAGTATTTAATGATAATAAAATTTCTTCATGAGGTGCTACATAGGCCACTAGCGAGTTCATCTAGCCATTTAAAAAGAAAAAAAATTATTTTTGTTCATTTGCTTAGCTCAATTATCCTTTTGAGAGATCAGATTTTTGATGCTCGAACATTAAATTCTTAAGAATAAATATGTGTGTAAATTATAAAGAAAAATTTAAAATTTTGAAGCAACAACATGACTCCATCCCTCTCTTATCATTCTAATAATCTAAAAAATAAAGAAAAAATAAAGTTTCTTTTCCCCTACCTTTTCATATGATTCCTTCCATTACCAATAAAAAAACAAGATATTAAAGTTGAAAGTTTGAAGGGAGAGGAAATGATAAAAATTGATGATATTATAAAATTTTCTCTCCTTTTGTTCATATGCCCCCAAGACCTTATCTTTGTTTGGTTGTAAGGTGAAAATGAGAGGAGAGGATGATTTATAAGATAAAGGAAAAAAATATGCAATTTTTTTTAGAGAGTGTTTCAATCTATGGCATTCGCTATTGATAATACTCTTTATCATTAGACCAAGACACCAATTAGTTTTTGGTGTAGGCGGGGATTAAACCTTAGATCTCTTATTCAATTATCAGAGACTTTACTAGTTGTTGAAGGGAAAATTTTTGATGTTCCCAAATATAATATGGGGTAGCCAAGCCGAAACTCGATGATAGACTCTTAAAATAAAGCCCAAAGGCTTTTGGTGTCATGTAAGCCTGCCCAAGCAAGAGATAGAGGCTGCACCCTGATAAGAAGACAACAATAAAGCCCAATAAACATGTTACTGTTGTTAGTTTGTCATATTATTAGTTCTTTTATAGCATCATAGTTCAAATCAGTCCTTCACTGGCAGAGTAATTGTGGTAGGGCAAACTATGTTCAATTATTAAATAAATTTAATAAAGCATTAACTTTAGGAAGGTCTTGTGTATTTTGTTCAATAAGGTCCACAGTACTCCTAGCCATCATTATAATAATATGAAGAAAAAATTCCAAAAAGTCTTAAATACATTATAGCCTCCCATAGTAAAACAATAAGTAAATATTAGTGGCTACATAGTGATGAAAAATGAGTTATTTGGCATGGTATGAAGGAAGAGAGAGATCCCAGCTCAGTGCAGCAAGTATTAAACTAAGATTTTGGTGAGTGTGTGTTCATAAGACATGAATGAGGCAATGTGGGCTATTTTGAGTGAGTAGGATGGGATTAATATTGAGGTTAAGGCTTTAGTGAGTAATGGGCTATTTGTGACCAATTGGGAGACATTTATAAGTTGTAATTGTGTAAAGGGGGGAAAGGAATATCTGAGATTAGGTGAGTGTGGTCTAAGAGGAATGAGTGGGGAGCTTGAGGAGAGCTAAACCACAAACAAAATGGCAAACAAATCAAGAGTTTCAGAGGGAGTCTGTCCCCCTTGTGGGCTGAGGTGCTTATGTGGGGGTGGTCGATGGTTGTGGGTGAGAGATTTGGGATGGGCTCAGATGTGTTGTTTTTGTGGCTGTGGATGGGTCTCACTAGCGCCGCCACCAATATTGGTTGTGGTGGTTGATGTTGTAGTTTTTTTTTTTTTTTTTTTTGGGTGTAGGGACTGATGATGGTCGGTGGTTGATTTTGTGGGGGTGGTCGGTGGTTGTGGGCTGTGGTAGTTGATCTGTGGGTAGATTATTTTAATGTGTTGGATATATTATTTTAATGTATTGAAAGAAAAAATAAAACATTTAAAAATTGTGTATTGTAAAGTGGTGTGTTAAAATAGAAAAAGTTAACTTTTTGATGTGTCAAAATTGCATTATTTTACAACGCTTGATGGGAATGCTCTAAGCCTATAAGCTACGTTGGTAACCTTACTAAAGAGCATTAAAACCTCTATTTTTGAGAATATGGCTTTTGGTAGCAGTAATCAAGTATTGTTGTTTAAAATAATGTAAAAATTATAGTTTAAAAAGTGTTTTAAAAATACGTGTTTAAAGTACTCATAATGCAAAAAATGTATTTGATACCATGTTTCAAATAACATATTTTAATATATTAAAAAAAAAAAAAACATAATTGTATGTTTGGTATGTGTATGTGTTTTTCCTTTGGGTAAATTCCATTAACCACCCCTGAGATTTGGGCTAATACCAGTCAGGTCCAAGATATTTTAAAAACTAACCAAATTGGTCCATAAGCCCAACTTAGTTCCTAACACCGTTAGTGATTTTCTTCCTCTCTCTCTCTCTCAGACTTGCCTGTTCTCTCTTTCTCTGTGTGGCTTTCTCCCCTCGTGACCCCTCTCTCTTAGACCTTAAATCTGCTACAACCAAAACATAGCCATACACAGTAACAAAACCTATAATTAAGAAACTCAAAAAATCCACAACAATACCACCTCCATATTGGAGCCCACTACATGAATCAAACAATCACCATGGTGGGAGATCGATCTCGGCCTTGACGAGGTTGAGGGAGAACAATTTGAAGGCGCAATCGAGAGCGGGCTCGACGACTTTGGTGTAGCCGGATTCGAGAGCGAGAATGACAGGTTGGAGAACGCAATCGTTTCCAGGTTTAAAGATGCAATTGTTTCTTGTCTCTTATCTCTAACCACTATTTTCACTCTCTTCTCCTCTCTATCTTTGTCTTTGTGGTGGTGGGTTCGTTGATTTCTTCTCTAACTTCGTCTTTGTTGTGGCGTCGTGGTGGTGGGTTCGTTGATTTTTCCTCTCTTTTCGTCTTTGTTGTGGCAATTTGTGGTGATTTATGGGTTTTTGTTAGGTTGTTGTTAAAGGATATGGGTTTTGGTTTGGATTGGCGTTAGAAATCTGGGTTTTTTGTGGGTGTGGAGGAGTTGTGGGTTTTAGTTTGACATGTTTGTTTGTTGATGCCAATGCCGGTGGTCTGTGGTCACTAGTTCTGTGTTTGTGAATGGGTTTTGTTGATGTCGATGTTGAAGTTTCGCTGCTGGGTTTGTGGGTTTTGTTGATGGTTAGTGGTTGTTAGTTCTGGGTTTGTGCCATGTGGGTTTAGCTTATGAATGTGTGGGTGGTTGGTGGTCGCTAGGTTCATTCAAGCTTTTTTTTTTTTTTTAATTGAGAAAGAGGTCCTTCAATTTTTTTCCTTTTCTAATCTATTCGAAAAGAGAAAGAGAAGAGAAAGAGACAAGTCTGAGGGAGAAAGAAAATCACTAATGGGTGGGCTAACGGTGTTAAGAACTAAGTTGGGCTTATGGACCAATTTGGTTAGTTTTAAAATGTCTTGGACCTGAGTGGTATTAGCTCAAACCTCAAGGGTGTTTATGGAATTTACCATTTTCCTTTTTAAGTAATGAAAAAAATGTTATTTTATTGAAGAAGAGAAAAAAAGAAAGGGAAAAAAAAAAGTAAGAGAGAAAGACCGTGGTGGGCCCGTAGGGTGAAAAAAGAAAGAATGAAAAAAGAGTTTAATCTTGTCATTGAGTACCATGATTTTTAACTTATTTACAAAAAGACCACTCAACAATGTTAATTAAAAACTAAAAATCAGTACGATGAGTTTTCAAAGTACATGTTTTAAACACCCTAAATTGAGAATTGTAACTCAAACACTCTTGATTAAAAAAAAAAAAAAAATCTCCTATCAAAAACAATTTTCATTTTGAGACCCACAATTTTCAGTATTTAAATTGTGAAAACTGTTGTTTAAGCTTGCATACCAAACAAGCCCAAAGTCTTTGAAAGTTTCAAAAAAATGCTCACAGTGAGAGAAGCAAAGGGAGATAAATACCAGTGAAGCCGTGGAGGGCTTGGAGAAGAGAATGAACTGGTATGACAATGGCTGTTATTCGAGTGGAGTTTGGATTCACGCTAGTCCGATCTTTGACTGGATGGAGCTCTTGCAGCGTAAGCCTTAGGGGCATTTTTTTTAAATATATATTGATTTGTATTTGGGAGCGAATCGCGATAGGTTGTGGGGTTATTTAGGAGATTTCAGTCCAGAGGAATCTATGTAGAAGAGATTTGGATTTTTTTTAATTTATTAAAACAAATGTATCTTTTTTTTCTGATATTATTGTGAGTTGATTAAAATTATTTAGTTGCCTGAAATCTTGTATTTTGAAGGAACTATGGGCCAATTTCTATTTTTACATCTGGGTTCTTTATATCAAAGGATTGATTGGGTAGAAGTGATTTTGTACAGTTCTGTCATGACATGCATTTTGTCCCTTTGCTCTCGCCCTCCACGTTTGTGGGCACAACCAAACAAGCTCAAAAGGTTCCAAATAGGAACAACAGTCTTCATCAACTAAATTAAACTAAACGACAGAAGTAGATCAATAAGAGCATGGGAAATTCAACAGAGACACAGGCTCAGACAATATTCATGTTCAGAGCTGGAAGCTGGATATTGACTAGGCCATTTGTATCGTCGTCGTTGCCAACGGCATTTTTGCCTTCAGACTTCAGTGTTCAAATTCCCTCCTCTAATACATTTGTAATAAGCGATAATGATTGACGAAATGAACGCCAGAATGTAACGCTTCACCTTGTCATCCCTGAACAAAAGAAGTCTTGAGTTTTATGAGTTCAAACCCTTGTAGTTGTATTACGTGTGTATTTGGCTTTAGTTTATTTAACTTTTTGTAATTATTTTTTATTAAAAATGTATTAAAATATACTTGTGCTATGAAAATGTAATAAAAAAACTTTTTTTTTTGTTTGCTAGATTATTATTTGCGAGTCTCACAATTATGTTTTTGGTAAAGAAAAATCAATACAATTAACTAAATGCAAAGTCTTACGTTATTAATTTTCTTAAAATATCAAGTTTTTTTTGCTTATTGTGCGTTCCATCTTTTTTAATTTATAGTAATTTCAGCAAAAAAATAAATAAATTATTCTCAAATGAAAACTATATTGACTAACTATTGCACTTAAAGCATTCACATTGGGTCTTCCAAATACCATATTTTGGTATGTTTTAGCATCAAAACTCCAAAAACCCCCCATTACCCGGACTTGTAAACCCAAAAAAATTTACAATTATGCTACATTACCATCACAAATTTGTAGCCAATTTCAAAAGTGGTCAAAATGTGATTGAGCTCTTTCAATTGGATGCCACAAAAGGATATCATGTCAGAGAGCATTTCTTAGGCTTAAACCACTTAACACACTCAAAGCCCGATTCATAGTTGAAATATGCCGAATTGAGCATGAACCGAGAAGAATGGGCCCTTTACTATTGGGCTCATTTATGAGCTTTACAAAGATTAAGACCCAAAAAAGTAAAAAAAAAAAAAAAAGGGGGAAGGGAAGAACGTAGACTCAGACCAAAGGACCTTCAACATTTCAAGTAAAGTTGGGTGATTTTGAAAGTGTAATTATGGTATTGAGGCGTCACAAAATTGTTCTTCTCTTTTTGAGTTTCAAAACGGCTTTTGAATCACAAAAATCAAACTTGAAACGAGATTTTACGGCCTATTTTAGTTAAAATGAGTCGTTTTGGGCCCAAAAAAATTGGCATGTAATCCAGTGGGCTGGTTCTTTTTCTTTGTCGAAGCCAGTTGGTGAGTCAGCCCGTATTCAATCGGTAAAAATTGGGTCAAGGTTGACGATGAACACCAAATGATTTGACAGATTTGTTATCTAAATTGCATTCTAAAAATGACAAGTTGTTTAGTTAAATTTTAGGTGCATTACTTAATCTTAGGGGTTAGGATGTGTTGCTTTATTCTTTGAAAATTTTTGCAAAATGTTGTGTTTTTGTCTTTCTTATTCCTTATTTGAGCACCAAGTTTGAGGTTCAAAAGTAACGACATGTTTTTTCTTTCCCTTGTAATAAATAACAAGAAGAAATTAATTCCATGAATACTGGAGCAAAAAAAAAAAAAAATTTGTAAATACAATATGGTTATAGCTATTATCACCATTCACTACTCATCTGTTCGACTTAGCAAGAGGAAGAGAATAGGGAAAGGTCTTGTAGGCTCTTGAGCTTACAGGAGCTAAATGTTGCTGTGAGAGGGTAACATTACAGATTTCTGTGACAGGGTTTATAGGAATTTTGGTGTGATGTGTCATGTGTTTACTTTTAGGCGTTCGGCCCATGATTAAGCTTGGTCTTTGTCCTTTATTCCTTCATGCGAAAAAGTTTGCTCCTTCTCCTTTTTGCACATAAGCTTGGTCCTTTTCCTCTCCGTCTTTATGCACATAAATTTGATCCTTGTCCTCTCTGGCTTCATGCGCATAAATTTGATCCTTTTCCTCTCTGTCTTCGTGCACATAAGCTCGAATCCTTTTCCTTTTTGCCTTTGTGCACATTACATTGATCGTACAACTTGACTCATATCTACCAGCCTGCTTGGCCAAAACTGTATGCATCATGTGGGGCCGTATATTGCCGAATATGGGGTTTTATGGGACTTTAATCTAATGCTTTGGCGTTGTGCACATGCTATAAGTAGTAGTGTACTTGATAAAGGCTCAAACATAATTGTCCATTGTAATCATTGCAACTTTGCAAGTTCATTCGAGTGTCCGTTGAAGTTTCCTATCTAAATCTAAATGCTTCTAAGTTCTATAACTTGTATTCGGACTGATTAATATCGGCTAATAGTGGTATTTCCAATTTCTTTCTAAAAGAGAAGGTTTAATCAGTGGTCCATGATTTGAACTCCCAAAAACAATATAAAATTACCAATAGATTATAAATTTTTTATAAAAACTCCACTTAAATTCATCATTTATTGAGGTAATAGATGACAATTATTTAGTGGTTGTAGTACAATTATATTAAATCAATGTGGCTAAAGAAATCTCATTATCAAGTAAAAAAATAAAACACCTGATGATATGAGTAATAAAATGTTGTTTAAGAAGTTTTAGGTTTTGTTGTATATGTTTGTTATGCTTAGTTTTTATAATTTTTTTGAGCACTCATATATTTTTATTTACTACTAATTTTTTCTTAATCTTTGAGACGAAAAAGAATGCAAGTCTCGTGAGATATCAATTTGGAAGAAAAAAATATATTTTTAAGAAAATAATTAGAATGATAGTTTCTTTAAATGATTTTTTTATTGGCTTATTGCTTTGTTATTTATGAGTCGAATGATTATTATATATGTTGGACATCTGGTGTGTTCCACAAGTTTCTTTTGTATTGTGAGTGCTCAATGAAGTTATAATTCAAAGTAAAAATTCAAATGTTTAAAAGGTTAAAAGTTTCAATAGAGTAAAATTTATTTCATAACATGTGAATAAAGGTAATAATAATTATGGATAACATATAAATTCTCTATTAAATTTTTATTTATATAAAACTTAAAGATATTTCAATTACTAAATATTATATGAATATCTATATTAACAAAACTTATGGTTTAAAAAATAAAGTAAATTAAGAAATTTTTCTAAATCTTCATAAAATTGCATCTTGGTCCTAGTGGTCTCATAAAAATATATTTCTAGTTTAATCTCTCCCTACAGGGGAAGAAATATTTTTTAGTTTGATGATAATCTAGCTCTTGTTCAAACTAAAAAATCCTGAATTTTGATACTCAACTCAACTCGTTTTGTTTTCAGCCCTACTACTTTGCTTTTGCTTTTGTTATCCATAAAGGAGGCAAGCTGTTATTTCTTCATTGGGCCATAGTTTCCCACCATTTATTTATTTACTTTTGATATATACGATAAATTTGAACTTATGACATCGATTTCATTGATGAATCATTTTTTTTTTATCAAACCAAGATGCTAGATAATTTTCAAATTTAAGTTTTTTATTTGACGTCAAAAATTTATCAATTAAGCTAAACTAGGATGCACACCATTTCTTGATTTCTAGTTGTTTATTTTTAGCTAGCGCTAAATTACGTAAAAGTTCTTTACTATGGAAGTTAATTTTAGCTTTTAGATCATTTTTGTTAGAAATTGTTTTGTACTTATACATGTCTGTCTCTAAAGAGTTAATTATACATTTGACTTGGGGATTGGGTGTTAGTAGGTTTGCTCACATTCTTCATTTCCTGAAACAACCCATCCATTTAGGAAAATAACCGTTTCGAAAAATTAATGAAATAAGAAAAAGGTAACCTCAGCATGTAGATTTGGGGCTTCTATACAAATCTATCAAAGTCCATATAGCTCATTTTGTGAGGCCCAAATGTAAAATTATATTCCGAGGCCCAAAAGGCTCGCCTATAAGAACTAGGTTCCCAAACGGGCCAAGAGAAAGCAAAGGCCCAAATCAACACCTTTTTCTATTTTAAATGAATTCACTATTATTCATAAACTTAAGCAAGTTTTGTTGTAAAAATAAAAAGTTTAGTACCACAACAAATTTCACAATTTTATCATAACTTTGTCGTGTGATGACTTGTGAGTGGTAGAATTATGAACCCATACCATCTTATTTCCACCACTTACAATCCACCATGTAGGAAAGTTGTGACAAAAGTTATGAAATTTGTTGTGTTAGTAGACTTACTAAAAAAATAAAACAAACGCATGACTTGTATCGGTGAGGACGATGAGAAATATAGAGACCAACGATTCTCCACAAAAAGAGAAAAAAAGAAATATAAGAACAATTTGAAATTTGGAGTTAAACTACCTTGCTCATTATTCAATCAAACAGACCATTGCAAAGTATAGCGGACATTAACACAATAGAGATCGTATGAACATAATTTTTATATTTTATATCCCAAGCATCAGTCATTTAACTAACTATCACAAACAAAGAATGGGTTTTTCTCTATTTTAACTTTTATGAAAGAACATGATCATGATTTTCTACAGAAGAAGCTCAGTGACTGGAAGCCTACATGATAGTATATTGGAGGCTTAGCCAAGGCCGTCGATATTTTTCAAACCTATAAGTTGGCTGGTGTCTTTGTTGCCAGTAACGCAGATGCAGTTGTCACTAACAACCATATGCAAGGTCAAAACTAAGTTAAGTTCCATTTTGAATTATTGATTGTCTGTTTAAATCATCTCTTCTTGTATATTGTGTTGTATATATAGGTATATACATGGATAAGTCGTAATAATGATGTTTGAGTTTGGAGAGTATTGTTTCATAAAGTGAAAATTCAAGTTCTGGAATTTTCTAAGTGAAATTCGAACTAAAAGATTTTCGATTGGTTGAAACTTTTGCTTGGTTGATCGAAATGATGAAGAATATAATCTTGGAATCTCTGGATGATTTGATAGCTATTCGATTCTTGTTCAATTGATCGAAAAAAGAATTCGATCAATCGAAAGGAACTTTCAACCGATTGAAACTTGTAAAATCGAGTTTTCTGCATAATTTTCTAGTAACTGTTTTGAATATTTGAAGAGGTTTCAAGCCTTGTAAATAGTTTTATGAAACATTTTGACTCTCCATTTTATTTATTTTTGAACAGAAACCATCATTTTATTGAATTATTAGTTAACAAAATACAACGAAATGAGAAACATCCTCATTTAGCAAATCATTTAACCAAACTGGGTGCTTTTCTATTCATATGCTTAGCCTAGTAAATTCTTTACTTATTCTATCAACCTTATGTGCAATAGCGTTTCCTTCCCTCTTTTTATGACTCAGCTGGAAATGTAGGAACCGAGACAGCTCCTCCTTAGCTTCCTGAACCAAATGGCCTAGGACAAAGCACCTTCCATTTCCATCTCCAGTGTGCTGGCCAATACTTGAATATCTAATGTTCACAAACATTGCTTCTTTGAAATTTACTGATCACTGCGTTTCTTTGCTACTAAATTTAACAAGTTTTACTCCACAATGAAAAATTAAATATCACTCTTTGCTTAGTCTTTCTCTTGAAATGCAAATTCATATTACCTTTTTACTATTTTTTTTATAAAAAAAAAAAAAAAAAAAAAAAAGGTTGAAAGGAACACAATTATACGTTTTTTTTTTTCGTATTTAAAAGAAAAAAAAAATTGTACATAAACTACTAAGTTTTATATATATATATATATATATATAAAAACCCTAATCCAACTTCTCAAAGATGGTGTGTTTGTTGCTTTGCGTTGAGTGTTTTGATTTTTCTTCTTGCGTATTTGAAAAATGTAAAATAAAATAAGGGCACAGATGCTTTTGTTGTAACGTAAGTTTTGCTTCATTCTACTAAGCGTCCGTTTGAGAAAAACTTATTTAACTGAAACTAAAAACTTTTTACTGAAAGTATTATAAATAAAACTAAAAAATAACTGAAATAGTATAGTATAATCTATAAATAGTACCAAAAAGTACAATAGGATCTATGAATAATAGCAAAAATAATCTGAATAGTAAAAATAACTGGCTTTTTAAGTCAATGCCCAACACAACCTAGCTTTTTGATTGGTACGTGTGATTTTAGGATTTGGATAGGGTATTACACCAGCTGCAATCACCCCACTCCTTCTCACATAAATTTTTATCATTCTTATTTTTTAACTTTAACATTTTTAACTATTTTTTATCTATTTTTTTAGTTAATGGTTGATATTGAAAGTTGATTTTTCAACTTTTAATCTCAACCATCTATTGTTATTGCATCAGGTGCAATACTAGTATATTGCATCAGGTGCCTGATTTCAATTCGTGATTTTACGAGAAAGTAAAAAGGGGGAAAAAGAAAAAGAAGAAGAGAGATTGCTATTTTGTTTTTTTCCTAATGTAAGACGATATTAGTCTTATTCATTCAATATCAAACTGTAAAATGAGGATCTGTGAATACAAACTTCATAATTTAATGGGTCCTTAGAAAGTACTACTTTTGCTTACCGTCAAGTCAACAATGGATGCTTATCTTAATGGGTGTTTAGCCTATATACTTAGATACTTCAGGGTATATACTAATATACTTATCTAGCAATGCTTACTCATTTTAATGGCAGTCAAGATCTTCAGTTATTCTTGAGATGAAACTTTGTTGCTCCCAAGAGTCAAGGGACCAGCATAGGGACATAGAAAAACGAAAAAAGAAAGTGGACAAATCTTTGGTTTGTCGGCCCAGTCTTATGCACAACTATATGCATATTAATCGTATCATACGATTAATATGAGTTGAAGCAAGGGACCCAACTACTTCAGCAATGAGTTCTAGGACCGACACAACTTGCTGACCCATCATGTGCCATTGCCAGTGTTGTGCTCGGGGGAAGCAGTTATACTCTCTTATGTTCTTCCTCTCTGACTATTTTAATCTCGGGGGAAGCAGTTATACTCTCTTATGTTCTTCCTCTCTGACTATTTTAATCATCCTTCCTTCCTTCACGGGGCTTCCTTTTAATCCTAAATAGTCACTCCCACTCTTACGCTCCTTGGCTTCCAGGGAAGTTACAAAGAATACTCTCTCTGACTATTTTAATCGTTGACTATTACTACGCGGTTATCAATGTGTTAGTGTTACAACGATAAATTAGCCATTTACTATTTCTATTACTATCCTAGGTGGGACTTTTATTTATTTATTATTTTTTATAGAAATTCTATGCGGGAATTAATTTTTTAAATAACTAAATTATATATTTATAGATATGAAAAAATTTAAAATAATGGGAATTATCTATTTGGTTCATGATTATTAGTATTATTTATTATCATATCAGGATTCAAATTGATTCTAAAAAAAAAAAGAAAAAAAAAAAAAGATTCAAATCCTGGATTACATAAGAATACTCATACACATTTTTTTTAATAATCATATACTTATTACATATCATGCCTTATATTTTAAATCAATTTAGTAGTGTGTTCTGCTCCTCTAAATTGATATTTGTGAATCATTTAGCTTGCTTTTAGTTTATCTTCTTCCAAAACTACATAATATGCAAATAATTATAATTGATCTATTTCTCAAAATTAGTCGTGATGTGTTTCTAAGAGATTTATATACAACAAATTATTCATTCAAAAAAAAGATATACATCAAATTCTAAGATTTGCACTAAATTAAAGAAGCCTCTACCAACGGTATACAACTTAGTTAATACTTAATACTACGTCAAAATTGCTAATTTTTATCATTTTCTCTAAAAGCAAATGCGTATAGTTTGACTGTATTTGATGTCTATACATATGACTAGGAAGAGGAGGATAACTTAAGGTCTGTTGGGAATCCACTTATTTTGCTAAAACTGAAAACTTTTTGTTGGAAGTACTGTAGATAAAAATAAATGTTAGTTAAAATAGTATAGTGGAACCTATGAATAGTATCCAAAAGTACAATGGGGCCTATGAATAGTAGCAAAAATAAGTTGAATAGTAAAATAAGTTGGCAAAAAATAAAATAGCCAAACAAAAACTTAGCCATGAAGTATGAACCCATTTGATGTTTCTCAAAAAGTGAAAAATTAACAAAAAGGCTACCTACCAACCATACCAACTTGCTACATAAAATTTGTTGTGAAAATATTATGAAAATGTTGTGAACATAACATTTTTCTTCTATAAACTCAATAGACCTATATTTTATTTATAGACCCATTAACAACTAATTGGTTGTTTCCTAGAAGGTAAAGTTCGGTGCCTTACAAATATTCATAACAAAACATCTAAAATATTTAGTTTTTAACAACTCAAAACACTACTTTATCTATTTTAACATATCACTTTATAATACATCCAACATCAAAACTTTTATTTTAATATTCAACATATTAAAATAATATAAACAATACAATAAAATAATATATCCAACATGAAAGTTCAAATAGCGTATAAAACATTATGAACGTTTAGACTCCCAATTTACAAATTACCAATTCAAGCTTAATATCAAACAATGTACATGCGGAAAATGAACATAAACTTATAACAGAATTGATAAACAATCTAAACTAAATAAAATCACATCCACAGCAGAAATTAAATGGCAAAGATTAAGGGAAGAGAGATGCAAATACAAGGACAACACAATAATGTGTTATTGAAGAGGAAACCGAAACCCTCGGCGTAAAATCTTTCCGCCGCCCTCCAAGCGATCAATAATCCACTAAAAAATGAAGTTGGAATACATGAACAACAGAAGACCCTCCAACCCTAATCTACCCAGTGTATCTAAGCCATCCAAACTTCTTGCTCCAACCAGGTTGTGCCGAACCTTTGTCTTCTTTAACTTACCGAATTTCGCTATAGCCCATAGTATCAACCAATATCAATTGATCCATTCCTAATTGCTTCCTAAGCACTAAATAGCCTCCTCAGAGATGTGGGTATGGTGAGAAAAGGATTTGGCCAAGAACCTCTCAAGGATGTAACAATGGAAAATGTGAGAGTAGAGGAATTTGAAGAGTCTCTATGTAAAGATTGTGGATGAGTCAATCTTGTTTTTCTTTAGGGTTTTTCTCTCAAAATTCTCTCTAGAAACTCTCTACATTTCGTGGGTATAAGGGTCTATATATACTAGTGTGTGTTTGAAATGCGAAGAGTAATTTTTCCAAAACAGAGCTGGTTGGCGACTTGGCCTCGCGACTTGACTAAGTCGCGAGTTCAAGCTGCGAGCTAACTGAATGGCCAGTCTGGACTTTTTGTCCTGTAGTGCTACAACTGGCATGACGGTTCAACTTCTCTGCATGCTTCACTCGTGTGCATCTTCGAGCAGCTTGCCACTCGCGAAATCTAGTCACGAGTCCCTGCTTCACTGCACAGTCTTAAGCATTTCTTCACACTCTCTCACACACTACCCTTATATGATTCCCACCTAAATATAGGGTTTCTAAATGTTGAATTACAAGCAAATTTGGTATGGAATAAAGCCAACAAGATGGTTGATTAAATTCAACCTTACACAACACAATAAACAACAACCACAACCATTAACACATTAAAATACTTTTTTTTTTTTAAATCCACATTAATTTTTTTTTTTTTTTGAGATTAAGTTACAGTGAACTGCTATCTCTAGCAGCTCACTGTAACTCAAAGTTATTTTTTTTTTTTTTTTAGTTTAACTACTTTAATAGAGCCACAATTTTGAAGAATTAGTTGCTAAATTGACTTTTTTTTTGTCAATTTATCAATCTTGCTAGGATGCTCAGCTAAACTTATGGCATGTTGTTTTATTCATTGAAAAGTGAAAAGCACTTCCCACCTTAATGTTTAAAAAAAAAAAAAAAAAAAAAAGGCCCCATTTGGTAGGCGAGTTCAAACACATATTTTCAGTTTTTAAACAATATTTCACGTATTTTTATACACTTTTTTACCCATACGTATTTCTAAAAAAACTGAAAACTGTTGTTTAAACACACGTACCAAACTTGCCCTTATTTTATAGAGAATTGAAAAGATCTCGTACATTAGCTGAATCCAATATTAAAAAAAAGGGCAAGATTTGTTTCTGAATCCTTGGCAGTTAAAAAAAAAGAGGTAAATTTCACAAACCTACCCTGAGGTTTGGGATAATACCCAACTGGTCCATAACAATTTAAAACCTACCAATTTCATCCCAAAAGACCATTTTGTCCTTGGTTTTTATTATCTCTTCTCTCTCTCTCTCTCTCTCTCTCTCTCTCTCTCTCTCTCTCTCTCTCTCTCTCTCTCTCTCTGAGTTCTCTTTCTTAGAACTCTCTCTCTAACCGGTGAAACCCATGAGTTTTGGTCACCAAAAACCCCACCCAGCAAAGGACTTCGCGATTCCCACCGCAGGTTTGAGTGTTTGACGCCATCAGTGCTATTTAACGGACTCTCATCCCTCTCAGATTGGAACCCACACGATGGTGATGGTGCTTCGATCTGGTCACCGGCGAAACCCATAAGCTCAGTCATCAGTGTCAGCAACACCACCATGCAAGGGTCTTCTCGATTCCCACAAAGTTTGATGCCATCAAAGGACTCTCGCCCCTCTCTCTCTTATCAGAACCCACGCGGCGGTGGTGATGGTGCTTCGATCTAGATCTCTCCATTGTCTTTCCAGCGGCGGCGTGGATCTCGACATTGGCTTTAGATTTCAAATTTGGGCAGTGTTCTTCAGGGGATGATGACCCCAATCTCGTGGTGTTTTATTTTTTATTTTTTTTATTTTTATTTTATTTTATGTTTACAGTGGGTCTTGGGTGGTTTTGTATTGATTTTCTGTGTTGTGTTTGGTTGGGATTTTTTCTGGTTTTTGGGGATTTTTGTTGGGATTTTCTGGAGATTTCAATGGGGTTTACAAGCGGATTAATGGGTTTTGAGAGAGTGATTTTTATGTGCTTTTTTGTAGCATTTTCAGGGGACCTTCAATAGGATTTTGGTACTGTTCTTATGGATTCAGAGATTTGGATTGGGTATTTTCGGTCAGAGAGAGGTCTGAGAGTGAGAGAGACGAGAGAGAATAGAGAGTTTGTACGTTTAGGGGCAAAGCTGTCTTTTGAGGACCAAATTGGTGGGTTTTCAAATGTGTTAGACCTAATTAGTATTATCACAAATCTCAGAATAGATTTGTGGAATTTATCCCAAAAAAAAAAAAAAAAAATCTAGGCACAAGTGACAAGACGGCCGCAAAATTGAGCTGAAGCACAATGATTGATTTGTTTGGTTTTGTCTATTCTGTACCAAGTAGTGAGGGTTACGACTTACGAGGCCCACAGCCGAACTTAGAATAAAAAAAGGTGCACGTGTGACTCTGGCATTTTGCTCATGGACCTTTGGGATTTGGTCTGTTTTGATTTTGGACAGACACTTCCTCTCTCAATTTAGCTATAGTTACTGTACAGTATACAGGTCCTATACGCATTTGTATTTTATCAGCTAGGCTGTGACATTTGTCCTGTAATCATTGGTGGATCAGGTCAGTCAGTCAGATATTCCGTTAGTAGCCGTTACTCCATTGTTAGTTTTTTCTGTTTTAGTTCCTATTTCTTGAACAAAAGAGCAGACTACCGTAATATTCATTCCTAATGAGAAAGTCTATCACTTTTCTCTCATCTAAGCTCCGTTGTTGAATACTTATCACCATGAGTCCACAATATCCAAGCACCGACATCCAAGGTCGGTACTAGACATTTTGGGACCTTAGATGAGAATGAGCATTTTTTTTAATATTTATGAATTAATTAAATTAATATTTTTATATTATAATATATTTTATTTCAAATCTATTTTTCTTGTCTTTTAAGATACAAATTGGCTAATTAGATTTTTGTATTCAAGTTCTTCTAACACCTTCTTTTCAATCGATAATATAACTTAATCTTTCTTGGAATATTGTTGATCTTAACTAGATATGATTTTATTAATTTTAATTTTGAAAAACTTCTTTATGGATAAACAACTGTAACATGTATTGTTAGTAAAATTCTATAAGCAATACATGTATTTGGAAATGAATCTAACATTTTTATATAATTTAGTATGTCAATTGAAGTATATTCTTTTATTTGTAAAATTTATTTTAAAACTTTTAACTCTGAAAATAATTCTAAACCATCAATATCATAATAAATATCATGTTTGAGAAAAGATTCTAGTTTAAGACAGTATTTTTGCAAACTATCATCATCTAATGATTTCAATTTTGTGAAGTTAGATAGAAAACCAAAAATATCTTCATATATTTGAAATTGTTCAAACCTATTCACAATTGAACTAATTGCATTATCTACTATATATAAGAAATAATCAATTCTAAAAGATTCTTCAGCAAATCGTGTTGTCTCATTATGAACATTTTCATCAAGTTGTTTTTTTCTATGAATTATACATTTCTCATGAAATATAGGTTTATTTCCATTTCATATACAATTTTTTAGATGAATTCATAGCAGATGTAAATCCATTTTTTCTATATCCTTTAAAATAAGTAATGAGGCCTTTCAATTGATCTATAGCCACATAAGTATTATTGACTTATTTGATAAGACTCCACCCTAAAGTTTTGAATTCCGTTTTGGAGGCCGTTCTGAATTGGCCACGAGAATGAAATATTCCAATACCGATGTGTGCCAGTGCATCGTTCCGAAGTTATACGCTGGATATGTATATATATATATATATATATTGTTATTACTTTTTACTATAATAGATAATGTTTGTTTATTTAGACCCCTGAACACTCATATTGTTTAACCTAATATAATGGCCAAGTAGTTAATTAGATTTATTATGCAGATCTAGGTTCAACATTGACAATCATATCACATGAAGCGGAATAGTAAAGAAGACAAGCGATATGAGGACTTAGGAAAATCAATGAAACCTTTCAGTTTCAAGGTAAAAAACTTGGGGAGGAATTAATCTAAACAATCCACAAGGAAACAAAATCACTAAATAGAATGGAAGTGTTTACAATAGATTTTTCCTTAAATCTAATGCTACCTCTTATAGTACTTACTCACGTAACCACACGTAGCTCCGAATCTATAGACTCTTCTATATAACTTTGTTGCACACAAACACTCCAATTTGTGACTTTGAGATCCTACTCAAAGCCTTAGATCATCAACAATAGTTGATCTTGTATGCAACAACTTATCTCTTCCGGTTCATGCAATATCAATCAAATCTCCAGTAGATGCTTGTTAAGTTAGAAGGTTACCTCAAATCTCACATGAGTAAGTCACAAAACGTCACCAAACTTCTGAAACGTGAATTAGGGTTTTCCTTTTATACCTAGTAGTGTTGGATTCAAACCCTAAACGTTTCGTGGGCTTTTGGACTTGATTTAAAATCTGCAGAATTCTCAGTTCGATTGGTCAAAGGTCTCTCTCGATCAATCGAGCCTTGCAGTTTTTGAATTCTTCTTTCTACAGCTTAACTATTCTTGAATCTTGACTTGAATCAATCTGAGCAATGTCTAAAACTATTCTAAGACACAAATATCTTATACTAGATGTGTTTTTGTACTCGGTTTGCCAACATACATAAAATTTGAACCAAAACATTTATTCCTAAATATTTAGAACCTAACAGATAAATTATATAGATTAATAAATATAATGTTTTAATTATATATATAAAAAAGAACAAATTTGGTTATTCAGCAAAAAAAAACTACCTTCCTAAAACCTTCCTTTCAAATCATTTTTCCCATTCCCAAGCTCCCATCCACGTGGCCACCTCTGCTCCTCAACTTTCCCATTGCATTTATTCTCTCATATATTTATTTATTACTTCTTTATAATTTAGGAAGTTTACAATGCTTCTTTCTTCTCTATTCTTCAGACTCTCAGCTTTGTCTTCGTCTTCTTTCTTCTCAATTCTTCTTTTTTTGGAGGTTAAGGATGATATTTTTGAGATAATTGATTTTGTTTAGACCAAAGAATATTTTGGGGGTACCAATGTTTACAAAGATATTCCAGATTTTTTGTTCTTTGATCACAAGGATGTATCAGATTTTTTGGAGTTTTATCTGCAACTAAATTCTTGTCAAGATCTTTACAATGGTTTAATATAAGCATGTTAAAAGTGAGGGCAATTGTTTAGCTCATGCCCTTGACTCCTTGACTTTACAATGGTTTAATTTTAATCTTGTCAAAATATTGTCTAGAAGAGCTCTTTCATCTGCAAGTTTAGATGTCTATTCCAAAATGATTTAAGTTAACAAAGTATATTTAAATTTTTTCTATTAAAAAAAAAAAAAAAAAGTAGGTAACAGCGTAACAAGTTAGAGGCTTTGGATTGGAAGCTAATGTTCTAGGCTACACTCACACTTCTTAGTTCATCCTTCTCACTTTTATGAACTTTGTATGTCCACTGAGGCCCAATTCTGGCATTTGGAAATTACTATGTTGTACTACAGATCAAGCAAAAAACAGCAAGCCTCGTAGTACAGTCGGTTTATTTTAGTAATCAAACTAACCAACAAAGGCATGGACTCCACTCTGTTTCAACTTTACTTATGAACGTGATTTTCTCCAAACATGCTCCAAAAATCATTGTAAATAGTAGCAGCGCTGTTAATTGTGAGCATGCGAAGTGCGAGAACGACTGTGAATGCGGGTAGCCGGTAGCAGTGGGGTCTTAAATTATTTTATATAAAAAGTTAGTGGATAGCTAACCACAATAGTTAAGGAAATATTTTTATAAGAAAAAAATAATAATATTTTTTGACAACTTTTTATAATTTTTATTTTTATAAAAATGATATCAAAATTTTCTTAAAATAGTTAGTTAATAAATTTTTTTTTTAAATACTCATTAACCAGACCTATTAAGCAAACCCTTATTTTATTTATTTGCTTACTTTGGTGCATCCAAATATACAATTGGAGAAACTCTCTCTCAAAAAAAAAAAAAAAAATGTACAATTGGAGAAAAGAAAAACTGATAGATAATTAATACCTTGAAAAGTTTTATGTTTTTATAGCATTTTTATAACAAATCATAAATAATAAGTTATTGTTAGCTCTAATTGAATCCACTCCTTTAATAAATTTATTCCTTTTTATATTAAGCTTCATTGATACTCTATTTTTAAGGGAATTCAGAAGATGAGATAATGAGACCAATAATTTATTGTGTAAGTGGATTTTTTTATATGAAGTGCAAGTGGATCTTATGCATGGCATGAACACCAATTCTTTCTAATTAGTTTGGACAAACAAAATTGCAACAATCTCACGCGCTCATACAACTTTTCTCCAAGACATTTTTTCAAAAGATACTTGTTAATGTTATAGTTATACCACTGCTTTCTCACAAACTCTTTCATAGACTTACTTTATTATTGAGATCCATCACAGCACAAAAATTACATTATGAATGAGTGTGAAAATTTCGGTGATAAAATAGGTGTCATCAGACTTTTTTTTTTTTTTTTAATGTAAAAAGTAAAAAATTAAAAGAACCATAGCCATAACAGAGATAGTGGCACTTTGAGACACTCCTCCCCTTTTTTATTTTATTGAAAAATAAATAATTTTAACTTTGACAGCTTTGCCTAAGTTAAATTAGTCCAAAGAAGTTTATAAAAAAGATGTGCAAGTGTGTAAAACTCCTCAAATGCCAAGGAGTTTCAGAATTTTCATTAAAAGGGTCGTAGAACTCTGTTGTACCACATAAACAAGGATATAATTGCTAGATGGCTCACATGGACAAGGTAAACATGAACAATAATATCTGCTTAAATCATAATCTTTACTTGGCGATTAGGAAAACAAGTGAACTATTTTGGAAAAAAAAGAGAGCTCTCCATGTTGATTTGGGGTTTCTATAAAAATCCATCCAAACCTATATCTTTATTTTGTGAGCCCAAAATGGAAGATTTGATTGTGCAGGCCCAAATCAATTCCAGCAGAAAGTAAAAGGGCCAGATCCACACTACTATTCATAAACCTCAGCAGGTTTTGGAGAAGAAGGAAAAACAGAGCGTGACTTGCACGAAAACAATCACAAAAACAAAGAAATCAATTTTTCCTAAGCCCTCACCTTATTCATGGAAGATTACAAAGCACAAAAGATCCACACATAAAAAAACAGAGCAGTGAATAGAGCTTGGAATCTCTATATGATCCACACAACAAGCCCTCACGCTATCAATGATTCTTAAAAAAGAAAAAAGAAAAAAAAAAAGGGAAGGAAGATAAAAATAAGCAAAGTGCAAAGCTCATACCACGGAAAATTCAAGCTACGTAATTCAAACAAACCAACAAAAACAGAACAGTGTACTTTGTTTCAACTTATTTATATTGGAAGCTCCAAGTTATGAAAAATCTACGTAGTAGGTTATTGTCCTGGAGGGTCAGACAGGGTTGACGTTCAGAGTTATCATTTGAATATTGTCTTGGCTGCTGCTGTTGGTAACGCCATCACTGCCAGCAAGGTTGCCGCCAGGGAGAATTTGGGCATTAGTAGCAGTTGTAGGGAATTAGCACGAAATTCCCAAACATGTGAGAAATAAAAATAGAGAAAACACACATCAAAGAAAAATAAACACACGCACAAGACAATATTTACATGGTTTAGCAATTTGCCTATGTCCACGGAGTTACAGGGATTTCACTATCATCAGGAAAAAATACAAGTGTGGCAATACAATTTTTCTATCTCTCAAAAAACTATGACAAGAAACTCTAATCACCAAAACAACGGTTTCTACGTCCTGTGCATAGGATTCACAATGGGCTATAAAACGGGCTATAACGGTTTCCCGAGGGCGTTGCCCCTGGAGCCCCAAGAGGCTTGTCCATGAGCCCTATGGCTTGGGCCCATCGGCTCAAGCCTCTGCTCCATGGACTAAGCCTCAGAAAATCTCCCATTGAAAAACCACGCAATATTATTTCGGGTCGGGTTATTATTCGGATCAAACACAACTAGGTTTCACAAAGCCCAACAGCAGTACTGTTGATAGTTAATAATGTGCGAAGTGTGAGAATGAGTGTGATGATGAGGATGACCAGGCCAAGTATTTGAGTAGCGAGTTTAACGCCTGAAATAAATGACATTTGAACCCTACAGCGACAAGAGAAAATTAATTGTATGAAATACTGGAACCAACAAAGGTAAGCATATATAATTAGAAAATATTCTCACCCGTTTGGGGGAGTAGAGGTAGAGGACGAATGGGTGGAAGGAAGTTGAGCCATAGAATATGAAGAAATTGGGTTCTTTTGTTGATAAACAGCTAAATTTGGGCTGCGTTCAATGTGCCGTAGGAGCTTGAGACTCTTATAGAAAGAGTAGGAATTTGTTATGTTCTTCTTCAGCTTAGAAATAGTAAGCTGTTCATTTGATTGTCTTTGTCTTGATTGTTTCATCTACATTCATGAGCTTAGAAAATCTGAGTTCATTTATTGGGAAAGACATCTGTTTATAGAAAGAGTAGGAATTTGTTATGTTCTTCTTGTTCATTTGAATGTCTTTGTCTTGATTGTGATTAGCATTCAATTTTTGTTGAAAGAGTATCTTACGTATGAATTCCTAGACTGGACTTGTGTTTAGGTTAATATTAGAAATTATCACATGTCACAATCATTTATTAACCACTGACCCTTACTATTTCTATCCTATGTGAGACTTTAATCATTTTTTTTTTTTTTGAGGCGTGGGACTTAATCATTTCACTAATTAGGTAACTTACTAGTGAATGTGAAAACTATAACATTTATTCAACATGATTATTCTTTATTATCAAACTAGGTGGTCTTTGAAGGACTCCGTGTGTACTAAAGTGGCTGTGTTGGGCTGGTTGTTCTGTTTTTAATTTGTTTGCTCTTCAATATAATGTCTAAATTATCCACACAAAAAAAGAAGTACATCTTATGCACTGGATCACGTGGAACAATGTTAATCGGCTTTCATTTACCACTTTCTATTTCAAATGATTATTGTTGATTGCACATCACTACTCTCTCTATTTTATATGTTCGAATATGCTATAAGCCTATAATTGGGGAATTTATCCCTCTATTTGGGGAATGTATTTGAATTTATGGGGAATGTATTCGAATTTGTTAATCTATGGTGCTTGTTGATTCTTAGCTAGCTTGCGGGGTTAATGATCTATTGGTTTTTTTTTTTTTTTTTGGTCAGTAGTTTCTGCTTTGAGTTCGTGTTGGGTCTCCCCTGTTATTGTGCAGGGGTTTATTTTGCTTTTAGGTTGGCCTTTGTGATTTAGAGGCTGCTGGTTTGTTTGTTTCATTTGTAAGGTCTGATGGCCTAAACTTTGTAAAGTTTAAAAGAGATGTCCTATCAATTAAACTGGAGAAAAAAGGCCTAAAGCTTTCAAAATGCATTCTGCATGTGTTGATTGTGGGCCCAGACCATCATGAGCCATCACTACTAATATTAATACCTTACCACTAAATGTTATCATATATCAGCATTCACTAGATGTTATTCCACTTGAGTGTGATATGATTATAACATGAAATACCAAATAGTTAGACGAATAGTGAATTCTATAAGTTTCTTTTCATGAAAAAAGCTACAACAAAGTATTGAAAGCGAATGAAATGTAATCTAAGATAGCTTGATCGATGAATCAAAGATAGTGGGTATGGGGTATGGTACCCACCCATATATTTTTATTGTTTCAATCTTGATTGTTTATTGATTTCTAATACATTTTCTACACTTGTATATGGACTGTGCAATCATTCATCAGGCAAAGTTGAAACGTTCAAGGATAAGGTAGACGCCATCCATCGACAAGATATTTGCGGACTTGGTTGTTAAGCATATACAACTTGTGAAAGAGCAAATTACTTTTAGTTTTTATAAAGTATAAGTTGTTGGAAAAATGGAGCTACAATCTGAGGATGGAACCGTTGACGAAAAAATATTTGCAGAAATATTGAATGTAATTGTTAAATATTGATAACATTGCATTTTGGCAGACTTTAAAATCTAAAATTGTTTTGAAATGTAGTTATAGCTTGCTGCTATTTTGCAATTACTTTCTCTCTTGCTTTCATTCTTCCTCTGCTTCTCTCGAGTTCTTGCTCTCTCTCTCTTGTGTTATGTGTGATGGGTGAAATAATAGAACCTGGTTATTGCAATTTTTTAAAGCTGTAATAAATTAACATTTTAAAAAAGTAATTTATTAAAGTCTTGTTCTAAATTTGCATAATTGAGGTAAGTCACTTTCAATTTTCAATACATTACAAATTTAACAAGGATTGCTAACATACAAAGACATCTTCCGATTGTTTTTTTATTTCCAAGGTGGCTCAACAACTTTGGCGAAAATTTTAAGTGGGGCCACTTTTATATTTAAATATTAATTAAATAATATGTATTGAATTTTTTTATTTAAAATTTATTTTTCTTGCTTTCTGAGATGCAAAATTACTAGAAATAAAATTTAAAGTATAGAATAATAGAACCTAGTTATTGCAATTTTTTTAATACTGTGGCCACTTTAAAGTCTAAACCTGCAGAAATAAAAATTAATTTATTACATGGTTCATTAAATTTGTATCACTATAGTACAAATGAGTTGATATGATACACATCAAATTATTAATTGATTTGATAATTTATAATAATTGATAAAATAAGAGTATGCATTAAAAAAAATGTGATAAATTATTAACTAGTATGTGGTGGGACCAGCTGTGATCCGTTTTGGGCTTTCGGCAAACTGTTCAGTGCTGTGTGCACTGTGCAGTCTTGTCTGCACAGCCCACAGCTTGTGTGTAGTCTTATTTGGGCTATTTTTGTTTTTTTTCCTTTTTAATTTTTTGCATTCTAGAATACAATGTGGCCTTTTTAATGCATTTTATTAATCAATAAAAGTACTTAAATTTTTTTTAATTAAAGTATATAGATAAATATTATATATATATATATATATATTTTACAATTGGAGACATTCTTTTATTTGAGGGCCTTAAGTGATTGCATCAATTGCATTGAGCCGGCCTGTTTATTTCCCCACTCTCTTTCAAATCTCCCTGAAATGTATTTAAAATTAAAGTTGTTCCAAATGACAAAGCACAAACAAAAAAACTAACCCAAGTTTCCTTGCCCGACTTGGCCAGCTTAAATAATAAATATAGTGAAAATGGGAAACCAATTTTCTTTTCTTTTGAAAACTTCAATACAATTTGTACTATGCTAACCTTTCAAGTTTCATCCTTGATGACGTATGAAATGTTGCAATACTACTACTTTATATACATGCCAAAACTTCCACAACTAAAGGCAATAGAGAACGAGAAGCCAAAAAATGGCCAGAGATTTGGGTGCTCTTGCTGATGCGGGTATTTTTCTGGGCAGCCCGAGTGGCCTACTTTTGTTGTGCATGATTATCATGTCACTCTTGATTATATCAATGGTCATATTTGCTTGTGGTGATTCTAACAATCGAGATGATGGTGGTGGTAGACGTGGTGGTGCTGCTGCTGCTTCTATAGCTGCTGCTGCTGCTGCTGCTGCTTCTACAGCAGCTTTTGCTTTTGCAGCTACTGCTGGAGCTGCTGGTGGTGGTGGTGGAGGAGGAGGAGGTTGCTGATAGAAATGAAGAATTCATTGCTATTATTATAACAATGTTTAGTAGGATTTTTTTTTTCTTTTTAAATAATTCAATTATTATAATAAATGAGTTGTAGAGATGTGTTTTATTGAAACGATAGAAGGGAGCGAAGATTTAAAGCTATGAACCTTGATTCTTCTTATAAAGAAATTCAATTAAAGTCATTGAATTACAAGATTTTTTTACACATGTTTTCTATTTGCTACTGTTGTATAGCTAGCATAAAAAGAATAAGTGATTGGAGGGGCTACATGCCCAAATTTTGGGTTTTTCTTTATGTGTATATGTATAATCTTTTCTTCAGCTTTTTTCTTTCTCAATTATTTAGGGGGCTTTCATGTCATATTTGTGTTTCAATCAATGTTATTAAATCTGATCCGTTCCAGCCGGAATGGCCGGAATATTTCATATCGGGATGCAATCTAGAATGGTGATACCATCCGTTTCACCTCGAGTCCAATTCTAGCCAGTTTGGGGTCATTTCCACCATTCTGGTCAATTTCAGCCGATAGCAGTTTTTAGCCAAAAAAAAAAAAACTTAAACTAACAAACCCATCAGCACAGCATGTTTCCACCTAGCACTGATCGCCTGAAGAAGTTCAAATCAGATCAGCTACAAAGCTATCAAATGATTTGAAAAAAAAAGGGAAGAAGAAGAGAAAAGAAATTTAGAGCCGTTGTGGAGGAAGCTCAAGTTTTAGCTGTGTTTGAAACTTTCTTCTTCAGTCCTGCACTTAAACTTTTTGTTAGGGTCTCTGAAACTTTCCAAGAAGTACCTCTATAAGTAACTAATAGGAATATGAAATGAAGAAGAATAAGAGTGGATTGCACGTGGGTGATTGAGTGGGGTTAGGTGGAAAGGGACCTTCCTAGTTTATAAATATCCACCGATGTTTGTTTATTTACAAAAATACCCAAATTTGAATTTTAAAATAATCAATTTAATCACTTTATTATTATGGTAGTATTCTTTTAAAACACTATATTACATTCAGTAAATGATACTAGCCTCATCACGCGCTTTGCGCGTGCAATAAGGCTTTTTTTTTTTTTTTTTAGTGATCTTATTTTGTAAAAAAAAAAAATTGTGTTTTTTTATTTTATACATATATATAATTTTTATTTTAAAAATCAATTTGAAAAATGAGAGTGGTCCTATTTTTTAGGCCATGTTTTAGTAGGAGTTAGAGTTGCATTTTTACCGGATTGTCCTTTAGTTTTGTTTTTATTTAAACATAATGGTGTAGGGGCATTTTTGAACTAAAAAATGAGGAACCCAAATAGAGAAAACCCCTTAAATAATAGTATAGATTACATTTATAAAATTTGGCTTAAGAATAGCAATGAGTAATAACTTTTTTTTATTAATTACTAATATATATATATATATATATATATAATATAGTGTTAATTCCGAAACGGTCTAAGACAGAACGCCGAAATAGGACGGTATCAAAATATTCCGTTCCAATAGACAAACCGAAACGGGCACCGAAATGGTATTCATAACATTGGATGAGCCTTGTATGAGTTTATGCTTACAACTAATAAAAAATGCATAAGAATTTAGCAAATGTCAATCATAACTATTCCTACATAATTCAGCTTAACAACTAATGAGAATTTAGTGTATGATTTGGCGTTTTCTCTTGGTGAGAAAAAAAATAATTTTTTTTAGAAAGAATAAACTATCATTTTATTAGAGTGGCGGTGGCGGTTGTGATGGCGGTGGTTGCGATTGTTGTTTATTGTAATGAATATATTATTTTATTGTGTTGAAAACTAAAATAAAATTACTGATATTGGCCATTTTGTAAAGTGAGAAGGTAAAATAGATAAAGTAGTTTTTTTGTAGTGCCAAATGACTAAATTTATAGCTCCACCAATGTGGACAGCAAGTATTTTCCTACAAGCTTCTAGGCCATTCTATAAACATGTGGCTGAAATTAAATTACACAACTCTAAGTAATTTTGCATAGAGAGATTAAGTGTGCGTTTGCGATGGGCTGAAAGTTTCAGCTTATTTGCAATTTTTGCTTATTTTTGCTACTATTCATGGGTTCCACTGTACTTTTTGATACTATTCGTAAGTCTCACTGTACTATTTAGCTTATTTTTCAATTTTTTTTTTTACACTTTCTGCAAAAAGTTTTCAGTTTCAACTAAATAAGCTGTTCCCAAATGGACACTAAGAGAGAAACATTAGAAATTTTTAGAGAGAGGCAATGCTTGATTTTTAACAACATTCTCGTGGTGTTTACTCCATTCTTTAGTCTATTGTGAAGCAATTTTGTCTTGTCTTAAAAATGAATAAATAAATAAAAGCTTTGAAAACCAGTGACGGATTTAGGAATTCTTTTTAGGGTGGTCACTAAGAAACTTAAATTATACAAAATTTAATAAAGAGACAATTTGAATATATCAATGTCACAAAAAAAAAAAAAAAACAAACACGCAAATACATAAAATATTACAATTTTTTTGTACTAACAAAGAGAATAAGAAAAAAATAGACTAATAAAATATAAAGTGTAAATTGAAAATGCCGATATGAGAATAATAAAATGACCACAACAATTTCATAACAAATTTTATGCAACAAGTTGTTAGCCTATTATTGGTGGGTAAAACATGTCAATATTGAACCCGAATTAGAATTAGTAACAGCTTATCACATAAGATTTATTGTGAAATTATTGTGAAAATGTTGTAGATGTAACATTACTCTTATATTTATTGAATTCAAATTCTTATAATTCTCAAGTAAAGTCGTTCAACACTTTTATTAGGGTGGTAAAAATATATTAATTTAATATATAATATCTTTTTTAAATATATATATATATATATTATACATATTTTTTTCAAGCTGAGTGGTCACAAAACATATTAGTTTAAAATAATTATTTATATAATTTTTTTTTCATGTATACTTTTTTTTTTTTAATTTTTTATAACACAAATGGGGGTGGTCCCTTCACCTACAAGTAAGCCGCCAATGTTGAAAACTAGCTAAAAGACAATTTGTACTACGCTGGTCTTTCAAGTTTCGTACTTGATGATGTATGAAATGTTGCGGTACAATATATACATGCTAAAACTTCCACAGCTAATAAGCAATAGAGAACAAGAAACGAAAAAATGGCTAGAGGTTTAGGTGTTCTTGCTGATGCGGGTGCTCTGTTGGGGAGCTCGAGTGGCCTACTTTTGTTGGGCATGATTATCATGTCCATCCCAATTATATCTAGGGATGGCAATTTTTACTCGACCCCCAGGTACCCGTCTGGCCCAATAAAGAATAGGGTCGAGTTTGGATTTAAAGAAAAAGAAGCCTAAAGCGGGTCTAGGTTTTGGTAAAAACCAGACCCAAACTCAGACCTGACCCGACCCATTTAGAATAAAAATAAAATTACAAAAAAACCTATATATATATATATATATAGGGTCCGGTTATTGTGTGCCCTAAGGGCACACATTAAGCCATCTATTTTTGGAAACATTTTCTTGGAAATTGAAAAAACTGTCAATACTTTTTCAATTCTCGAGAAAATGTTTCCAAAAATTGATAGTTCAATGTGTGCCTTAAGGGCGCATATTAGTAAAATCCATATATATATATATATAACCTAACCCTAACCCTAACCTCTCTTATTCTCACTCACTTATGCCAACCGCCCCCCTTCCTTACCCTCACACACTCTTACCCTTAGTCACTCTCACACTCACTCTCATCCCTGCATCACTGCTGCCGGTCACAGCCCCATTCGTTCCCACGCCTCACTACCTCAGCCCAACCGCCTCGCTCCCTCCATGTCTCTCCATCGGACCACCTTGTTCTCTATCTTTTCTTTTTCTTTTTCTTTTTTTCGGGGTTCATTTTGTCTCAATCATGTGAGTTGCTTTCTCTGATTTTTGGAGGCTTGATTCGGTGGTGGTGGAATGGGTCTCGACTAGGGTTGGTGGTAATTTGCAACGCTTCTGTTCTGTGATTCAGATGTGGGTGATGTCTTTGGGTATTGATGATGACAGCAAGGCATTACAATTGATTTTATTATGGTATTACGGTGATACTAAGATTTTTCTATGGGTTTTTTAGTGGGTATAATAAGAACACAACGCAAGGAAGAATTTTTTTTTTTTTTTTTGGGTATGGATTTTCTTATGGGGATGGGTTACTGATTTCGTTACTCATTTCTTAATTTTGATTGTAAAAGTTCCCAAAATGAGTTGAATTTATATACAAGTTTCTAGCTGTGATTATTACACAAGTTTCGATTTTTGAAAGTATTATATTTGCATTCATGTAATATAAAAAAATGATCTTTTAATTGATTCCTTTGAAGAGCTCAGGTAGTTTGAAACAATGATGAATTTGTTAAAAACTCTTTGAATTTTTGTGTTGTGTTACTTTGCATACCCAATTCATTAGCAATGGGTTGGCACAGAGGTGATGTTGCAAAGGGAAGAGAGAGGGGGCAAAAATGAATTTGGGCTTCATTCAATTTACTTTTTGGTTGGGCCACGATTTGGGTCGCGGATTGGGCCCGGCGGGTCGGGTCCAGACCCCGAAAAAAAAATCCATTTAATAAACGGACTGGGTCCGGGCCGCGGGTCCAAGCCCGCAGGTTGAGTCCGGGTATGAAAACACCCGGCCCGAACCCTAACCATTGCCATTCCTAATTATATCAATGGTCATATTTGCTTGTGGTGATAATAAAGCTTGGAAGAGAAGAGCTGGTGGTGGTGATAAGGGTTGTGGTGGGGGTTGGGGAGGTGGAGGTGGAGGTGGAGGTGGAGGTTGATGATAGAAAAATAAAGGATTTATTACTATTATAATAGGAGGAGTGCTACGTCTACAACATTTTCATTTTTTCACTATATTTTCACAACAAATCATAGGTGGTAAGTTGTTATTGGTTATAATTTGAATCTACAACTTATTTTTACCTAAAGGTAGTAGTTTGTGTTAAATTAAATTTGACTAAACTCTGAGTCGTTCAAAGCTAAATTCGTGCTAAGCAATAGCTAAATGTGAAGTCTTATTGTGTTGGTTTTTCACAATATCTCCAATAGTTTGCTGTTAATGTATGAGGAGCATTGAAGCTTTAACTAATTGTACTGTATGAGATAGCAGTAAATTTAAGATTAAGTCTATTGTAAAAACCTTCATTCTATTCCAAGGTTCAATCAAGGAAATCTTTTCAAAATTTGAAATATTATTTTACTATATTATTAATAGTTAGACTATTATTTTGATTTTTCTCAAACTTTAAAGAAGACTAGTGTCATTTATCTTAATGTTTAGCATTTAGGACAGAGTGTAATTCCTCCAAACTTTAAGAGAGGTATGTGTAAATTATCCATAAAGATTAAATTAAAGACAAGGAAGGTCAATAGAAGAAACAGAAAAATATTGAGTAGAAATAAGATAACTCCATTCGTATATGGTCGGGCTGAGAAAAAGGTACTGTCAAAAATTAGTTTTGTCCAAGGATAATCAAGGAGTAGGTGTCAAAATGTTTAATGGATGTTTAATGGCATTGCATCGAGCACAAAATTGTGCTTATGGATTAGAGTGGCAAAATAAAATTTGAGACATGGGTAAATTATATGGTTATGAACGCAATTTTCATAGGAAATTCCAATAGAGGTAACAAAAGTATGTCTTGGGTAGTATGAAATGTTAGGGTTTGTGCCCTAGAATCTAATTTATTGGCATGTTATAAATAATTAATCTGTTTAATTATATGAGACTATTTATAAATGAACTAATGAGACATTATCATAGTCCTTGACATGCATTGTATGTGATTTATGTGATTTAGTTACAGAAGATATAAATCACAAGTTCCTTGTAATCTCAAAATATGGTTCGTAGTTGGTAATGAAATTGGGCGTTTCATCTACGAAGACTATAACGCATCAACTAAGATAGTTTGTCTTGATCATGGAAGTGGAGACTTCTAGTTGATGTGTTGATATGTCTTAAGTGTGTAAGACATGTTGAACTGGACAACTGTGAGATTAATTATTTAATTAACAACTGTTACCTGAATAATTAATCTCATGACTTCTAATTTTATATACTCTCAATCCTGAGAGGATAGTGAACCTGATCATGAACTGTAGGTTACTTTGATATATCAAGAGTGTGATCTAGTTTAACGGTCAAAATCTCAGTATGTTGGATAACTACACGTAGTGTTGAGGGAACACATATTCTTAAGATGAAATCCATAATCTCTTTCTATAAAGACATGAAATATCCCATTGAGATAAGTTTAATGAAACTAGTTATTCAGGGCCGGCCACTTTAGTAAGAGTTACTACAGTTCATATTTATTGAAATTAAATTTCATAAATATGAATAACTAAAAGATTAAACCAGGTAATCAAGGAATAAAATAGTTGTTTAAAAAGTGACATATTATGACTTTGTTCACTATGGATATTTCATGGAGTGGTCAAATGCTATCATATTAGAGTCTTGGGAAATAATTTATTAATAAAGTCTAGAGTGCAATTATATTTCTATAGTGGTACTTGCTATATAATTAATGGTAATTTTGGGTTTGTCAAGAGTTGACAAATAAGTCTGAGACCCATTGGAGTTAGAGCCTTATTAGTCCCTTTGGTTCCATCCCAAGCCACACACTTAAGCCCAATTGGGCTGGCCCAAAAGGCTAACCGAATTAGATA